>JAIEZT010000021.1:4078130-4464376 GCA_019594935.1 Periophthalmus modestus
TATCCGCTTTTATAAATAACAGGCTGGTCGATTTTTTTTGTTTTGTTTTCATTTCTCTCCCTGATTTTTAATTGGCCTTAGAGGTGCAGTTTAAGTATGTTATTTCTAAGGAAATAGAATCAAAAGCAGGGGCTTGAATTCTCAAAAACCCTTTCAACCATATTTTTGCTTTCATATTTCCTGTTACATTTACTTTTTTTTTCTTTTCTATAGTGTATTTAAAGGTGCAGCAGCGTGCAGCTTTTCAACAAAAAATATGTTTTCTTTGCTTGCAATATTTACCCTATTGCAATAAATGGTATTAAATTATGAGTGTTTTACTGTGAGTGAGCTCCTTTTTTCCAACCATCTAAACCTGTGACCTGCACTTGTCTCCATGAATATACATTTAATGCCAGGAAAGGCAACGTTTCCAT
Organism: Periophthalmus modestus; assembly: GCA_019594935.1. NCBI lineage: Eukaryota > Metazoa > Chordata > Actinopteri > Gobiiformes > Gobiidae > Periophthalmus > Periophthalmus modestus. The sequence goes on from JAIEZT010000021.1 coordinate 4,078,547, forward strand.
GGTGACCCTCCATTGAAAAAGTTAGTGTACCTCTAAACCAAACTGAGGCAACACACAACCAACAATGCAATAAATCTAATATTTTAATTAATAATATAATAAATTTGGAATAGCAATATTCATGTAACCTCAACAGATCTTGAGTTTAAGAAAAACTAAGAAAAAAGCAGTGACCTTTCTTAGAATCAGAGCCCTATGTTTCCGCATCCATTTCCTCACATTTAAAAAGATATTTTTATGAAGCTATTCCAGATCCCCAACCCTCATTCTGGCCCTTACCCTAACCCTATAACAAGGCTCAACCCTAACCTTAAACCCTGACCTTAACCATAACTGTACCAAAGAAAACAAGCTAAACAGACTTGGATATACATATACATATAGCTGATCCTGGCTAATGCTTCTAGCCTCGTTACTGCACATAAAAAACAATGAACAATATAGAAAGCCTCTATAAACCAGCCCTCAAAACCTGAAGTGTTGAAGGATCAATCGAATGTCTTGACTTGGGCAGACCATAGCTTATGTATAGTGATGAATGCGATTTTCTGAGACTTGCTTGAAAATGGCAAGTTCTCAGAAATATCACACACAAATACCACTGCCGACTATTGGAGGCAGAATGTAGCCATGGTTTTGCTACTGAAGAAAGTTTATGGTGATTGCCTTAACTCAACAATGGAATAAGCTTATTTAAAAAAAAAAAAAAAAAAATTATTTGGCTCATTTCTTCAAGTTTATTGCTCAGTGTTCACGTAAAAACGATAACCATTTTCATTTATATTGAGGTGTGTCATCTCCTCTAATAGTGCATTTGTCTTGTGTAGCGCTTCTCCAGAAACTCAGTGTCATTTTACATTTTGGGCATTATTCATTCACCTCATACTCGGTGGTGGCAAGCTACTACTATAGTTACAGCTGCACTGCCGATGGCGCGGAGTGGCACCCTTGCTTCCACACTCATACCAAAGCAACGTGGGTGTCTTGCCTGAGGACACAACACCAGTATTACTAGTGCTGTAACCCACAATCCAAGTATTAAACCAGGCCCAACCCTGCTTAGCTTCCGAGATCAGATGAGCCTGGGCATTTTGAAGGTTATATGGTCATTTAAACCATATCTTACTTCTTGTAAATGTGAAAAACAGAACAAGTTAATTTTAAACAGTTTGCAGTGGCCCAAAGTTATTCCTCACTTTACGCATTCCAGTCATTCTAATTATTCACTGTGATGAGTTTATTAGCACATTTCATTGGAGTTTTGCACTGACAGTTAAGCTAACAACAACTAGCATGCGAACCTGCACCTGATTATCAAACAATAAAATGCTTTCTAATTAGATGCTTTCCAATTAGATGCTGCCACGGACTTATTTTGACCTCAAGAGCTGCTTTTTGCTCAAATAATGGGTAAAAACAAGACACAATACAAGCACCAACACCTTTTGCCATTGCACTGCACTTAAGGCACATAGTTGCAGAGATAGCTACGTAACTTTTTGTTTCTAAATATTTTATTTAATTTTTTCAGAGCATTTAGAACTACCCTTCCGACATTAATATGAGCAAATAAAGCGCCGCGGAACGAACCCTCATCGTACAGTGGTACTTTGAGTCACATGGATCAAATTCAGAAACCCAGCAATGTTACTGTCGACATTTTAATACCAGAGATGCCCCAAGTGTAAATGCCATTAAAGGAATAATAAGTCGTTTTCAAAGACAGAAAGACAGGGGGCAGTATGTGATCTCCAGAGACCTGACTAGTCCTGATTTCTTCCTGTAGGACTATCTTAAAGAAAAGGTGTTTGTGAATAAACCTCAGACAGTAAACGACTTATAATGTAATATCAAGGATCAAATAAGAGCCATAAGCTTGGAAATGCTTTCAAATGTTATGCAAAGTGTGTTGGATCGGGCTATTCAGTGTGAAACCGAAAATGGTGGACACATAAAAAACATTATTTTTTTTAAATTAGGTCATTTTTACTTCTCCTAGTTTAAGTAGTGATAAGTTCAAGTGTAAGTGAACAATCATAACTATAAATATTACCAACATCTCAGAAGGTTCAGTTTACCTACTGCTAAAATTTGGTGAGTATAACTTAAGAATTATAGGAGCTATTGAAGATTTAAAAGTGTCAGTGACTTTTGGGCCACTGCAGATCTAGACACAAGGACCAACACCATTTGCTATTGCGTTCCACTTACAGCACATAGTTGCAGACATAGCCATTTGTAGATAATAAAAAGTAGGCAACTTCAAATTGTATCGAGTTAAGTCACAAAAAAGTCCCTCGTTCCCTTGTGCCATTACATCACTGTTTTATGAGAGCCAAAAACCAGGCAAACTTTGTTGATATGAAAGCTGCTCACTTCAACCCGAACTTTGTAATAGTTTGGAGAAATGGGATGGAACATATTGTGGTGTGATTCCGTCGGGGTGTTTTATCCGCGGAACAAGCCCCCGTGTTTAGATCATGATTCCCTTCTTCATGGAATCAATTTCACAGTGCATTACGGCAGCATCCCTCTCGCAAGATCGGCCTGGATGTCATTTCCGAGGAATGATTTGTCGCGCTTCCCTTGCTTCGCCGCCACACTGTACCTACATCTCCGAGTTTATCATACTTGCCCTCGGAAAATCTTTATTAGCACGGAAAGAGCGGCGGCGAGTCTCGTGGGAGATGGGGGCTGCCTTTTATTGACGCGTTTCCATTGCCGTAGTGCTGACAGACGCGGGTACGGTATGTGCGTTGGCGGTTATAAATATTTCAGGAAATAACAATCAAGGCTGTTTATTCCTCGGTGAAGTTGCGAGTAAGTATGATGACTTGTTTTTTGAAGAGGAGTGTTGTTGTGACAGGCTCAGTAGAGGTGACGGTGGAAACGTACCACCTGTGCCACTGTGAAGGGGGCTGACAGCGTGCAGTGACTTTGCTCTTACAGGGACACATTTCATTGTAATAAGCAGGTGGTGTTTTTGTTTGTGAATCTATCAGAGAGGATCTTATGTATGTAGATAGGATTAGCGTAAACAAGATAAGTGAATAAACAACCCTGATGTAACGATGCATACGCTGGGTTAACAAAGGTCTCCCAGTAACCTCAAACAAGCACTTTTCATGAGTCCCAGGCAAATGATTCCTGCTTGATTTGTAGAATTTTTCCATCCATTTTATTCCGCTTATCCGGGGCCGGGTCGCGGGGGCAGCAGTCTAAGTCGGGACTCCCAGACTTCCCTCACCTCAGACACATCCTCCAGCTCCTCTGGTGGGACCCCAAGGCGTTCCCAGACCAGCTGAGAGACATAGTCCCCTCCAGCGTGTCCTGGGTCTTCCCCTCCTCCCGGTGGGACATGCCTGGAACACCGCCCCAGGGAGGCGTCCAGGAGCCATCCTGAACAGACGCCCGAGCCACCTCAGGCATGAACATAAAATATTTAGATTTTAATTGTGTCATTGCTATAACAACGTAGGGCCATTACCATGCCAAATCCTTCACATCACAAAAAGCCTTTTATGCACCTTCACTGTAACATCTTGGCAGAATATAAACTTTTGAATTTTGAAATTAAACTCTTTTCCAATCTGTGTCTGGTTTTCAAAATACTAATTGGCTTGGCTCCTGAAGGACTTTGTGAGCTATTGTGCTACAAATTCTGTGCGATCTGCAAGAATAGCCTCTGTGCATGACGGTATAATACCTTTCCGTCACACCACCTTTGGACAATGAGCTTTTTCAGTGAAGGCCACAACACAGTGGAACTTGCTGCCTGACTCCATGAAGTCATCTCTCACAAACGTATTGGAAAAAAAAAATAAATAAAAAGCACTTAAAGAGCACCTGAATCTGTAAACTTTAATCTCTATAGATCCTACGCTCCAAAGGTTCTGGCTCTGTATGTATGAAAGTGTGTAGGTTTATTGCATTTATACTTTTTGTGTTTCAACCCATTGTCATTTGTTTGTGTTTTGTGCAGGGTCGTCCTTTTCCAGGGTACTGCAGATGAAAATTAGTCCACAGTTAACTCTGGTACAATGCATCAAATGGCAACATTTACGTTCTAATTCAGGGATGTCCAAACTATGGCCCGGGGGCCAAATGCAGCCCTCAGACAATTTTTTATTGGCCCTCAGGCCTTCAGTTGAACTGACCCAATTGATCATAATTACCATTTTTTATGGCGAATTCAAGTAATTCTACCAATATAACATCACATTGCATTGTTATACAGACCTAATAATAATATTTCAAGTCTTATTTAAAGTATGAAGTCAAAAGTGAATAATCTACTGCATTGACCACGGGTCTGTGGCCCTCCATCTCGAATATTTTTGAAGATATGACCCTCGGTGAAAAGAGATTGGGCATCCCTATTCTAGTTATACATGGTTCCTTTTTAAAAAAATAAATAATAAAAATAAAATAAAATAAAATAAAAAAAAATAAATCTATGGGCACTTTTCCCAATATTCAATCATGGTAGATACAAATTGTTGGGTCTTCTCTCCTTTTTAGCGTAAAATATTGAGAATCAGCCACCAGAACTACGAGGTGTATGAAATCACTGCCAACCTGCTGCCCACGAAGAGCATAAATAGTTGTAGACAAAATCTCAGCTGATTAGCGATAGCTTCCCTCTGCCCTGGATAAACGGCTTGACACAGTGGACGTCTTATGGAAATCAAGCTCCATTTAATCAAGATTTTCTAAATGACTAATACATGATGTAAATATGCGACTATGTGTTTGATTATTGGATCTGAAATTAATACTGTTGTTCACTGATATTAGCAACCAGACCATCTTAAGTGTAGCTTATGATTAACAAACCCACAGAAATACACATATTATTGTTTAAACCACTAAACTATACAGTGTAAACATTAAATATTTCATTGAACTATATGAAATCCGATAGCACAATACAAACAAAATGTTACGAGTAGAAATAGGCTGCCTGTTTATTCTAGGAGAAATACCAATAAATCTTCTTTCTGTTCTTAAGAACACACAAAATCATATTTTATTTATTTATATTTTGATTACCAAGTCATTTATCCAAAACCGTGAGGATTAACAGCTTTTTAATATGAAAATGCATGCTTCTATATGATTAGCATTGGGGTTCGGTCGTTCATTTAAAAATGTTACCGTCCCCTGTGTGAAATATCTGAAGCTAAACCACCCGTCTTTGCATCACTTCTGTCCTTGATTACGTGATATAAATCACTAAGTGTAGTTTTTAAATGATAATTTGAAGTTGAAACTGACCTTATCCTCATTCATCATTCATGTGGTGTAAGGCTAAAGATTTGTTAAGAGTAGCAGGTGGTTAACACTCCACCAGAAAACCTACATAATGTATATTTAATTTTTATTTTATCTTATTATGAACTTCATTCTTAAAAAGGTCTCAGGGCCACAAATTCACTGCATTAACCTTGTGGATTAAAGTGCCATCATCTTCCATGACAGAATATTAAGCTATAGTAAAAAAAAATGAAAAAAATCACAGTTCATGTATTGAAGAGATCCGTGAACTAATGTCTATGCAGAACTGTGCATCTGTGAGTAGATTATCATTATACACCTACTGTATGTTTGAAAAGTTTATTAGTTTGCAGCTGAAAAGTAATTTTAGCACCATTCTGCAAAGTCTATGAACAAGCACCTGTTATGCAGTTATTTCCATCAACAGCTTATTTATAACGAGCACAAATGAGCCCCAGACGAGCAAGCATCGATTGCGAGGGGGCTGATTAAGACTCATTGATTACTTCATTGTCATGAGCAACGATTGCTAATTAGCCTAGCCGCCTTTCTCCTTGAGAAAGCCTGGTTGCAAAAGTCATACTGTATTTATTTGACAGATGCAATTAATCTTAGTCGAATGTTTCACCAGATAAAAAAATCAAAATGCTAATCTGAAGAGATTTATAGGGTGATAATGGGTTTCTAATTCTAACCTAATGCAATAACAATGTAGACGCCAACACAACGCATTTTTCAGTTGATGTTAGTGTTTTTACTAAATTACACACTGTACATGTTTTGGATTATTTCCTCTAATTACAATTGAGCTTTATTCGTCTATATATTGCAAATTTGAACAACCAAATCGAAAAAGTTGTTTCATTCTAATAAAAATATTGTCATTCATCTTAACCGTTTAAGGACTGAGCACATTATAGACCATTATATCTCGCCTAGACTTTTATTCTTTTTTTAGCCATAAAAATCATGTTAAAAGGAAGTATTAGCATGTACTGCATTTTTTCACACAACTACCTCCACTTTACATATTTATCCTTATTTTTCCTTTGATACATCAAATAACTGACTGGGAGAATCCCAGCGACACCTGCGCTCTGATTGGTCATCTTCAAGGGACAACGTAAGCACGTTACCGTAATGACAGTGACATTTAAAGAGCCCCACACCTCTGTTTGAATTTACATGAAGCACAACTGGTTGCAGAGTTACAATAATGGAAAGTCCACAACTGCAAATCTATCGGCGGCGATAGCATCCGCCACAATAAGGTTAGAGGACATGAACAAGAGTTTTAACCATGTGTGAAAAATATGGTTCAGAATTAAATGTTAGCCCTGCCCACTTAGTTGTTTTTTTCTGTCATGGTTCAACACAGTGTGAGGAACTGTCTGGGCTAGTCAAAGGCAGTTGTTTCCACATAGTTCTCACCATAGACTGGTATAAAGAAGTGGACCAAGGAGTGTGATGTCACCCATAGTGTTCAGCTCCAGCCAAATGAAGCTCATTGAGGCTAGGGGTTATAGGGGTGAATTTGGAGTGAAGTTCCATATTTGGAGTTCTGACAACGATCATAGCAACCAAAAAGTCAATCTGGAGTGAGGCTGTTGAAGGTAACGCCCCTTCCCGCCCTCACCACTGGTTTGGCAAGGAGCATCGCTCAGCAACGCTGTCAATCAAACCTGTTGCAAACGCTGGTGGGAGCGACCTTGGGGAAAGGAGACACCCGATTTATCTGTTATTAATGTTCATATCTTGATTTATGGATAAAATATCCAAATAAAAACACCAGGATCATGTTGAGCGAGCCAATACAAACGAGACCAAAATGACAAGTCTGACAAGAGCAGTTACAGAAAGAGGGGCGATGTTTTTTTCAATAGGAAATTAATTGAGCCAGACTCGATGGAGCGGAAAGCACACCATTGCTCACTTTCCTATTTGGAATGCAGCGGCTAGGGGGTTAGCTATATCCATTTATATATACAGTCCTTGGTTCTCCCCTGACTGTCTCTGAATGGATAAAATTGCTCCTAGCAGGTGCTTTCATTCCGTAATGTATAGGTGATATCGTCCTTTGTAATTTTTTCACAAATAAGATGTTTTTATATACCGCGTTAAAAGATCTTTTAACAAGAGGAGATAGCAACTGGGTGCATTCCCTTTTAGAAATTGGTTCTGATTTATGCTAGTAATACACTGTTACTTTGACTCCAATTTCCACACCACTAAGCTACCAGTTGTAAAGAGAAAACAAGGTATTGACATGCGATGACCGGGTCACATGGTAGAATGCAGTGTTTAGCTAAACGGGGCAATGGGAAACAAATAGAAAAGGCGTGTGGTCATCTTGAGGAGGTGGCGTTTTGGTGCAGATATCCCAGTGATGCAGCCATGCAGATAATGCCCTGCCTCCATTACCTCCAGGCTCTTATTACACCAGCCAACAAAAATCACAAGATCTGGTCGGATTTTACTGGGATACCCAATTTGACCAAAAGGCTTATCTCTGCTAGGTCCCGTTCAACATAGCATTTTGAAAACATGCTGTTGTCAAATTAAATGTTAGAGTGATAGTATGTAACTTTCTGGAAGTGGAAAGTCAACTGCACGATTCCATGAAAATAGGAAGTTAAAACGATCAACGCAACATTCTCCATGGAGATAGAGACATTTTATGCCATAGTGAGGAATTTTAAGGAGGTTTGTCAGGTTTGTGGAGATGCAAGCTCTAAGGACGCATGTTTTTCAATGCAATAAACACATTCATAATTGAAAAAACCCAAAACATGCTATTATTTTAGTCTATTTTTAGCAAATAAGTTACATGCTGGGGCTTTAAGTGGCTGTACCTGATGTTTTTTTTTTTTTTTTTTCCCCATGTAGTTGAGCTAAATTTGTGTTTTTCCCTAGTACAGATATATACAGATATATTGTATTGGGTCAAAATTAGATTGTTGTGAGCTGTCCTCATCTAATTAATTATTATTTCCTCATTTACTATTCTAATTCTTTACTGTAATGGCAAAAGTCTGCTCTGATCTCTGAAAGTTGCAAAAAGTGCTTACAAAACTTATCGTTATGAATAATTAAGGTGCTAGAATGTGTTAGGAAAGTGAGGAAAAACTTTGGACCGCCGCTAACCTATGAGCTGGTTCTGTTTTTCACTTTTTTTCAGACAGTAAAAATCAGATACAACGCCTTGAAGGTTGCTTATGTTCTAGTCATTTTAGAGAGTTTTTTTTTACTGGTTTGCCATCAGATTTTATTCACTTCTATCCCGAGGCAAAGTTCAGCCAGGATAATGGCCAGGAAACCGCAGAGCTGACACTGACAGACAACCGTCGGCTCAATAATTCACTGGGGGGCTCATTTAGATTCACCAGCAAAACAGAAACCCGCAGTAACACAGGCCATGCACTGTCATAACCCCATTTTGGTCTTGTTTTCGTGATGTCATTGTACATTCTGTAGATTTGACAATACAGACTCTTGAGAACTTGATAATGGCCCAAAATGTAGTTTTTATATTTGAATAAGGACTGAGGGATTTGAATAATGTTTACTGCGCTGCACCTGTAAATAGTGTAGTGACGTTAGCATTATGCAATTTTGAATCTGTGATATTTTAAAAAGTGGACTTTAACTCTGTAGAGATGTTTCTTTGGTAGGAATCTTCCACAGAATGGCATTAAACTTATCACTCTTAAATTTATGTCATTATTGGTGTTTTTACTGCTTCCACATATACTGCCTCTCCATAGATCTGATCTGTAACGTGGCCTGATGGCAGCACCTGCTTGCTTATCAGGGTATAAAAGCTTGAATTGCTCCTTTCTTGTTCGAGGATGCCTGAACATTTACCCCAGATGCCCTTCCAGGAGGAATATACAATAACACTTAAAGCTGAACTATTAAGCAAAATCGACTATTCAGAGCTCTAAATCATGTTATAGTTCTTTCCCCTCACCATTTACTCACCCAAAGTTGTATTTGGAGTGATTCATGCATGTTTGAGCAATCTTTAATCGTGAATTTAAGATTTTGCTGGTATGTGGTACTGGTATACACCACTTCTCTGTACTAATTCTCAAAGTTTATTTTCTTAATCATGACACACATAGGATTTGGCAGCATGATGTCGTCATTTGGTACAGATGAAAAAAAGTCCAGTAGTGTCATCTGCAGCTATCCATCAGAGCTGCTGACCACTTTGCAGCTCTTTATTGTGATGACGTTTATGGCGATATCAGCTCCCACTGGACACCAGAAGCAGAAGTCAGTGGACTCGTTTCTTTTATTAAACCGTTTTAGATGAATATTGCGACTTAAAATGTCCACATTATAACAATTAACATAATGATCCATTGGTGTCATAGATTATACCTATATGACGCAAGCATGATAGGTCTTTAAAAAATACAGCTAATTAGTCCTAACAAAGCATGCATGGAGAAATAATTAAGAATGATAGAGGCTTTATTACTTTATATATGCATTAACTACATACACAAACCTCTTCATTAACAAGTTATTAAGCCTGAATCTTCTTTAATTAACAATTAATAAACTTTGTTCATTATTCATTGATTTATTGTTTTATTCAGTGTGTTTTAATACTGTAGCACTTTGTTCAACCTAATGTAATGAATACACTTTGAGTTGCATTATGAATGAAGTCTTCATGCTTTAATAGGGCTAATTAAGGTGTAGCTATTATAAAGCGTAAGTGAACATCCTTATTTATTGATGGAATATTTCTCACTGTAAGACAATTTTCTATGAATTTTACAGAGCCGTTTCCCATTTACATTATCGCCAACTTTTCTAACACTAACTCCACTTCCCTTGTTCCTTCCTGCTTCCCTTCCCCATCTTCATCTCGTTTCCCCGTTACCTGAGTGTTGACATGTTGCCGAAAGCTGCGCCGCACGCCTTGACATGTAAATAAGCCTTCACTTTTACTATTGATTTTCCCTCCAGGTCCCAAAACAAATGAAGCCGTGTGCGTGAAGCGAAGCGAAGCGTGCACGAAGCCAGCCCGCAGACACTTGGCACCAGCATCGTTAGAGTGTGCAAACATAATTAACTAATCATGGCGGCTGACACATTACAAATACAGATGTAATTGACTGCCAATGCGAGTTTGAAATATTCATGGAGACAAGATGCAACAGGCGGCTAGTGATACTGTTAGCAAAACACAAAACTAATTGGGTCGGCCACTCCTTAAAAAGCCAATTTGAAAAGCAATTACGCGACTTAATTTCCGCTCCGTGGTGACTGATAAACGCATGGAAAACGCTGGAATCTTCTAACGGATCTCGGTGCCGAAACGGAGCTTTGACTTTGCCAGGATTGAATCAATTCCAACATAAAAGGTAAGCAATGAATAATAGAGTGAGCAATTGGGGCGGAGGCGGAGTTGTGTGGAGAAGTGTCCAATCCGTGATCCCATCGCATTATCACCAAAGTCACCGTCGCAGGCTGCAGCTGATCAAACACGGGGCTGTGAAGTTTCCACACTAAAGGGGAATGGAAAGCGGCACAGATTGGACGGAGGAAGGTTCAAGGTGAATGAGATCAGACCTGTGTATTTATTCTAGTACAAAGGCGAGAGTGGAGGCAATCACTGGAGAGATACGGACTTTGAGGCAAATAGAACCCACAGAGAGCCATATGGGTGGTATTTGCCGTCCAAAATGTAGAATAGAATCTGATGGAATGGGCATGTTGGATCATAGACTTAATAAAGCATAAACGCTGTGATCTGGTTGTTGCTTTTGGAGTCGTACACAGTGTAAATATTGGTATTAACTGGTACATATTAACTGTTAACTACGTGGTAAGTAGCAATGGTTATTTTCGTATGCAAGTTAGTGGTTATTCGGGTATTAAGAAGTGTTGCCTTACTGGTGCTGCGTTTTAAGATAGTGGTTAATGTCCAATAAATGTGTGATTGGAACTCAGTGTCACGAGCAGCAAGAGAAGCCCCGTCTTTTCAGCCTTTTATAGTAAATGCCCAAAAGTGGCGAACCCAAATGTGTATTTTTTTTTCTCTTGATCATGATCATGTGAATATATAACTGTGTATTTAAATTTTAACACATTGACGTTTATATGAACTTTTAGGGCATAGATGTCAAACTCGAGGTGTAATTATATTTGGGCCTGTGAGATCATACCCGATGTGCTTTAGAGCTGACCCGCTGGTATATGGCTTGGAATATGCAAAACTAAAGTTTGTTTCCATATGAAAAGGTTAAACATTACATATCAGTTGCAATCATTTTTTCCCGTAAATATTGAATTTGGCTCATGAATTTTAAATTTTGGCCCAATGTGAATTTGAGTTTGACACCCCTGTTTTAGGGAGTATTATCACCTGGCTGAGGGACTGCCAAAAATTAATCTTTTGGCTAATTTGGTTACATTTACATTATTATAAAGTTTATTAATGCACACTGTCCCACGAAATAAAATAATTAAAATAAGAAAAAATGTCATGGAAGAATATTTAGCCTGAAACCTGAAAAACCTTGTCCAGCTGAAATCTTCCCTTTGTCGCTGGAGCACTCTTGGATGACTGACAATACCAGATTATGGTTTTACTGTATATTGGTTTCCCATATGATAAATACGCTGGATGGGCAGAAACTCGACGACATACTAAAACCCTGTTGTAGCACTTTATCATATTTACTCAGTGCCAGTGAAATCCTCCTAATAAAAGTAATGGATGGTTTCAGGACAGGCCGTGTTTTTGTATCCGCGGTGAACGTCTCCCACTGTTTCCACTCTGTGCGCAAATAATGATTTACAACTCTTTCAATTAGCTCATGCAGGACCTAATATACAGCTGGAGGAGTGCTGCACTGCCACCGCCATAAATCAAACGGAATTACCAACCGAAAGACAGGCCGGCTCCAAACACGGGAATGCATCTCTCCTATAAATGTGTGTCTACGTATTCCAACATAGTCATTCACACTTTTTCTCATCCCGCTGGAGCAGAGCTTGATAAAAATTAGTCACAATGAGTGCCTTGAGCAAGCTAACGCGTGGCTAAGTCATTAATTTGCTCCAATTAAACAGGCACAAACTATTTCGAGCTTCGGTCTTTGGAAAAACATCTGCGTTATTAGTTGTTGATTAAGTTTGTTTGGGAGCTTTCATTCATTTGCATTTTTTGAAGCTTCTTAAAAAGTCCCGGCTTTCCGAATGCATTGAAAACGCGAGAGTCGGCAGATGGTTGCTATTCAGGCCTTATCAAGCTACGCTAACTTTATGTGTTTGAGAGGAGTCTCCGGAGGCTCGTTACCAATGCCCACCCGGCGCTACTGTAAAGGGGGGCAGAGGGTGAACACCTGGCATCTGGAAGGAAATGGGCTTTACCTGTCCAAGTGTGGGATAAGTAGAAAGTACGGGAAGAAAAATATACGGTGAGGTTAATCTTTTCCGTGAATGGTTTCGTGTAGCAAAAAATAAACAACAGCTGGATAGTTTTTGCTAAAACTTGCTACTCCACTTTTTCTTTGTGACAAGAGTCTGTTTCATGAATGATGAATCAAAACTGGAACTTCAAACCAACACTCAAACAATGCATCAATCAAATTAAAAAGTACACTATGTAACTTTTCAGGTGGATGGGTTTCACCATCTGCTTGTTTCTATAAAGAAGTTATTGCTTGGCCTGGAATGCTCCACACACATAGCATTAAACTTATTGATCTCCATGGAGACAAGCAGCTCACAGTGAAAATTCTTATTATTTTAATTATTAATATTTTTATTTTTTTTTGCAATAGAATAAAATATTATTGAACAAATGCAATATAAATAATTTTAATGAAAATAATAATAAAACAATAATAGAGTTTACCAAATCACTAGCCTGTTTAATGAATGTTGTTACTCAGGTAATTTTGTGTATTGTTAATCAGTACTTCACTACTTCAAGGAGTACATTTTGCATAATAATTGGAATAATCCTTATTTTAAAAGTTTACAAGTTTTTTTTGAAATGTGCAATTCTCTGTCCACAACAGCGTTCAGTTAGTTACCGTTACATCACGTGACTCAGATAAAACTCCATAGGGATATGAAGTATTCATCTGATTTGCAAAGTGTTTAACATGTTCAGTGACATCCACCACAACTCACCGTCCACTGCCAGATCTGTTAGTATTTTAGTGTGACTCAGCAAAAACCCCAAAGAGATAAAATGGTGGTGGAACCAGCTACGATAATCGATGGTCTGGTGACAGTAACTAGCCAGATCAATGTTGTGCACAGAGCCAATTTATGAACCATCCCTTTCATTTCAGCTGGCCAACATTTTATCATTTAAAGTGATCCAAACACGTGTCCTCAAAAGGCATACTGAACCATATATTTTGATAATGTATTGCTTGATCACCTATTATCCTAAATTATACATACACAGTCCTGGAAGGTTTCTTTTTAAAACCTAACAAGCCTGGTGGCAAACCATAAAGCTACTGCAAATCCCTCATCGGTTCTTTTCCAACAGGCTGGGTCCAGAAACATCTGACCATTTCTATATACCCTTATAATACGTTCAGAGGCTGTAAGGGCACAATGCAGTTTTAATCTAGATATATATAGTCCCAATCTCCCACCGGCCCCCACGTTGAGCGATAACCTCCACAATGCCGTATTATAAGAAGCCCTTTCTAAAAAATTGCATTTGTACATCCATCACTTTACATTACTTTTTCATGACCTGCCTTTTAACAGCACGGATTGTCAAGCCTCGAGGCACCAACCTGCTGCTAAGCTATCAGAATAATTCAATCAGATTGCCAAGAGATCTCATTAAGAGGCTGGAATGGGACAGTAGGCATTGGACTTTTGAGTGTTGCCGGCGGAGACTACCTTAAACGTGGAGGGCCCGGGTGATTGACACAGCTCCGGTTCTTTCAGGGTAAGTTTATAGTTAAATTGGCTGCTCCTTCTATTCTCTGTATCGGTTCTCTGTCTCTCAACTGGCACTGGCTCTGATACCACTTTGAAGCGCTTCATGTAAAAGGTATAGCAGGAGTAGCAAAGGGGTAAGGCAGAATATTGGATGATAAAAGAATTTAATTTTCTGTGTTTGAGCCAAAAAAAAATTAAAAGCGGGCTGACTTGAAAGTAAAACTTGCTTGTGAAATGCATGCAACAAGTTGTAATTCATTTAGGCATTCTTTTATGGACATTCAGTATTACAGAATGCAATTAAAAGAGCTTAGCGCAGCAGTTTGGTTTCTGAAGTAGCCTAATAATTGACCCAGTGTTCTGTTGTGTTTAATGTCTTTGTTTTGTTTCTTTTACTAGTGAAAAGTTTGGACACACTTTTTCATTTATGTTTCTTCTTTATTTCTATGATTATTTACATTGCGGATTCTCTCTAAAAGCATGGAATATAATAAACAAAATATTAACTTATAGCTATAGCCTTGTCGTAATGTCTGGGCGGACCAAAGATTCAGACTCGGGGTAAAAGATTGAACAAAGTTTACTTACAAACACGGAAATGTAAATGTAGATTGACGGAGCATCGTTGATAGTTGAGAGCGGGGTCGTATGCTGAAGTCTTCGAGCAGGTCGTAGGTAGCGGGATCAGAGGTTGGTGGTTTATATCAGTCGAGGTGAGCTGGGTTGGAGGCTTAGGTGTTATATCCAGTCGGAGGCGGAAGTGCAGAGTAGTTTCAGGGGGCGGGATCTGGGGAAAAACGAAAGTAACCCAACTGATTACAGAGATCATATGACGATCTGGCAGCGAGTGTCGGGTCCTCAGTCCTTTTGTGCTCCACAGGCTTGATTGCTCATGGACTGCAGGTGTGTAGTGGGTGGTGCCAGAGTTGCCGCCCAGCTCCAGACAAGGGCCGTGTCCCAATTCGCCAAATGCACCGTTCAAGTACCCGCCGACTAAACGCGCCGTTCGAACAGTACGAGGACACAGAAGGGAGGAAAGACAGCACAGAAACACAGGGACAGACTGGGATTTTGATATGCCTTAATTATAGCCATGCTTGCTTTGATCACTGCTTTGGACACTTGGTATTTGTTGCCCATGACAAGACACACCTGTCAAGTGAAAACCATTTCAGGAACTTCATCAAGAAGCTCACTGAGAGAAGATCAAGGGTTTGCAGCGCTGTCAAGAAAACAAATGGCAGCTAGGATTCAAATAAAAAAAATAAAAAAAATGTTGAGTTATTTTACTTTTTTTTTCTTTGCAACATAATTCCATATACCTCACATTACATATTTAACATCTTCCATATGTATATAATATGTAGAAAGTAGTTAATAAATGAAAAATGAGATGAGGTTTGTCCAAACTTTTGAGATGTAGCGTATAAAAAGTCTGAATAGAGCAGTTTCATGTAGAGAATCAGCATTCCAAACTCCAATTTGGTATAAAACATTTTTTTTTTTTGTAATTGTTTTTAATTTTTCCCTCTGTTATATTTCTAAATACAAACATTACTGTCCAGTTGTTTAAATAAAGTAGTAACAAATGTTCCAACACAATTTTGAAGCAGCATTTCACAGCCATCCAAACAAACAAAACATTATTCTGATACCAGACTTGACTTATAGACCAACCAAGGTAAATTTTACAGATTTTTTTTGACGCTCACACTGACAGATGATTTTTTTTTTTCTTTTAAGTAATTCAGAAGGACAGAAAATATTGTCTATGAGGTCGCCCAAACTAGAAATTTTTGATTGCAAAGTAAATGAGACTTAAAGTTGGTTGAACAAAGACTGACTGGACTGCAGCTAATGTTTCCATGACGCATAAAAGTCAATATATTTTTGCGCTGTAGGCCTACCTGATTAAAACAGAACAATTTCATTTAAACAGTTTGCAGTGATCCAAAATTATTCCAGTTTCCTAACTCATTCCTAGTTTCTATTTTAGTTTTGCTATTTTACATTAAACTGGATCACATTTTCAAATGGGCTTTATTTGAAAGGCACTGTGAACACTCCATGAGCATACCACCTCCTGAGACTACATGTTTTTTTCCAATTGTATATCATGCAAAACATCTTACCTGCTCCATGTTTACTCCAAAGATAATCTCTTGCGAGTCCGTGTGATCTGTGCATCTTCTGCTCGGCTCCAGGCTTCCTGCCGTGCACAAATAGAAGTGATTTTTCAAACGGTCCCGTGGGCAAAATGAGGATTGTACACATACATGGAAAGATAAAAGCTGCCCAGTATCCAACTAATAAAAGGCAAGCCCAAATCTGTGTTGTGAATGTGGAATAGGGGATCTCCTCTCTATAGGAGCGCTGTTTCTCAACTTTAGGTCTCTGTTGGGAGCTGTGGGTTTAATGGCTGCTGCTGGCTCTACTAAAGACATGGACGGTGATTCTTTGCATTGCTGTGGGTGGACTGTTACGCTGACTGTGCAAGTATAAAAAGTACTGCATTTAACGTCTTTGGAGCAGTTACCAACCAGTTATTTGTGACTACTCTTAATATTTTTCATTTTAGTAACACATAACATAATATGAATGGACTGTCCTTGAGCAAAACATCCACCAATGTGTCAGAGTAACAGTATCCACTCGTCAGAGCTGGGATCAAACTGCCAACCGTCAGGTTTGCTTGGCAAACATCCTACCACAGATCCACCGTTGTCATTGCAAAACAGTTGCACATTTCTGTAAACACAATCCTGTCTCTAGCTTAGCCAGGCAGACTAACTTTGTAGCTATTTCTAAACTAAGTGAGTCTGTACCTCCTGCAGTGGGTATGAGAGGCTGAATAACAGAGCGGGATGAATATGCAGCAAGTACAACAAACATGGCAACAAAAATATATTTCTAACATACTCGTGAGATGTCAATGGGACTTAATTGCATTAAAATAAAACTATGAGTAAGCATCACCATAAGTGAGAAATCTGGATCCAGAAAATGAGAGGGGCTAGGCCGTCTGAGTCCGCAGTGTGCCAAAATGACTGTATGTCTAACCAACAGCGTAAACAGGCAACCTACTGTACTGTGGCATGTTGTAAAAGCAATCCAGACTTGACTGATCTTGTATCAAACCAAATCAATGGAAAGCCATTAGTCAGACCTGAATATGTTTTAAACCTGATGGGACCACAGTGAGAAAGGAATTATTAAGGAAAGGAATTATTCAACTACCAGATAAATATTGGAATTAAATCATTAAATAAATAATGTTAACTAATAAAATGAAAACTATCAGGTCACATACACCAACTTTGAAACATCATCACCACTGCCATCTTCTACTGTGAGTGCTCGAGTTATCTTTAAGTGCATGTCATTACCAGCTCAAATAAGCCCAGTCGTTCACTTGCTCACTTAGAAGACTGCATTTATCACCCAGATTCAGCAGCAAACAGTTAATAGCCATAACCCTAAGTCCACAAAGAAACCACATTTACCTCTACTTGTTCTGTCAGTACCAACTATACATATAATACGATTACGGCACAATTGGACTGCACAGAATGTAATGGATGCAAGTTGTCTCCGCGTCACAAATGATTGTATTGGAGAATGGAAAATCCACTTTGCCGGTATAAGGCTCTTAGCCATTGTGCTGGATCTGCGTTGGAAATACAATGGCGTAAAAAAAAAGAGAAGAGGGCTCATATATTATCCACGTTGGTTCCCATAGAGATGCTTTGATCATACGCTGAAGGTTTGTGAGTCTTTGTGAACCAGTTTATGCGGTTTTCATCTCAGATCTCGACAGATGGTGTTGTGCGTGATGCGAGCTCCAACAGATGCTGCTAACCCAACAATAATTATCAATATTCTCCTAATAAGACTGATGGGTATTCTATTTACTATTGAGATGTGTTTAAACTGCAAACTTGGGCTCCCATTGTCCAAAGACTTGCTTAAGAAATCGGCATGTTTTTGAAGATTCTGTATTTGATTTCTGGGCTTTAGGCTATGATTCCTAAGAATAGAACCTTCAATAGACTTTTTAATATCAATTTAATGACTTCCTGAGGTGAACTTAAGTAGCAACTCCACATTGCAAAACATGAATCTCTGCCAAAAATGCTGAGGCCTGTCTACTTTCTTTTTTTTTTTAATTATGGGTTAACTTTTCTTCTATGTGGAGGGTAGACAATCTGTTCTTGCTTTGCCAGGAATTGTCCAGAGGATGGTATTTAATGTATCCATCATCTTAGAGTCAAGCCAGTAACGCCACCATACCAAGTTACAGGTTAGATCTGTGGAGAGTTAATCCTGCTTACAGTAAGAATGAATGTTTTTCAATGTGCTTTGTCGCAATAAAAATACCTGTAGTTGAATAAATGCAAGATTGAGGAGTTTAATGCCATACTGTGGAGCATTCCTGGCAGAGCAATAACATCTGCATGGAGACAAGCAGATGGAGCCAGAAAAGCTATGACCACGTGGATTCTTTCAATAATGACCTCAAAAAGTTTACATATTTAAATAACCAACCAAAAACGTGGAGCTTGATCGTTTTTTAACTTGAAGCACTAAATGGTCATAAGTTGATGCATGTTAATTAGTCTCGTATTTGGTGCACGTTTTTCTTAACTTGCAGGTATAAGCGTTATGGAACTACCTTTTTTTTCGCTGACCTACAATATGGGCTTATCCTTTATTTTCTGTGCAATCTGTAAACAAGATCCCTCCGTGTGACAGGTTTCTAAATGGGCCATGTCCTGCATACATGACATTAAAAGAGCTATATGAGGAATGAAATGTAGTGAGCAGACTCCTTCTGTTTGCCCCTTGGGAGTTCCGTGTTAGCATGTAATGAGTACGCTACGGTGCTTTCTTCCATCTCAGCAACTCCGGCACAGATTTGGTGAGGGTCATAGAGGTCTTCCAATGAGTTTTCCTCCAGTCAATCGAGCCAAGAAACAATTCTGCACATTTACACCCAACGATATGGCCTTGCATCTGAAAGGTCAAGGGTTCAAATGCTAACAGTTTTCAGGGCGATTGAGAAGATCACATTGGCAAGGTTGAGCGCGCTATGCGTAATGCCCCTAGGCGAAAATCTCGAAAGTTATTCTGGACCAAATGTACTAACTTGGTGGTTGCACTTGGCAGTTCCCAAGTGCAAAAATGTGTAACCTTATCTCGAAAAACTAGCTGTGAACAGACGTGGGTAGATACATTTACTTGAGTAAATTTTTCATATAATTGTGCTTCTCTGAGTAGTTTTCTGATACCATACTTTTACTCCTACTCCTGTTTAACAAAGTGTATTTACAGTTTTTAAATGAGCAAATGAATGTAGATTGGTCAGATAGTTGGGAGCGGGGTTGTTTGCAGTAGTCTAGTAGATTGTGGCCAGTGGGGTCAGAGACGAGGTGAGCAGTACCGGTAGAGGTGAGCTGGGTCAGAGGGTGTGAGGATCATACCGGTCGTGGAGAGGTGGGTCGGAGACAGAGGAGCTGAGCGGGTGCAGGGAGCGGGATCTGACGAGGAGCAAAAATATCCAACCTAGAAACAAGTAGAAAAATGCAAAAACAAGAGACTGAGCCAAGCAGAGCTGTACCACTGTGGATAGACAGACGATCTGGTGCTGAGTGTCAGGTCTTTGGTCCCTTCATCCTCTCCAGGTGCTTCTTGATTAGAGATTAGTTGCAGGTGTACATGGGAGGAGCCTGAGTCTCCGCCCAGCTCCAGGCTCTGACACAGAAGGAAGTGGGAAAACAGCACAAAACACAAGGCAGACTGAGATTTTTGACATATGTAAAGGTTTAAGTTATGTTTTCTAGCGTAAGTAAATGTTGACAGTATTAAATGATTTGAACATGTTTGTTTCTTGCACTGCTCCTTCAGGTATGACGTTTTGTTCATAGTGTCTAGTGAAAATACCAGATCTTGCTCCTTTTTTTGTATATCTTGTATTTATCATGTCCTTCAAATTATCCTCCAATACATTTTTACTCTTAACAGAGCAATTTTTTGGAGCATTACTTTATACTTTTACTTAGTTATTTTGAGTACTTTTGGCTACTCAACCCACCTCTGGCTGTGAATAGCTCTAGTACGAATAGCATTGTGTGCTCAGCAAACATCCCCCTGCATAATTAAGGCTGTATAAATGAAAATGGAGGAGGTCAGCCCACTGCCACCATCTGTGGAGAATCTTAATCATATTCTTCGCAATTGCTACATGAAATTTATACAGCACTATATATTGTCATGACACTGTGAAATGACTGTTAGCAATAAAATGTCCTTTAAATATTTATAGAATATTGTATTAAATTTGTATTGAGAATTTTCTGCTGCAGGGGTGTTTTTGTCAAGTACAAGAAATACTGGATTGGATGTTAGTGTACCGTCTTATGAAAGGAATATTTCATTATAAGGAGTCTTGGTAGGAAAATAAACATGTAAAAATCAATGCCATTATAAAATAGTTACAAATGAACAGTTTAAACACTGACACTGTGGGAGCAGATGAAGCTCTTGTGTGTTTTTCCTGTGTTTCTTTTAAAAAGTTGTACACAAAAGGCCAATTCTCCAGCTAGGTACTCCTGACCAGTATCCTTGAGATTGGTAGCACAATCATTCCCCCTGATGTTGTTGAATGTATGGGTCAAATGCAGGACAGTAAAATGTATCTTGACCTTAGATACTATACATTCTGTAATATCACCAATGTTAAGGCTCTATATTTCATCTTAAAGCCCCACTGGGTAACGTTTTAGCCAAAAACGTAGGTTTTAGAAGAGATTTTATTTCCAAAAAAAAGCTTCCCTGTCCACATACTTGACTCATAACTTGGTCAGGTAGAGGACACACACACATTACCTGCTTGTCTTCATGGAGATGCAGAATGTATTAAAGTATGGCTTCATGAACTATCCATGGTAGCAACAAGCGGCATTTATTTTACATTTATACAAACTTTATTCATCCACAAATTGGAATAATTGGACACAGTAGTTGACAGATTACAATAAAAAAAAAGGTAACATCGCAAAAGCAATATTTAACCTATTTAGTCAACTGGACAAAATGTTATAAGAGTTAATATTAGAATTAGAATATATATTAGAAGTCTGAATAAACTAGTTTTGATTTTTTAATTGAAATAAAAGCAGATGGCC
The DNA here is from genome assembly GCA_019594935.1 of Periophthalmus modestus. Classification (NCBI taxonomy): domain Eukaryota; kingdom Metazoa; phylum Chordata; class Actinopteri; order Gobiiformes; family Gobiidae; genus Periophthalmus; species Periophthalmus modestus. The sequence continues at coordinate 4,099,948 of JAIEZT010000021.1, forward strand.
CGTGTTGGTGCCGTTTTATTTTCTAAACATGCAGGTATGTTGTTGGTGCCGTACTGCCGATTTTCAGGTACAGTTTGAAAAAAAGCACGTGTTAAATTAAAACTCAAAAAACCTTCCCCTACCATCTTTCTGTGTAAATATCTCATGGTACAACATATTCGTAATATGCAGCTTATATTCGAGTGCAGCTTATATATGTACAAAATGTATGTTCTTTTAAAATTTAGCTGGTGCGGCTCATATTCAGGTGCGCTCAATAGTCCAGTAGTTTGATAGGGGGCAGCACTGATACAAAATGACTCAAACAGTTCACACTCTAGGGCAGGGGGTCACCAACCTTTTTGAAACCGAGGGCTACTTCATGGGTACTAAGTCATACGAAGGGCGACCAGTTTGAATCGCTCTTCTGAAATGACAAATATGCTCAGTTTGCCCTTAGTTATACATTATTAATTATTAATAATGATAATCATCTCTGAAAACACTGATCACGTTCATGATTTCTCACAATCAACAATGACAGCAAGGTGGGAAACAGATATCAATATTCAGCACTTTAACTTTATAAATGTCAGTACTTGTTAAATTTTCAGACGATCATCTCATCTTATAGTGTTCCATTTTCACAGGCCACTGACAAAAGAACTTTTTTGCACCATGTTTCAAAAAGTTATCAATTATGTAATGTTAAAGAAAAATCAACTTGCATATTTTTAAATAAATCTCTGTTGCTTTTTATTTATTTATTTTTTTCTCTGTTCTCGTGGAAAAAAAACTGTTGCTTACCCGAAGCTGCCTTTAGCTCACGTGCCTTTCCCGCCCGTAGTTTACGTCCTGGTGGTTAGTTCGCTCGGTAACTTTTGTGACACGTAGTGAAATGTCCCTCCACTTTGTGCCGCTTTTCCATCGCCACAGTCGCGCCGCAGATGAGACACACGCAGGTTTATTTTACAGTCGTGAAGCTACATTCAGAGCTAATCTTCACAGCGCTCGCGAGCGGAGCACTGGTTTTGTCACGCGCTCAATACTGACCTTTGACCTGAGGAGGTCAGAGTTCACCGTAACTTTTCTAAACTTCATGTATAATGAATATATTTTTAAGATGTTGTCATTTTTAAATCTATATAAATGTAGAGGTAATTTAAAAAAAAATAGCAACAGAATAAAATAACATTTTAGATGCAGCTCATTAGTGAGTTGTGCTATTTTTAGAAGCGGCCTGCGGGCGCCTCATGTGGGCCTTGGGGGCGACCTGGTGCCCGCGGGCATAGGGTTGGTGACCCCTGCTCTAGGGTAATTCAATGGACTGAACTAATAACAGATAATCCTACTCTTTCACTTAGACAAACTTTAGTGATCCACAAGGGAAATTATTCGGACAAAGTAGGTCACATTTTATAATATAATATAATAACCCCAGGCAAAAATATTAATTGTAATAATTCATTTAAAAGAAATTGCAAAAATAGCAAGAAACTGGTGTCAAATAAGGCACAATTATACAACTATATGTACAATCAAAATATAATATCTTGTCTATATATTATATACAGGAGGTGGGGTAAAGAGGTTGAGGTTAACTTTGATTTGTAAACAACTAGGGTGTTAGAGTGTAGTTAGTTACTTTCCTTCAGACAGACTTAAGGCAGTGATTTACAGAACCCCGTCAGAAATGAAGACGCTACTTGGATGAGTGGTGAAACATATTAACTCTTAAAAACTTTTATCCAGTTGACAGAATTCAATTTTCTTTTGCAATGAACCTATCTGGACAACTGAGGGATTAACACAGACATAATAAGTGCTTAATAAATAATTCACTGGCTAAAACCAATTTAATTTTAGGCATTAGACAAAACCACATATTATTTTCCTTGTGCATGACAGTTTTAAGTCTCCGTGTGACAGTAGACCAGTGCTTGCCTCAGAATGTGGCATTGTAGCGGACTTCCTTCTCTCCTGGACTGTGACTAAACGCACACATTGTGTTCTCTCAGCGCTGGGCTTAGACACTCCTCACTTGCTCCGCGGCTCTGTTCAGTCTGTGCCAGGAGCTTTGTCTCTCAACCAGCTTTGACTGAGAACATCTGCAAAACTGTTATACTGCATGTGACAGGTTTTCATGTTTGTGTAGTTATTACTTGGTTTGGTGAGATAGTAAATGTGGTAAATGTTTATCATAGTTTTAGAGTTAAAGGAACAGTATGTAGCCCTAAAATGGAACTACAATCACAACTGAACCTGGGTTGCCAGTGCCTTAACCTGCATAGGAACAACACATACAATTTTTTTCTCAGGACAAAGAAAAGAGGACCTTTCTGAACATGTAATCCCTAAAATAACACCAAATCTGATAGTATACTTTAGTTTTCCATTGACAGAACTTTAATCCTTCATCTTTATCTTGTTTGACAGAATTTTAGCTCTAAAAGAATACAAAATTGTGATTTAACTGATGTAATTATATCATTTGTTTTAAATTTTTGGCTGAAATGTGAGCACCAGCAGGGTCGGCCTGGCTGGTCCTGACTGCACACCACTGGCTAATCAGAAGTTTTTAGTAGATTTCAGGAGCTTTGTTTAGCTTGTTGTCGTAAAGAATTGGGGATCAAAGATACAGATTCGGGGTACAGGCTTGACAGAGTTTATTGCAAATAGGAGGATGAGAATGCTGGTTGGAGAAGCCGTTAGACTGAGGTGTACGGACCGATCGTAGGTAGCTGGGTCGGAGGCTGAGGTGCACGGTGGTCCAAGAAACAAGATCATAGAGGATACACTGATGAGAAAACTGGAGGATGACTTTGAGAAGACTAGACGATCTGGCATCGTCTCTAACAATCCTCAGTCTCTTTGTGCTCCACAGTTTGAGGCTTTATTGTGGATCAGCTGCAGGTGTGCTGTGGGTGGTGCCAGAATCTCCGCCCAGCTCCAGGAAAGACACAGAAAAGAGGAGGGAAAACAGCACAGAACACACAAAAAATCCAAATCCTGACACTTGTACATTAGGGAGGGACATAATTCTCTATGTATTTATTTCAAAATTACCACCATCACGCCATATTTTTTGAGTGACATTTGGTTAAAAGCATTGCACTTCATTTTTACTGTCTTAAAAACATGAACAGTTTGCATGGGTCCAAACTTACTCCTCACTTTCCGAACACTTCTTTCACCTCGATGAGTTTATAAGTGCTTCCAAACAATGAGCAGAGTTTTTGCTATCCCACTCATCCAAGTAACAACAGCTGGCATGCTAACAGCTCCACTTCGTGATTCACAGAGGATAGAACGCCTTATAATTAGATGCAGCCAGCGTACAGCCGTCTCATTTTGACCATAATAGCTGCTTTGACAATATCTATATCTGAATTGGGCCAAAACATATTTTACTACATGAAAAGAAATTCTGGTACAGCTCTTTTAAGGTATACTTTATTGTCCCCGTACAGAAATAAGGTGACTGCTTTTTAACATTGCTTTTTAACTAGCATCTGTGTTGGTGATCCATCCACCCATACAATTACAACCTTACATATCTAATCTATAATCCGTTTGTACTCTTGACTAAATGACACTTAACCGACTTTAAGCACCTATTTGTTTCTAAATGTCACCTCAACTCTTTACACATGTCCTTGAGTCGATCCCGCCATTGCTAGTTAAAACCTCATAGGCAAAAGTTGTAAAATTATAATGTAATTATTGGTTTATGGCAGGCCTCTAAATCACAGGACTTTTAATGGAGGAGCTGCAACATTAATTCCCTCATAAGAAGTGAGCATCAATTATTGTCTACTCGGAAATAATTGCTATTTAATAAAGGCTCTGCCCTCCAACCAAACTCGCTCATTTATGTATGGCTGATCAATCTTCAGAAATAAGCTGCATTTGTAAAACGTACAAATTGTATCTAAATCTTGTTTGTTTATAGCAAAGGGAGGTTGCCAAGATGAAAAAAAAAAATAAAAAAAAAATAGATTGTTACATGCTTTATAATAACTACACTTTTAATGGCGTTAATAAAGCATGAACAAAAACTTTAAGGCTATTAATTCACGATGAGCAAATAGTTTATTAAGAATGATTCAGGCTTAGAAACTGAATCATTCATAAAGAAAGGTAATGCAAAATTCACATTCTGGAGCTTTCTACCGAGTTATAATGTTGTTCCCTCATCAAAACCATGCCTGAAGAGGTTTTAGATGTCATCCATGCATGTTTGCATAATCTAGTGATCTCTCCCGAGCACCATTTGAACTATTTGTTTGAACTATAAATATATAAAAGTATGATACAAAACAATACACTACAACTTCACAAACCTGATGCAATGTGCAGTAGTTTCATTATCGACATACATGCCAATTGTAAAGTCATAGCGCTCTGAAGGGGGAGCGAAGGGAGGAGGGACTCAACGTGTCAAAAATGAAACTTATTAAACCTGTTAAAACATTATTTTCAGTGAATTTAGCATTTTCAAATGGTAATATGGTGATCTAAATATATTATGCATTACCAATTAATACCCCAAAGAAGTGTAATACCTCCTCTTTAATCAGCTAAATCAATTATAAATTGTCTTTGTTCAGGCTTTATTAAGACTAATGAAGGTTTAAATGGTATAAACTGGTATCAGAACGTTTATTGAAGGGTGAAAATTTGCGGTTTTGATATTGTTATTGCTTTACTTGCATTCTTACATTTATCTCATTACAAGTGTCTTTTTCTTGCTCAGAAATACCATACATTCGTACACTGAGTGGGAGCGCCTCTGCACAGATCTGACCTGTAACTTAGTCTTGTGGCGTCACTTGTTTGTTGTTCGTTACATGGAGATAGATAAGTTCAATGCCATTCTATGGAACATTCCAGGCAAAGAAATAACATCTCTTTGAAGATAAGCAAACCCTCCACTGGAAAAGTTACACAATGCACCTTTAACGACTTTACACTTAGTTAAAACATAGTTACAATATTTGAACTCAAATTGAGTGAAAAAGTTATAATATTCAACAGTTATAAAAGTCGTACTTGTAGGAGGCTTTATTATATTGATGTTACACATGAAGCGATGTGGAGGCCAACAACCTCTAACTTAAATGTGTGAAGTGGAAGGAACACGCGGTGCCGTCGATTGGTGCAGATTTTAATTAGCCATCATTTGTAACACAATTAATGAGATAGAGTCTGTGCTTGGCAGTATCCAAAGCCATGGTGTTAATCTAATTAAGGCTTAAACCTGATGTTATCCAAGACTATAAATAAATGAGTGTTATAGTTAATTATCTGACAATGACGCAGTTTAAATATTGAACATGAAGGGCTATTTTCATAATTAATACATCCATTTCCTGGGTTTTAAAGGGAGGTGTCATCATGTGAGTTCTGCTGCAGCGTCCACTATATATATGGGGAATAGTTTCACAGATAATATTGCTCTGTACATCTGAGCTGTCGTAGTGATGCCTTCAGCTGGATTGCTTGCACAAACCCATTAGCTATTTGACCTACCGAAACATAATCTTTGGTCAGTGGAAATGAAAATATTATTTGATTTTTTGATGCATATTAGGCATGAAAACAGATACGTTGCTATTACGCTGAGATTAGTCGCCCATGGCGTTTTTCTCGAGGAAGCAATCTTTGAGAAAATTGATGTGAAAATCACAACTTAATTGAGTTTTGAGCCCTGGGAAGGATCCATAATGGAAACGGCACAGAATGGTGTTGTTTTATGCATCAGAGGAAAAAACACAAACAACTTAGTTTGAAAGATTTAAGTTGTGCTAATTAATGACAAGATGGATTATGTGTCCCTTCTGTGCAGAAAAGTCAACTCATTTTTTATATACGTTCATTTAGACTGTGACTAATTCATTAACTAATGATCCTTTTCTCAGAAGATTGGTTCATAATTGAGTGACGTGAATACCAAATTAAGAACTGTCCAGAGTCAAGAATTACTACACTGCAAAAAAATTGTCATTTTTTACAGTTGACTAACCGATTAAACTGCAGACTACTGATGAGATAAATCACTCCCAACAGACATAATGTGGGTACAGAACACTGATTATTGGTTCAAATCTACATTAACTACTTAGTGCCAAACGCTGCAAGGATCTATACATCTAAAGGGCACACATAACAATTACTTTCATTGTATGCTACTTACATTTAATATATTCATCCTTATCTGTTGTTGTTTAAAGTGCTTATTTTTTACAAAAATCTTAAGTAGTTTTTTGTTTTGTTTTGTTTTTTTTCAAATTTTTGTGAAGGTAATTACATCACACAAGTTTAGCCACATGTTCCAATATACTAACAGAATCATGCAGTTTCAGTGGACGCAGTTTGACAACAGACATGCTCAGATTTGGATTCCTGGACTTAAAAACAGCATCACAAAACTGTGAATTTCAAAATCATGTGTTTTTATGGGGCTTATAGACTTAATAAACAAGGATTGAAAGACGCATGAATAAAGCAAAATACAACTCCAGGATGTTTTTGGGAGGAGGAACAATGTTATAGCATGGTAGAAAACAAAAAAAAATGCATAATGCCCCCTCTATAACTAATGTAATATTCACTATAGGCACTATTCCACCAAATAAATAATTAGATAAACATAGAAAATCTGCCATATGCACTTTAAGCCTCCTTATTCTAGCTTCTTGTTCTACATGAAGTACTTACAATACCACACATTTCCAATCGCTTTTTCCTTGTTTACGCTAAGACGCAGCATGTGTCTCTTCCGTCACAACACCGTTTCCTGGGAGCCCGCTAACACCTCCTATCAGAACACATCAGCTACATATTTATTTCTGACACCCCGCCGAATTTGAGCCTTGGGTGATTTAATAAGCAGCAGAAAATGGACTTTTGCAACATTTATCCCAGAGAGGTTAGCTAGAAGGAGAGCACGTTATTGGAGCGATTTGACGTATTGGGCCAAATACGTACCTGCGGCCCCAGCTGTGGCTAACCTCCTTCGGGTTGGTGATTGCGCCGATCTCCTGTGTGTCGCTGGTAATCACACATCAAGCTGTGCTCCTATAACAATGAGTGGTGGGCCAGATGCACAGTGTGGAGCAGGGAACGGGGGATAGAATTACGGGCGAAGATTACAGCAACGCAACATCTGTTTTTAGTTCTCGGGAGGATAGCTGGAGATTGCATATTACATTGAGTTAATATCTGGTACAAAGTGTGCATGGTTACCAAAAATGAGTCTAGTTATCTTGCCAGCTGTGTTTTTATTTTTACACTTCTGTTTGTATGTTGCCAGAAAGTTGATTTGATTCCAGTGCAATGAATAGCCACGTCCAGCTATGATGTCAAAGGCTTTAGGTATTAGTACGACGTGAGTAACTTTTTTTTTTTTTTTTTTTTTGCAAGGATGCTGTAAAGCCTCTAGTTCAGAGGTTGTTCCGGACCAGTACTGTTTGGCCTTGCCTCCATTTAACCATCCACCCACGGCTGAGCCGCACCTGGAGCAGCTCAGCAATCAACTGGGGTATAAAAGCCCGGAGCAGGCACCACATTGGCGACCAGTGGGGTCCTCTGCAATTTTGTTTGTTATTTTGTGTTTTATTTTTGTATTATCCAGTTCTTTAATTTGTAGCCACTTTTGAAAATAATTTTGTAATAATACATTTACTTAATATTTTTTTGACCACGTCTCCATGCTCCCGTTTTGTTCTACAACCGGGTTTTAACATAATCTCGTTACGTGCCACCGCCCCTGGACAGTGGCACGTGACAGGGGTAATAACGTCTTTGTCTGTATGTCTTGGTGAACGGTTCATTATAATGTGCTTTCTGACCAACTAGATTGGAATAAACATATCTAAGTGTATCTCACACTTGTATTCATCTGTTACTCTTTCAAACAATTCATCATTGAAGGTGCATTATGTCAGTTTTTTCTGATTAGAGTTCTGCTTGTTTCCATGGAGATGTTGCATAGAATGTTCCATATTGGCATTAAACGTGCCTAATTTGTAGTTATTCAATTAAACATGAGATTAATGCTCAAAAAATCCTTGAAAAACATGTTTTTCTTACTGTGAACACGGTGACCTCTCCACAGATCTGACTTGTAAACTGGCTTGAGAGTTTGAGCTGCTTGTTTCTATTGCGATAATGTCATACTTATGCATATTTTAGGCCAAGCAATAACATCTCTATGGAAACGAGCAAACGATGTACCCTTGACCAGAAAAGCTACATATTCCACCTTTAAGTTAGGTTTATTGTGTAGTACTTTTGTAGTTGGCATTGGAAACTCGGTTCTGTTCACTTCACTAATACCCACGCACTTATTTTTCCTCTAACAGTCCCTTCGATTATTGCCATGCTAAGTGCACTTTCTATGTGTAAGCTTAATTCCCATTCCCACTGGGACACTTAGTGACCATCTAATACAGTCAGTCCTAACTAGCTCAGAGGGCTTAGAGAGATCCAGTACCTTCATTAGCATGCTTTCACCTCACTGTTGGTGCTTTCTCCTGCTCAGAAACCCAGGCACCTTCTAACATGGAGCCATCCTCATCCTCATCCTCTCTGCAAATGAAGTCATAATTTAGACTCGGGGTTCGGCCTTGACAAACTTTGCTTTTACTTTATTTATGAATGCAACATACTACCAAGCTTCCTCCAAGGACAGGCATGTTTGAAGGCGTCTACTGAATATCAAATGCTGCTAAACTAAAGGCCATAGCTTTACATAAAAGCAGCACCAAAGTTCATCCAAAAGTGAAAGGCGCTGACCAGATTTCTTAAAAACTAGTTATTTTTAAACAGTTTGCAGTGATCTTAAGTTATTCCTCACTTACCTTAGGCATTCTGAGGATCCTAATTATTCAAAACGATGAGTTTATAAGCACTTTTTTCACAGCTTTCAGAGACCAGAGCCAAGTTTTGCCATCACGGTGCTGTTAACAATAACTAGCATACTAACGCATACTTCCTGAACAAATGCTGTATAATTAGATGCAGATAGTAAACAGTAGACTTATTTTGACCTCAATAGCTGCTTATACAACACATCTGTGTTGAGGTTGCAGAAAATTTGCAAAAAAATACAAAACCAGGTATAAGGCCATAATGCAATATGTTAAAGTGCTTATTTGAAGTTGACCGTGTAAAACTTTGCTTCCGTCAGCGTTTCTTTTGCCGCTAGCAGTTAATAAATTATACCAAACTATTCATTTGATCCGAATAGCTTCAGCAGAGCAAAAATCTGTTAGTTTGGTCTTCATGAAACTTTTAATTAAGGTTGAAATGCAATAAATGCAGGGATCGCTTTCATCTCGTGCCTATTAAACATAAGGGTCTGCCCATAAATAACTGCGGAGCGAGTCGTTAATAACAGTGGAAAGTCATTACATGTCTTCCCCGTGCTGACTAATTGAGCTGCCTCCTGCCTGGACCCTGACTGTAAATATAAGGATTATTCTGATCAGGGTTCACCTTCTCCTTATGCTGCTGTGGTAAAGAAATGCTGAAACTGTATTAAAGGTCATATATTATGCAAAATGAACTCCTGTGAGTGCCTCAGAAGCGTACCTGGAGTTGTGTTTTGTTTCATTCACACATGTTATGAGTCTGTCTACATTTTCTAAGTTCAAAATACTCTGTTCCTTCTTGTGATGTCATGAAGTGGTAGTATTCAAGTTAACAAGAACTTTTTGGCTTTTGTTCAGTGGAGTTTGATTGTTGAATTCCAGAGCAGTAATCATCATTCATCAATCATTTGAGAGAAGAACAGGGTTTTTGTGAATGAAACAAAACACAACTCCAGGTATGTTTTGATGAAATAGCAAAATTATAACATAGATCAGAAAAAATATAGAGTAAAAAAAATAAAATAGAGTAGCATGGGTCCTTTAAAGTGATTTGGGAAGATGTGTCATTCTTGTCAATGGTAAAAGAAAGTTTCTGAGTGAAGATCCTTCTGAAGAAGCTGCTTGGATGAGCAGCGAAACATCTTCACTCAAAAACGTTTTATCCAGTTGACTGAATTTTGAATTGAATTTTTCTTTTACTATGGATCGTACCTGGACGACTGAGGGATTACACAGATATACAGATACTTGAAAAAAAAATACTCCAGTTTAGTTCTTCACAGTAAGAATTTAACTTGGTTCTGAGAATTTGTTGAATGTCTCTCCCCACTCTGCACCCTCTTTCACAGTCTACAGGCAAAGAAACTTTAAAAAGAAAGAAAGAAAATTTGAATTTATGTTTAGTTGAGTGACCTTTAAGAAAACATATGATGATTTTGCCTGCTATATAGTTATAATCCTTGACTTGCGTGGATCATTATGTTCAATTTTGGACATTTTAAATCGCAATGTTGATCTATAACAACTTAAGCAAATAAACCAGCCTGCTGATTCATATGTTGAAAACTGCAGTGCTGATGTTGGCTTCTCCTTTGGGTAGCTGCAGATCATCACAAACCAACCATGCGTCTCTCTCTGATTGGTTAATCCCCCCGTCAATCACGCACAACTCAAACTGGGGAAAATACTGTTCCAGAGAGGGTGGATCTCACTGACCAGGTAACAGCAATGGTGTGTTAAAGGCAGGTCAATAAAGATTTGATTACATTTTTTATTTAATGTAATTGATGTAACAGTTTGCCTGGGCTGTTACCTTAAGTGGGTTCAACTATCCATAGATCTGACTTGCAATTTTATATTTTTCTAGTCTTATACAGGGTGACCCAAAAGTCACTTTTATTTTTTCACAGCATTTAGAACTACCCTTCCCACATTAATATGAGCAAATATAGCACGAACCCTCATTGTATAGTGGTACTTTGAGTCACATGGGTCAAATTCAGAAACCCAGTGGTGTGAGTGTAAATGCCATTAAAGGAATAATAAGTGGTTTTCAAAAACAGGGGGCAGTATGTGATCTCCACAGACCTGACTAGTCCCGATTTCTTCCTGTGGGGCTATATTAAAGAAAAGGTGTTTGTGAATAAACAAGTTAAAATAAGCCATAAGCCCAGAAATGCTTTCAGATGTCAGAAAGAGATTTCAGATGCTTTCAGATCGGGCTATTCAGTGCTAAACCCAAATTGATGGACACTTAAAAAACATTCTTTTTAAAAATTTGGTCATTTTTACTTCCTCTAGTTTAAGTAGTGATAAGTTCAAGTGTAAGTGAACAATTATAATATAACGATATATAAGTTTAGTTTAGTTTACCTACTGCTAAAATTTGGTGAGTATAACTTAAGAATCATAGGAGCTATTGAAGATTTGAAAGTGTCAGTGATTTTTGGGCCACGCTGTACTTGTTTTGATACAGCTCAAGATCATTCTAAAGTTATTCAGGAAATGTTTGTTTCTTCCCTGTGAATGTGACTTTTTTAGTTCTGATACCTGCTCAAATGAGTATCTAGTTTTGATTCTAGTTTTAGTATTGATCAGTATCTGATTTTCGGTACTTTTTACAATCCTAATCTCCATAAAAATAAGCAAATAACGAACCATTCACCAGCAAAGTTACATCATGCGTCACTACCTTTACATAAGATCAGAGTGTAATAATGTAAACATACTGGCTCTACTTCACTATAGCCAACGACATTATAATCATGCCCCTGCGCACCCCGCCATCAAACCGCTGCCACATCACAGGAAAGAAACACGTTTTAATTGGATTACTCTGCAGGGCTGCGGTGTTCTTTCTTACTACGCCATGTACGGGAATCTTTTGATCTCGGAAGTACCAAATGCTGCGTGTAATGTGCTAGCAACAAGTCCCAGGTCTTGCCAAAATCAAGCAGAGGTGACCCTTTGCCATTTTCCACAGCCATTTACAAATTCACAAACACTTTTTTACTACAGAGTTCCCCTTAGGTCACCTGATTGTTTTATAATGAATGTAGACCTTTGAAGATTAATTGCGGAACATTCAGTGCAGACAAAGCTCCTCTCCTCTCCGCTGTTTATCCCATTGTACAGCACATATTCAAATCAGTCCTTGAGCAAAGTCCAAAAGACCTATGTTTAATGCACTTGTCCTGTTTATTAATGGGAACTCGATGTATCACATCAATGCGATACAGTGTCAGGCTGAAAGTAAGGTACAAAAAGTACTACATTGTGAGTTTCTCCAAACACTGAATAGCGCTACATTTTATGCCCCGGGAAAAAAGCGTATCTGCCAGGAGTAGAGCAAGACATCTTTAGAAATATCGTTCCTATTGTGTTGTGTGGTTTTATACGTCTCTCTTATCACCCGCCAAGGGACTAGCAGGTTCAACTTTGCTGTACTCTTGAATATGAACCTGGTGAGCATCAGTGCACAAGGATTTCTATTAACCATAAGTACAACTAAAGTATTTCATTTACTTAAAAATGTTGTACAGTGGAATTATCATTCAATCACTCTAAACTTAGTGATGGTGAGCCATTTCTCTAGATAACAGCTGCTCTGGGGTAGACTAATCAAAACAAGGCTGCCAATCTGTTCCATCTGCCAAGTATTTACAACATGTTGACAAAGGTTAAAGAATTGTTACTGTATTTGTGCTTAGTGCTCAACAAAACATAAAAACTGATTGGTGTCATAAATAATGCCAGGACCTCATTGTTGCCATTCAAAAATGTTAACAACTAACAATATAATTCAGATTATAATTCAAAAAATTATAAAAATAAAATCACAATGGGTCACAAGTCTGTTTGGAAGGGCAAATAGAACAAAACCTGTCGGTTCATAGTAGACTTCTGATGTTTAGTTGACCTGCATAAAAATGTACAAAAATGGAAGAAAGAAATGCATATTATGAACAAACAGCCATCACATTCTGTGCAGACATCACACATAAGCCAGGTCATCCCTAGAGAGCAGACATGTCAGACTCAGGCCCGCGGGCCAAATTTGGCCCTTGATATAATATTTGGCCCGTGAGACCATATCAAATATGTATTAGAGCTGGCCCACTGGCCACCGTTCCGGGATAGCACACGCACCGCTAATACTACAAATCCCAGAATACTTTGCCCCCATCACTTCTGTTGACAATCTTTAGCATCAGCTACCTGTCGCCTCACTCAAATTTAATCCACCCCTTCTGAAAAACATGCAGATGTTGTTAATATTTTTTTCAATAAATATTTAGTTTCACTTTACATTGAACTTACTTACTTTCTCTGTAACTGCTGCAGTGAGCCTCGTCATTTTGGTCTTAAAATGTTCATATTAACCCACTCTACATGATTGAGGTGTTTTCATTACGCCATTTGTCCGTAAATCAAGATATGAACATTAATAACAAACAAATTAGGCTCCTTCCGTCCTTGAGGTCGCTCCCACTAGTGTTAGCAACAGATTTTTTGACCCACTCCCTGCTAAACCAGTGGTGTGGGCAGAAAGGCCCGTACCTTCGACTGCCCTCGCTCTGGATTGGCTCTTTGGTTGCTATGATACTCGTGGTCAGAATTATGGACGTTTAACAGCTCGCCTGGATGAACTTCATTTGGCTGCGATCGAACACTATGGGTTTGTACAGTGTACGGTCCTCACCTTGACCAAAATCTGTTGGTCAGTTGAGGTGTAGGATACATTTCTATAGGGACAATACGTCTACATCACAATACGTCTATATCACAATTTATATCTTGAAATAATCCACCTCAAAGTCTGAAATCATGTCAGTGTCCTCATGAACAAATGAAAGAACTGAACTATAGTGGTGAGATGGCCTTAGAAGTTTTCTGTGGGTGGAAAACTTAATTAAAGTGTCATGTCTTACAGTGAAATCTCGATGTAATCTCTGTCCTCTGCAAGAGTTAGCATTCAATCCAAAACTTTCATAAAAGAATGAATAAAAGTCTGTTCTTTTCTGATGCACATGATAAGAAAAATATTAAGTTCATCCAGGTGGAAACCTTAACCTGCAATGTTTAACAGCCAAAGGTAACAAATGTGTTTTTATGAAGGTTTAGTCACTTCAAATTAACAGTTTATAGGTCTGTAAAAATTCACTTTCTAAGCGTGTTATTGTGGTTACTATAAAATAAAGTCGCTACTCAAACTTTTAAGAGAACTCAAACTATTTCACCTACTGTTTCACAAACGAGGTGGACATAAGCTTTTTCTCTGCTGTATAGTGAGCATTTATGACACACGTAGATCATAATTTGATAAATAAGACAGTTTAATTTGTAACACTGATCTAAAACACTTAGTAAAAGAAACAAACGCAGCCTGACCGTTTTTAACGACCTCGCCTATGGATATCGCAATAGGCAGCGAGCATTTTGACTGTTTAAGTGGGACGGAGACTAATGATGCAGGATCAGACAAAACAAAAGTCAAATCCAAATATATTTCTGACAAAACAAAAAGCTTCGAAATTTGTCAACTGGGCCTAGTTTGAACAGTCCAAGTCATTTTGTCTTCCAATTAAGACACCAGTTCTGAACAACAAAATAAAAATGATTAAACGTCTCCAAATCTGTGGGTCAAATAGCACTTTTAAATGTTAGTAAAAAATTCTCAAATAACACTCACATCCAAGACATCTTCCAATCTTCAAACCCTATTTTGCCATTTTGAACCTTTTGCCAATGGACCCCACTTGGATAACTGAGAGTCCTTATATTGTGAAATATTGTGTGATTTTGACTGTTCCAATCAAGTTTAAAGTTTTGTCAGACCAAAATTAGACTAAAAAAGCAAGTGAAACTCTACCTGTAATGACATTTAAAGGACAAAGTATGTGTATCTTCTCTTTTCTACGATTGTAAAAGGCTAATGCCATATCTGAGGCCCACCACCACGCTGGGGCGCATTCACTTTATCTTCATTGTAGCACAAACCCACATTGTCATCGGTGCATGGGCGCAGACAGTTCCATAACAAACCGCGCTGTAACATCTATTCCCCCGGCTTTATCACTTACCCCACGCTCATTTCCCACATACCGGCCCGTTGCCATGGCATCCGCAATAGGAAGCGCCTTTTATAACTCTATTTCTTTATCAGGAGGAAGCCCGGTGACATTTGGACCAAGATGGCTGATACGGTGTACGCCACAGACATTCATTTCACCCCTTTCAACCGCTGCTTCATTTCTTTCTGTATTTTCATAGACAAATAATCAGAGCTTGGACAGATAGGCGGCGATAAAGCAATGGAATAAATTGTTCTTTTGCCTTGTTGTATTGTGGAGGATACAAGATGGTGGCATTTCATCCTAGATAAAACCTTGGCTTGGTTGATCCGATGGTATTGAAAAAAATAAACTAGCATAATCATTTTAATGGAGATAGTGAAATAAATGGTGCGATGGACTTTTGTGAATAGTAATAAAGCATGAATATTAAATGCGTTGTCCCTGACTTTTACTGTCTTCAAAATGTGAAAAACAGAAATGGTTCATTTTAAATGGTTTGCAGTGGTGCAAAGTTATTCCTCACTCACCTTATGCATTCAGAGCTTCTCACAGACCAGCCCAAGTTTGTTATGGTAAGGGTAACGAGAACTAGCATGCTAACCATGCATTTACTGATTATCGGACAGATAAATAAGCTTTATATTGTATTAGATTCAGTCAGTACAGAGCAGATTTATTTTGACCTCAAGACCTGTTTATTTTGAATCAAGTTGACATCAGCCATAAGTGTCAAAAATAATAAATACAATTTGAATTTCTTAAAATACTTTGTGTGTGTGTGTGTGTGTGTGTGTGTGTGTGTGTGTGTGTGTGTGTGTGTGTGTGATTTTATTGTAAAATTATTTGTAAGTTGTCCTGGGGAAGACTGACAGGAGTAAGTCTGCCAATCTGCACCATCTGCCTCTTGCCACCAGTCACTCATGCACACACCACATTCATACATAATTATAGTGTGTGAAGTGCCTTGCCCAAGGACACAACATCAGCCAGCATTTGTCTGATCTGGGATTGAATCACTGACCTCCGGGTTGGTGGGTTGAACAAACCAGACTGGACTGAGGGAGTGTAACATCACCCAATAGCGTTTGGCTCCAGCCAAATGAAGGCAAACAAGGCAATTTGGAGCCAAGTTCCATGTTTGGAAATCCAAGAAAACGTATCATAGCAATCAAAAAGCCAATCAGGAGCAAAGCCATTAAAGGTACACGCCCTTTCCCGTCCACGCTTCTGGTTTGGCATTGGGCAGACACATAGCAACAGGTTTGATTGACAGCCTCGTTGCCAAACACTGGCAGGAGTCGATCTCGGGAAAAGAAGGCTCCTGATTGATCTGTTGTTAATGTTCATATCTTGATTTACAGACAAAATTGTAAAATCAAAACTCCAGGATCATGCAGAGCAAGTTAAGATGAACATTCTAAGGTCAGAATGTGCAGCCTGACAGAGAGACGACGACGAGGGGCGACAAATTAAAGTGAATTGGAGTCGATGGAACCAATTCCCCCCAAGCTCACTTCCTATTTGAAACATGGAGGTTAGTGGGTTATGTCCATCTACATCTGCAGTCTATGGAGCCACCGCAGCCATGAACTTTAGAATAATGACAAAACGTGAATCTACCTTCATTATACAAGGTTACAAAAAATCTATCTTTAGACATTATTGCATGTGAGGGAATGAAATGCTGATGGAGCTTAGTGCCCGAGGAAGCCTGCCCTAATTTGTGTTCAATTAAATTAGTAATGTTGAATGTGATAATTACTCATGTTAAGCAAAAAGGATGATCCGACTCCAGACGTGCCATGGCGGTCGCTCGGGGACATTTGGGTTTTCTTAGTCATAGCAGCAGGGACAAGACCAAGCTAATTTAAGATGAGAGCAGCAGCCAGACAGAAAATACTTCATAAAATAATATGGCTATCTACATTTGCCGCGGGATGTAAGGGGGGAAATGAACAACAAATTGGAATACAATCATTTATGTTTCATAGCTGTGCAGGAGAGAAAACGTGGCCTCCAAAATGATTATGGAATAAACAATGGGACACTGTTTGCTGTAGAATGAACTGAAGTAGCCAGAGAGTGTTAGAGAGAAAAATCGTTGTGGGACTGTTCATTCCGGCTATGCTTCTGTTGTAGGGAGTATTATAACCTTTAATGACGTAGGCCAGATAACTTAACTGGACTGTTGTTACTTGGTCCACTGACTTACCATGCACATCTATTATCCAAAAATACTGCTCATGTTCTTAGTTAGCTACAGAGTAAACACTAAAGTGCCCGTACGAGATTTTTTTCCCTGTGTATTTGAGAAAAGTTTGTCTTGTCCTCGTAGGCATTTTGTATAAGTAGCTCCTCAGTTCAAAATATGTCCGCTGCGTGCTGTTTGCATCATGTTTGCTAGTTGTTAGCCTTATCATCGGGGCAAAACTCCGCTCTGGTCTCTGAAAGTTGTGACAAGCTCTTAGTGAATAATTGGGGTGCTTGGAATATCTTTGGACCATTGCAAACCATGAAAATAGTTATATTTTCATGTTTTTGTGACAGTAAAAATGAGGTTCTCTTAATTTTAACAAAACCCGTATTCAATTTGAATGGCTATTTGGAATTATCTGAATGTTTTGGGTTTTTTTATGTAGTGTTTTATTATTAAAATGTATGTACCTGCATGAGCAAGTTTAAACTGACAATTGGTCTAAAAGTAGTAAAAAAAAAACAGACTATATTTCAAAACAAACCAAAATTAATATTACAAATTCAGTTTTAACTAACCCTGATATTCCTTTGTGCAGTGAGCCATAGAACACATTGCATTTTACCACCAGTGAGCAGCACACAGGGGTAATCCTAACCACAGAATAGACCCACAGAGGGCTGAACATAAAGGTGCAGTGTGGACTGTTACTGGGCTGTGGGGGGCTCTATTGGGAGTTGCTCTGTGGTAATTGTGGCTTATTATTGGTGATTTGGTGCACCTGCTTTACAACTCATTCTAACATGGTTTATTTACTGTCCAGAAGGTGCCGTACCTCCCCATAGACCGACCTCTTAAACTGGGTATAGGCCTATTCTAACACCATGTTCTTCCACTATTCAAGCAACGATTTCAACCAAGACAGACTCATTGTGGAGACAGGTGTAAAGCATAGTTTACTGAATGGATGTGGACTTTGCTGGTTAGAGTATATGGAGAGCTTTAGGAGGCTCGTGGTTCTGCTGCTGTGGTGAAGATGGAGTCTGCGGGCACCTTAGGTAGTTGAAGAGAGACAGGCTTGAAGTGATCAGCGCAGAGGCCAAGGTAGCAGGCTGTTAACCTGTCCAGCAAGAAGAATTCTCACGATTTTTGTGAGTTCACGAATTCATGAGAATCTATCTATCCAGGCTCCTGCTGTTGTGGTTTGGACGGAAGCCAACGGTGAAGTCAAAGGCCCAAATGAACCAACACAGACGGACATACTTAGACCTAACTACAGACTAGGTTTTTGAGATATGTGCAGAAGAAGGTGCTTTGTGCATTTGTGAAAGAAAGATGTCTCTTTTCTTACAACTGGACTAAACAAAAATCTCTCGTCTTGTTTTGACCAATCAGATTCAAATATCCGTTTGACATTCTACCTTTTCCCAGCCACTTTCAGTCATAGCCAGTCAAGATTTGTATGGCATTGGCAATTTAGCAGGCTGTGATTGGTGAAGAAGATAAACTGAAAATATTGAAAGTGATAATTGTGATAATTTGCTTTTGGATATTCCTCGTGAAATTACAATTAAAAAAATAGCTGGCCAAGTTTCCTTTCTTTTAAAAGCAAATCAATTTTAGCATTTACTGGGCTTTGCAAAAAGGGTTAGATCTTTTTATAGATTTCACAACTCTATAGAATTAGATAGATTGAGAAATGGCTATCTTTCCGCATGGCTGAAGTTTAGCCTCGGCGTTATTTAGCAGCATTGACTTAAAAGCAGCAGAGACCAGAGTTAAGCAATTTTCCAAGTGACCCACTGATTGAACGATGTGTACATTCATATAGCATCTAAATTTGTGCCAATACACTCCCTCTGCAACACTATCGAAAATATCTCCAAAATCGCCAAGCGTGAAATGATGAAATGGCAGCGGCAGTAACAGTAATGATAATAGCTCAGATATGGGACTGCTGGAGCATTTTTGGTTCATCGCTGCAAAAGGAGGGAAAAATTTCTTAGATTACTGGTTGCCTAGGAATATCGATTAAAAACTCCAGTGAAATTTCAAAAAAAAAATTCAGGTTTAGAAAAATATCTGTTGGTTTAAGGTTGGTTCATAAGCACTTTAAGGGGGTGTACCCATTTTTTCCCTGCATATAATTTAAGTAAAATTTGTCTTGCCCCGGTGCCGCTGTGTGCTGTCTGCTTATAAAGTCTTTTGATCATCCGCATACTACGAAACAAGGGTGGTGCGCAAAAAACGTCTTCTGAATGCGTTGAAACGTGCTTATAAACTCATCTCTGTGAGTAAGTAGGAAGCTTAGAATGTGTTAGGAAGGTAAGGAATAGATTTGGACCATCACATTTATCTAGATCTGTTTTACATGTTTTTAAGAGTTAAAATCAGATACAGTGCCTTTAACTGTATATGCTGGAGCTATAGTGCCTCAGCAGAGGTCCAAGTCTTGACAAAATGATTAGTATTTGAGCTTTTAACCATTGTATATTGTTGCAAGTGAACCATACCATACAAATGAATGTGGGTAATTGCTTTCCGAGCAGATCTGAATGCTAGATTTGTTTTCTTTGTACAAGCAAAGGAAACCTGCGATCACATTTAGCTGTTGGCAGCATGTCAACAATAGCCATGTTGCAAATATATTTTATGTCATTTATATATCTGAAAATCCTTTCATTCTCATGGACAGTGAAAGAGCAATAGAACACATACACACAATGGAGCAATAGAACACATACTTTACACACACAGAATGAAGCATACTATACGTAGCCTATACAAAATGATCAGGAAACTGACTCTCCAGCGAGTGCACTGGATCCTTGCCTCTGGTCCTGTCCTGTACAAAGGCTTTTTCACCCTAATGGACTTGGAGAGGTGATTTAAGGGATGATGCAAATGTAAACCCCAGAGCCAAATGAAATGTCTGTCAGAATCTATAGACTAAGCATACATCTATAATATTGGAGACTTCACTATAATTGTCTTTTGTTGTGCCCTGGTATCACCTGTTTTAAAATTTTGAATAGTGATACTAGTGTGGTAGTATGAATGAGCAGATCATGGTGGTTTGTGGCGCCTCCTGACCCCAGGATGTGGGAGTCCTGGGTGGACTCTGCTTGGCTTCTGGTCCCTGGCACTTCAGTGCTATATATTTAATAATAGGAAGGCGCCCTGCCTGAAGCCACTGCTGCCTTGTTCCAGTTTGAATGACTAAACCAGTTTAAGTGCCATGTTCATTTACCCACAATAATGGTGAAAAAATTATGGAAATTGTTTTAATTGTAAATATAAAGAAATCAAAATGGTGACTTTAATTTGTCAAACCAAACTTAACAAATACGATTTAAAAATCTAACCTTGGTCTAATGAAATAAAATAAATATATCCATCCACTTCCTTCAGCCAGAGCAGGAGGATCAGGCATTCCTTGGCCGGTAAATCAACAATCAACCTTCCGAGTTTTAGCTAATGTAGTTCAATGATCTCTACTGTGAAGATACTAAACAGTCTTAAAGCACCTGTACCGGATTTGCTCTCATGTATTTGTGCAAACGTTTTCATGTCCCAATACCAGTGCGGTATACCAGTATACTGTATAAGCCACTCACGCATACTCTCTGCATCTAATTATAAAGGTTTTAATGTCTGATAATCAGGAAGTGTTATTACTTAGCATGCTAGTTGCTCTGGTCTTTGTCAGTTGTCAAACGCATTTATAAATTAAACACGGTGAATCAGGAAGTTCGGAGTGTATAAGTTAACTGAGGAATAACTTTAAATGAACTAGTAATTTTTAACAAAAAAAACAAACAAACAATCAGGTCCTGATTAAAATACCATACTTTAAATACTGACTATTTCTATAGCAATTTTTGGTTTGTCAAAGTACAAACTGTACTTTTGGCTTTGATAGAGCCAAAATCTTTATCAGCTACTACATGTACTTCTACTGCTTTGACACAGTATTGAAATTTAGACATTCAACCATTTTGAACAACGCTGCCAATACATAACATTTTTGGACTTACCTTGCATCCTCATGGCATCTCTCCATCATCTCTAGCTTTCTCTGTTTTTCAGAGTAAGTGCAAAAATCGACTAAAGACAGTTCAGGAAATAAAAAAAGCCCATTCAGTGTGTTATTTTTCGTTGGTGACTGGAGAGACATGTTTGTTCTTTCACGACCCTGTTTTATTTTTAACCAAAAGCCTCTCTTCCATCTTCCTCTGCCTCTTCTTTTTCTACTTTGTGAAACTTGGAGGCGCAGAGATCACTACGCCACACGCTTTTGTTTTGACAAGCATTGACCCAAGTTCATTTTAGCAGTGCAGGCATTCAGACTTGGTTACTTTCTTTCTTGGATTCTAGGAACTGTGTGGAGTCCATGGGCAAGCAACAACTTCAGAGCCGGCAGACATTTTGGCTCCGGTGGTTTCTTCTCCTCTGGTGTGGGGACTTACCATCTCTGCCCCCTGTCTGCATCGGGGGGCACTCTCTTGGCTGTGGGCGTGCAGATGCCAGTGCCAATGTGATGCTGGGGGGGAAAGATTGGACTGAGCATTCTGGAGGCCGCCTGCCTCACTGCCGCTGTCTGTCCCTGGCTCGCACTCCGCCTGTCTACTGCCATAATTGTTATCCATGACTAATCCAGCAGCTTGGTAGATTGACCGAACATCTCCAGAGGCTAAATTGTGCATTGCTGACAGTGGCTGCAGCCCCATAAAAAAGCAACACACAATAGAACAGATATGAATACACAACCAAGTCATCTTAATATACATGAAGTTGTTTTTTTAAGGTGCACAATCTTTTTGTCTCCATGGGAGATGCTATTGCTTTACCTGCCATGCTCCACAGTGTGGTATTAACTTAGCTAGCTTCCATTTTTTCAGTAAAGGTGTTTTTATTGCATGCGCCTCACTACAGATCTGACCTGTAACTAAGCCATGTGGTCAGCCTCTTGTCTTCATGGCAATGGATATGTTTAATGCCATACTGTGGAACATTCCAGTCAAACAGTGGCTCAAAGGTGAGCATTTGTCCACCAATCCGAAGGTCAGAGGATCAATTCTAACCCAGTTCTGTCATTGTGTCCTTAGCCAAGACACTTCACCCTCCCTCCTTCCACAGAACTGACCTGGTGGCCTCACCTCCTTGTCTCCATGTCGTATACTTACATACTGTGGAACATTCTTGGCAAAAAAGTTGCATCCCCTAGACAGTGTCATCGTCAGGACAACAACCTACAGTGAACAGCATTGCATTTTTAAAAGCCCTTTTCATTTTGTTGTGCTCCAGCCTCAGCATCAATGGCATTAAAGATTGACCTTGTGAGAACTGTTTTCATCCGACATAAATAGTTTGATGTTTGTGATTAAAATCCAGCCATCCAAACAGCCAAATTATTTCTTTTCCAGCATTATGCACGACTTAGCCCGAAGGACGAGTATCTGTGAATATTTTAGAGATGACTTCCTTTGTTAATTTTTTGACAAATCTCACGACTTTTATTCTGACCTTCAACAAAGTGTTTTCTTGCAAATTTGTGGCACAAAAAGTGAAGTATGGCTGTTAGAGTCATGGCGGCTAGAAATGACCTCACACTCTTTTACTGGTTCAGAGATAAGTGTTTCAACACTATTTGTAAATAAACAAATAAAATAAAAACCTACAAAGCCTGACAATTGAATGATCTTGGTTTGATTGTTGAGTATAATAAATTATAGTTTAGAGTCAAGATGGACTTTGTTAAAGGCAGATGTCTTCCTGCACCTGTTAGCAGCACTTCAAATGAGCCACATTGTTCCAAGAGTCACAGTTGTTCTCACACAGATGAACTGGACTCAAATGCAACACAAAGAGTGCAGTAAAATGTCTTCGTAAATACAACAGAAAGTGTCCTTTAAACAGGTAATTCAGAATATGGTAAATCAGTAAAATAAACAACTGAGGAAAATGTCTTATTTAATATCAATAAAAATCTCTTCCACACTGGGGTTTCAATAAGGGAAACAGGCTGGGGAAACATATTGAGGATCAGGTAACTCAAACAGAAGCAAGTTCATAATTGCAGAAATGCAAACAACAGATTGTTACAGAAACATAGGTTGAGTGTTGCTCTTGGTTGGTCCACAGTCTAGCAAGTACTGACTGAACTGAAGCAGTATATATACAGTATTTATAGACTACTCTGGGCTGATTAACAAAACGAGAGGCAGCTGCAGGGAGAACAGGGAGGTAACAAAAGAAGGGCCGGAAGAGGCCGGAACGGAGCTGGACTGGGGATAAACATGAAAACAGGCACTGTGACAATTGTTGTTTCTCATTTTGTTTTTACACTCAGGAAAATGTTGCTGTGTTCAGAAACTTAATAAATAGTTTTTGCAAACCATTATTCAAATGTGACTTTATTGTGTTCTACCAAAATGATTAAAATGTAGAACAGATGTCCTCATATGTGGACATCATTTTTCTCATAATGTAAACAGATGATTCTTTGTTTTTACAATCATCAGGTCTCATTAGCCCAAATAACAAAGATAAATTAATAAATCTATGCAAGAGGTCAGGTCCTAGGAGATTTTTCTATAAATCATAGCTAGTTTTGACCAGTTTGACCATTTGGGTGAAGTGCATAATGTGACTTCTTGGTTGGACATGGGTAGCAGATACGTGGAGGTAATTTCACTCTTCTTACCTGGCAGCCATTCTGTAAAACAAGGGTTGAAGCTGCTCTAATTTGCATAGTTATTATGTTTCAAATAACAATAAATGCCAACATGATTACTGTTATAAAAATAGATTGTCCCTGCATTCACAATTCGAATTGTAAAACCTGTAAAACCTCAACTTTTCTTCACAATCTGCCACTTGTTTGATGTAAAAATAATAAACACGGGAACTATCACTCAAAATAAAATCTCTACATATTTCTAAACATATTTTATGATTCAGTATACTATCCTTAGACTGACCTATACATCACAGAATAGATATTTCCTAATGACATTTTACGTATTTTAAAATTCAAATACCTGAATTGACACCAGCCAGCCTTATCAACCCAATACTCCATTTCTACCCTTCTCTTTATCACAAATTAATTCATTCTCGGTCCATCATGTTATATACCGCACGCTGTATGTATAATGTAATGGAAATGGTGTGAGGCCACCTACACAAAAGGCATTCGTCAGAGAACACCACAAACACGCAACACAAAGCACCAGCCTTGAGAAACCGCTTCCTCCGTGGCTTCCTCCGATGCACCCCCTAAATACGTTTGTCATTTTCAATAGTCCCGGATATAATAGAAACAGGAGAGAATGTAATGTATGATATAGCTATTGTACGTGGTTGGTTTTCAGTGTGTGCTAATCGCCGACAGCCTCCACTCCTGATGAATAATTTAGTAAGGAGCTCAGGACTGTACACTACCGCTGCAAGATTCATACTCCCAGGCAGCTCTATCAAATATTAAAAGAGTATCTGGTATAATGTTGCGGTTGGATATGATTTGATTGGGCAGTAACGGTGATATAGTGAAATAGGACTCATTTCAAGCTCTTTTGTAGGAACGATAGTCACGCTATGTTGGTGTTTATGGTCATACATTATTTGTTACTAAGAGGCTACAACAGCAAAAGCTCATTGTATCTACTTTGGGGCTGAGGTGTTAAATCATTTGGGGCGAGGGGAAGGGGGTACGAGACGTTACTCGGTATCAGATTCAAACGAATAGAAACGGCACTGCAAATCAAAATGAGAGATTCCAAGCAAGACGCAGATGTTAATAGTTCTTGTCCTTGCTCAGTCTGTCTTAAAGCAGAGGTGCCCAAACTTTTTTTTTTGTCGAGGACTTGGACACCTCTGATCTTAAAGGGTCAGTGTGACCGGTGGACTTCTGCATTGTGTTATTTTGTCAGATGCTAAGGAGCCACGAGACACAGCGGGAACGTTTGGAGGCACCTTTAGTCACCTTTAATCTGTTTCACAAAAATACAAAACTGTATGAACATGTGCCTCAATTTCTCGGTCCAGCCCACACTACAATGACAATGACATGACAAAATTAGCATCTCCCTGTACTTGCCCACTTGCCGAACAAATGAGCTAAATATTAACTTAAATACAAGTAAAATATAATTGCAGGTGTAAATAAAAGGAAAATAATAACGAAAAGACACTTTAATATTGGGATTGCAATAGATGACTGACCTCTTCCCAATACTGGATTTGTAAAGGAAAGAGGCGGAAAACCCTGAATTTATACCAGGGGCAAGATGAAGGACACACGAAGAAGAAAGAAAAACACAGAAGAAGCGGCTAGACCAAGGCTGTACATCAAATCAGATATCAAGTATGAGCTAAACTGTAATAAAAAGCACCATTTTGTGTAATTATACCTATATGAATCGGTTACATCTGTACTTGATTTTACTTTAAAAAAAACACGTGAAAACAGACTAGTTCATTTAAAACTGTCTGCAGTGGCCCTTCACTTTACTTCCTGGCTTCCTACTAATTCACAGTTTTGAGCTTATAAACACTGTCACGGTAATGCTATCAAGAGCTAGCATGCTAACCGTGCACCACCAATGCTTCGTGGTTTGAGGATGACACAAAAATTCGATACAGCACATTGCGTCACTTTTATAATACATCTTCACTGTGGTAAAACAAATTTTACTTTACGTGAAAAAAAAAAGGCATGTCCCACCAGGAGGAGGCCCCGGGGAAGACCCAGGACACGCTGGGGACTATGTCTCTCGGCTGGCCTGGGAACGCCCTCGGGTCCCACCGGAGCTGGAGGACGTGTCTGGGGTGAGGGAAGTCTAGGGGTCTCTGATTAGACTGGTGCCTCGGATAAGAGGAAGAAAATGGATGGATGGATGGATGGATGAAAAAATTGGATACAGCTACTTTAATTTGAGTTAATCATCTTATACAATTTATAAACTGCTAAGAGCATCAAGAAAAACAGCAACCAACTCGGGCAACATCATTCTACTCTATCAGATGAGGCTGGAAACAAGCATGTCTTGGAAAAAATGTCTATAATCACAAAATGGCCTTCTCAAGAGCGAGAAAAATGCACTTGAACAAACAATCCAGTTAATGTCCCTTTAATGGTGGGTTTAAACCTGTGATTGTATGTAAGCCGGAGAGACATCTACTCTTCGATGTGTAATTACATATTTGGCGAGTGTCTTGGGTGAAGGGAAAGGCAGCTTGGACAGCGGGGGGTGTGCTGTCTCAATTAGCGTGCTCTGTTTCATCGCATTCCCCAGAACGAACATCACAGGAGAGTGACAATCCCCCTGCCGTGTACCCTCCACTTCTCACAACATAAAGCGGAAATATCGAACTGAAAAGAAAACCTTTGAAAATCCACATCACTCTGTTGTCGACAAAACAAATGGTTCCACTTTTTGTCCTTGTATAGAGGGGCTTTGATAGCTTTCAATACTCATTAGTGACAAAGTGTTATGTGTTTGGAAGTTATTTTTGGTGGACCCGCTAATGTTTATCGTGGAGCAGTATCAATCAAAATGGATGTGTGTCTCATTTCTTTTATTTTGATGTTTACTTGTCACCATTAAGAAAATCTTCAAAATGTTCGGAGTTGTACAAGTTTCCCTTTTGCATAGTGAAGGTTTATGGCGTAATATATAAGGCTGCTTGACTACACTAGTAAATTATATCAGAAAAATGTTAGTCTTTACTCTTTCTGTAGACGTAACGCACAACATAATGGTATTAACATGATGAAAACTACACAGAATTGCTATTTTATCTGAGTTTAACATATTGGCTGTATTTATGAATTAACCATGTTTGCCTTTGTCATGGGAAAATCAACAGATTCATGGAAGTAGGTAGTTTTTTTCCATCTCTAATATACTTACAAATGTGTACAGAAACCACTAGTTTTATGAAGTGTTGCTAACTACTAATACAGGGTGGCCCAAAAGTCACTGACACGTTTAAATCTGCAATAGCTCCTATAATTCTGAAGTTATACTCACCAAATTTTAGCAGTAGATAAAACTTCCGAGATTTTTGGAAGTATATACAGTTATAATTGTTCACTTACACTTGAACTTATCACTACTTAAACCAGGGGAAGTAAAAATGACCTAATTTTTAAAAATAATGTTTTTTAAGTGTTCACCATTTTCAGTTTCACACTGAATAGCCTGATCCAACACACTATGCAACACACTGCATAACATTTGAACGCATTTCTGGGCTTATGGCTCTTATTTGATCCTTGATGTTACGTTTGAAGTCGTTTATTGTATGAGGTTTATTCACAAACACCTTTTCTTTAAGATAGCCCCACAGGAAGAAATCAGGACTAGTCAGGTCTGTGGAGACCACATACTGCCCCCTGTCTGTGAAAAACACTTATTATTCCTTTAATGGCATTTACACTTGGGGCATCTCTGGTATTAAAATGTCTACAGTAACACCACTGGGTTTATGAATTTGACCCATGTGACTCAAAGTACCACTGTACAATGAGGGTTCGTTCCTCAGTGCTATATTTGCTCATATTAATGTCGGATGGGTAGTTCTAAATGCTCTGAAAAAATAAAAGAAAAATATTTAGAAACAAAAGAGTTATGATTTTTTTTCAACTGTCAGTGACTTTTGGGCCATCCTGTATAATCAATTCAATCAGTTTTGACATTTAACCATATTATTGTTCCAACATTATTATCTGACGCCTCAGAGCAGTGTTTAAAATAGCGCTATTATAGAAAATGGTGTGTAGCTGCAATGTACTATCTAATATGGACACTTGAATAATTTCCATTTTATGTTTTTCTTACAGTTGTGTTGACTGCATTACTCTGTTTCCTCTTCAGAGTCTATGTGAGAGAAATTGCTCCAGGTAAAAGTAACTGTCATGCAACTTAGCATATATCCTTAGACTAAAATTAAACTCTTAAGCTACCATCAACAGACCTTTTAAACGGAAGTCACTCTCTATCATGGAAAAGAGAACAAATACTAAACCACCAGCCTCTTTTTGCTCACCACTGTGAACCCACTTTATCATGTTCTAATCTAGCCGGAGCCGTGCACTGTCGCAAAAGCTCGGAGAGGGCAAAAGGCAGAGCTGTCACAGGGTCTCTGCAGCAGGGTGACAAAAGAGCCATACAGCCCCACAGGCAAGGTCTGCTGTGTGAGAGCAGGCTTCTGGTGACAGGGCAAAGCTGCACACATCGCACCCTCCATGTGGAACTACCAGAGAACACAGTCAGAGGGCTCAGACAACCTGCGTTTGTTAAGCTCTTTGCAAAGAAATTCATCTGCTCCGGCAACCGCGACTTGTAACGTGTCATCAGGAGCTTTAGGTTATTACAGGCGGCTGTGAGGGGAGATGGGGTCATGAAGTGTTTGGGTGAATCATCGCCAACGCTGTCAGATGGGATCACTCAATCAATCAATGCACCCTTATTTGTCCCTAAAGGGCAATTCCAGCTCATTGAGTAGTTAAATACAGTAATTATGTATCTTAAAAAAGACTTAAGTACCGTTTAACAGGAGGAGTGGGTCAGGTAGAATCAGCAGACAGGCCAAAGTGGGTTAGTGGGGGCTTTGATAGACTGTGTGACAGGTTTTTTAAATGACTGTTGACTAATAACTAGTAGTAATGCTTAGAGATGAAACAAGACACAATGTTCATGAGAAAAGATACAAAAGAGAGATTGGATCGACGAGAACGAGACAAGATGACATTTTGACATAACGTATAATAAAATAATGGAATCCAGTTCACAATTCTGGTCTCACTAGTTTAATCTGTTTTATTTAATACTTCAGCTGTCATTGTAGTACTGTGCTTTAGAACTACAGCTTTTTCCTTTTTGTCCATGCCAAAAGTGTATTCTGAGGGGAAAAAATTCACAAGATCATTTTTCTCATCATCTTGTGGCAATTTTATCTGACAAGTTCTCGTGGCATGATATCCCTAGTAATACTGTATTAGTTACATCTACACAAACATATAATCTCAGATAAATCAGCATGTGGGGTGTGGAGCACTTACAAATGAATATCAGCATGGCTATTGTCGTCATGATGCTATCAGATAGATGCTTCACAGTGAAAGGTCAATGCAAGTACTGAAATTAGAGGAACAAGTCTAGTCACTGTGTGGTGTTTCATGAGTTCAAGTGTTTAATTTTCAGATCAGAAGAGGTAAATAACCTGACTCAAACATGCATACAGTTAAAACTCCTCTGCGTGTCTCCTTTAATGTCTTTTGTTTTCCACGACCAACTCTTGACCTTCATCAGTGTTTACAATGTTTACAGCGGATGCGTTAGACCCAAGAGGTTTTCATCCACAACAAAATCGACCTTGCTTTGCCTCCCATATATGTGCTGTTTCATTAAGCTATGCCCATTGCACACTATTTTTTAGCAGTTGTTGAAACATATGGTGTTGCCTACAAAGGAATTCAAAAATACGTAATGACAATGATGCTGTAATAACAAAATACTATTTAAAAAAAAGGCCAAGAGGTTTTGGTTACAGCATTTGTGATCTGATGAATCTCCAAACTCTTAATCCCCCATGGAGCTCAACAGTCCCACTCACTTCGAAGTCCGCTTTGGTCCCGTAAGTAATTTACCGTTACTGTGATGAAAATTTAAGTATATTCAAAAACATTAGATCTACGTGTAAAAGTTCATTATCTCATGGGTGTGAAACAAAAGTCACTCTGCTTTGAAATGTATGTGCCTTTTGTGTATGCTCGGGGAACTTAGACTGGGGAACTAGGGGAGTAGGGGTCGGACTGGGGAAGACGCTGAAAGGCGCCAGTCTGTGGCCAGGGCAGGCCTGTCTGTATCCGCTGTAACAAAGAATAAACCTATTTTTTTAAACCTATTTTCTATTTCAAAACTCACCGGGCTTCGCAAATTGATTACTTTTCATTGAGAATTGTAATTTTTTCCACAACAATTACCAATAATTTTTCCCACAGACTTTTTAAAAACTTTCAAATATTAAGAGTTTAAAGACAGCTAAGGTTAACCAGCTATATGTTAACTATTATTCATAACATAGTTGTTTTAAGTCCAAATAGCTTGTTTAAAACACAAGATTTGGAAAAATGTTTCATAAACAGATTTTAATTATCTCTTGTCATCATTAGTTACCACATAACTAATTGGCTTTCAATTTTTTTTTTTTTTTTTTTTTTTTTTTTGAATATCTATGGGAAAAAATTAATGGGAAATTTACTTCCAGAACATGGAGGTGGGTGGTCACCTGCTCCAGTCCAGGCTTGGTAATTTCAGAGCTAACAAGGAACAGATATATATATATATATATATATATATATATATATATATATATATATATATATATATATATATATATATATATATATATATATATATATATATATATATATATATATATATATATATATATATATATATATTTATTGTGAAGGTTAACGGTACATTTTTCACTTTTTTTCTAATGCAAACGCAACAATTCATTTTTATTCATTTCATAATTAACTTTATTTTTTGCTTTAGCAGAGTCTGTACCCTGAAGATTTCGATTTATAAACAGATAAACCAACCTTGCACTGTCTTCGCTCATGGCTTCACTTAATGGCGCCTGCAAAACAGCCACTTACTCATCCTCCAATCAGTGCTGCAGGTACACAGCGGATCCACCACCCACGCTGCTTTGGGGCATCGTGAACGCTGACACCATCTGGCATGAAGCGAAGGAGTCGGAGAAATATGGCCGCCGCATGGAAGCCCGACTGGCGAGGGCGACCTGAGGCAAGTGCTTTGTAGTAGAAGATGTGTTTAATAGATCTCTGCTAAGCCAGAAAACTGACCATCCACCTGAGGCTACGGGCAGAGGGCATGAGGCTCAGCCGAAGAAAGTGATGAAGTCTAATCACCACTGAAGAGTTGTGCAACACTCTCCCAGGCAGCTGCTAGAAAGGTCAAAAAATCTGTGCTCGATGCAAAACTAGAAATGTTTAAAATGCACGAATATTCAGAACAATAAGAAATACATAAGATCTATGATACATTCTAGATGTTTAATCTTTGTGATCGACGAGCCAACTGTCCTGGTAAGTACTCTTGTCTCACTTTCCTTTATTCTGGTTTGTAAAATAATCCTCAATAATCCTTGACCAACATCTTTTCTGTAAATTAGTAGCTTCGAATGCAAGCAGCTGCAACGCGTAGTCTGCTACATCATATGATTTATCAAACTTTACAGAGCATAGATTTTAGAATCTTCCTCTGTTATCACACAAGTAATAATCACCAAGAGAGCACATCATGGCCCGTTAAGCCTGTGAAATGTAGCCGACTACTCCAAGGTCCTTTCAGTTAGTTAGCAGCCTGCTAGTTAAGTTACGCTATTTAAAAAAGGGCTTATTTTAATTTAAAAGTAGAAATCATGGCTAAATGTTTTAGAGTAAAGAAATGAATCACTAGGTTTATAACTTAGCAAGAGGACTGAGACGTAGTATTGATAAATCATGAAGAATACTCATCCCTAGCACTGTCTGCATCTGCATCATTCAGTGTTTTGTCAATCACAAACATATTTATTTATTGTCTGATTGGGACAATGCATGCTAATGAACAGACATGACACAACATGAATGTAAACACACCGGATTATAGCTAAAGGCTCATTTCCATCCATTGTCCCAAAGCACCTGGAAGTGGCGCTATGATTGACTGAGCATTAATGGTCCTATTCTTCACTTTGCTCACTGAAGCTGTTCTATAGCTGTTCATGTGCCCAAATATTAATGTGAATATTAGTGATGTGCCAAAGACTTTGAGAGCAAAACAGGTTTAAAAATCTATGGTGTTTTTTTTTGTTTTTTTTCTGGTATTGCAGCTTTAACTAACATGGTAGAGACCAAACAAGTATAACTTCTTACTTCGGTCTTTGCTCTTATCTTTTTTGATTATTCCGTTCACCACACTTGTATCGACTTTTTGTTTTCATGCCAAGACTTCCTAAAAAAAAACCAAAAAAAAACTCTATCAAACAATCCCTGAAGCTACAATCGCCATGAAAGTCATCCTATCCCGTCTCTCCATGCCCCCTTGTGCAGGTGACAAGCTCAAAATGAGAGCTCGCTCCATTTGCTTCCTATAGCTAATTGGATTAGTGCTTAAGGCCCCTACAATAACAGCAGAATTTAGAGAGGCAGGCGGAGAGGTCGGGCAGGCGAGCGGGGGGCTGAGGGCTGGAGCCAATTTTGCAGTGAAATGAGCTTTGCTTCAGGTGAAGAGCCGACTCCTGCCGAGGAAAAGAGCAGCTCTGTGTGGGATTTATGCGACCAGACATACTCACTAAAAACACAATAAGAATCCACATTTTTCTGCGCAACATGAAAGAACTAGCAGGTGTAAATGTTTGAGGCCATTTCACATTTCAAAAGATGTCACATTTGTTTTGAATTGTTAATTGCTTTGAGAACAGTGCCGACCCCCCTGAAAGACATGCTTACCACAGACTTTGCTACTGATGGTATTAAAATGCTTATAATTGCACTGGGTAGATAACACAGTAGGAAAAAAAATCCTTATATATATTTGTGACTTGGGGAATGTCTGGTTTGTCCTCAATAAAACACAAAATGACACAAAATTTTGGCACTTGGTTGTGTTTATTGCACTGAAAAATGTGCGTCCTTACACTGACCGGGCATCTCCACAAACACAGAGAAAAACCTGAGTGCTTCCCTTTTGTCTCTATTACAAATGCTGAATTTCAATGACATTTTTCTTGGTTAAATAATAAAAATAGAATACAATACATTTTGTTTTTTGAGAAATACAAGGAAGTAGAAAACTCTTATTGTAGTGTCCTTCTATACTTACATACTTGTAAAAAAAAATTGATTAGCACATTTTAAATTGATTGAAGTGGCCATTAAGTTATTCCTCTCTTTCCTAATGTGTTTCAAGCATCCCTATTATTCACTGTGCAGAGCTGGAAGTGCTTTTCCCTACCTTCAGAAACCAGAGGAGTGTTTTGCCACCGTAAAGCTAACAACAACAGGGCACTTCCTGATTCTCAGACAATAAAACACTTCATAATTTGATCCAGGCGGTACACAACAACCTCATTTTGACCTCAAGAGCCAGAATATATCTATTTATTCCATGGATCTGAGCAAAATTTGTCTTTCCCTAGTATTAGTTATATTGTGTAAGAAGCTCTTGAGGTCAAAATAAGTGCGCTATGTACTATTTGCATCTGCTTATTACATTAAATAAGCACTGTTAGCTTGTCATTTGGGTGCTAGGAAAGTGAGGAATAACTTGGGATCACTGCAAACCATTAAAAATGAACAAGTTCTGCTTTTCCCGTATTAAAACAGTAAAAATCATATAAAGCACCTTCTACTGTCATAGCTTACAACAATCTCTCAACTTGATAACCTAATTCTGAAACATTATTTGTGGTTAAATCTTACCATATTTTACAATACATCACAAAAAATAGTCTAGTTCCAAGGTAGCTTCAAGGACAGCTCGGTCTTTTCCCTGGTGCGTCTTGTTTATGTGGCTGTAAGTCGGCAGAGATCATACTTCTAGTTGATTAAACCTCCGCACCCCGACCACCTCATGGCCTTGGCGTTATTGGCAGCCACTAAAGAAAGATGCTCCGCGCACGCCGGCCACACACATTCTATTGAACTCTGCTTCGTAATGAGCATCCAATAGTAATTTAGGACCATAGCCCTGACGTCCATATTGATCCGAGCAGACATGGCATGAAGATCACCCACAAATCAGCGCACAAGTGCTAAAAGGCCCCACCGGTCGGATAAATCACCAACGCGGACTCACGGTAAGTCTGTGCAAATGCGTTTCAGCATTTTTTGACAGCATGTTGTGTTATATGCTTCATTATTGACTTTTTTCCTGACTGGATGACTGTATAATCTTCGTCAAGTGGTTTTAAGAGAGAGTACTACACTTCTACAGCATATTCATTTCTAGCACATAACATATTTAATTCACCTTTTGTGTTGAAAATGCTATATTTGCTAAAAAAACACATGAACATATTTCACTTTCATATTTGATGCTCTGATTCCCTCCTTTGCTCTCCATGCTAAATCACTCCCCCTTCAGAATGCAATCACTTTACAATCACCGTGCATCCTGCTAATGAAACTACTGCACATCAGCTTTGTGAAGTTGTGTTTTGTTTTGTGTCATGGTTTTGTATAATTATGGAAAATTGCGGCACACAAACATGAGTGACGTAGGTTTGAGAGGCTTGTAAAGGGTCACACTGCAAACTGTAAGGAGGGTTCAATCATAGACCGTGTAAAGAAGTGGACTAAGGGAGTGGGACGTTACCCATACAACGCTGTCGTTCAA
Organism: Periophthalmus modestus; assembly: GCA_019594935.1. Classification (NCBI taxonomy): domain Eukaryota; kingdom Metazoa; phylum Chordata; class Actinopteri; order Gobiiformes; family Gobiidae; genus Periophthalmus; species Periophthalmus modestus. Next base: position 4,134,500 of record JAIEZT010000021.1, read on the forward strand.
ATCTGTTGCTAATGCTGGCAGGAGTGGCCTTGGGGGAAGAAGGCACCTCATTTATTAGTGTTCATATCGTGAGTTATGGACACAATAGCAAAATATAAACACAAGGATCATGTAGAGCAGGTGAGTATAAACATTTTAAGACCAAAATGTTGATCCTGACAGGAGCATTTACAGAGAAAGGGGCGACAGTTTTACAATGTAAAGTGAATTGGAGCCAGAGTCAATGGAGTCAGGAGAGCGCGCATGCTTACTTCCTATTTGGAACGCGGTGGCTAGCAGGTTAGCTATGTCCATTTATATATATAGTCTATGGTTCGAACAGGGAGCAATCGCTAAATTACTTAACATGTATGAATGACATATAAAACCTCTACTTTACAACATGGTAGAAAGCTCCAAAAAGTCAATTTTGTGTAATACTTTCTCTTTAAAAACATATTAAAAGCAAAATATATGGTCTTGTTACATGATACACCTTAGTACCTAAATTATCCGCGTTGGTGCCATTTAATCCTGAAACTGTCTAAAAATCTAAGCGAACATTTAGCACATGCAGGGATGACAAAAACAAACTTGAGTTGTTACTTAGAAGACTCATTATTGTTGCAAAAATATATTTCATTAACAAATTCTGATCTCAGTGGAATTTTCTTGGTTAAATAACAAGAAGAGATAATAGTTGTATGAAAAATGTGCTTGTTCAGAAAAGTTTTTTTTTAAAAATTGAGCTTTTAAGAAATACAGGGAAGTCAACTGTTGTAAATATATATGTGGAAAAAACAAGAAACTATTTTGATTAAATATTAACTTTTAAAAGGTAGTTTAGATTGTGACATATAATAAAACATCAAAAAGAGTTCAATACAGCCTCTTTCAGCTTGTGTAACCAAAACTCACTAGGAAAAAGCACCGACTCTCCTTGAAGTTACCTTGACGCCGACAACAACAGGTCTCGGGGCGTACAGTGTAATATACGGCCAATAACATAGCGCTACAGATAAAAATGGCAAATAGTATTTCCCCACAATGGGCTGATCAAAGTTCCGTAGAAGCAATAAAAGAAGTGTGTCTGTCCGTCAACGCGCTGCTGCACACCTGGAATGACGCTCGTCTCGGGTGGGCCGCTCGGATACGGACTCTAAATCACACGGATGGCGCCTTATTTCCTGGATGAGTGGACAGTTTCTTTCCCGAGCCGCGAACAAAACAAGCAACTTCTCAGAGGGGAAACTTCTGCAGTGAGTCAATGGTGAGTCACACTTATGTATTATTGATTCGGCTTTCTTCTCAGGCATCGGGCCACGTTACGAAGCAGGGGAATTAGAAGAGAACTTTTGTAAACATAGTGATATTCTCCGAGCAAGTATTTGCGCCCGATTCGTTAATGAGCATTTATTACGCATATTTGAAAGAAATGGCTTGGAAAAGGTTGGAGATGTGGTATTTTTTTGCTCAAAACGCATGATCTCCAGATGATACATGATTTATTTAAAGACTTGTTAATATTAGACTGAGTTGGTATATTTGTGTAGGTTTGTAGATGGTTAAGTCGACAGCATGTGGTGTTTGACTTATGGCCTATGTGGCAAAGTGTGACACAATCAGACTCATGTAGTTTTGGTATAAATCTCTAGGTTTAATGAATTATATATAGTTCTCTAAAGTAAAAGTTTAGAGAACCTTTACTTCAATGTTTAACCTTTTTAGCTGCACGTCTGTCACTTGCTTACCTTCAAGATGTTATTGCTTTGCCTAAAATGTTCCACAGTGCGGCATTAACCTCCTGAGACCTGGCGTCCTCATATGTGAACAACACATTTTGGGTTGTCTAGGCCATAGTGCAAATTTTTAGAAGAAGAGGAACAGCAACAATGTAAAAATGTTCAATTTAGAATATTTTTAAGAGTTAAGAATGTTCAGAATATTTTTTGTATTTTTTATTTTTTGTAAAGGCATATCTCCTGCACCTGTCAGCAGCTCCTCAAATGAGCCACATTGTTCCAAGAAGCACAACTGTTTTTACTCATGACAAATGTTGCTGTTTCAGGCTCTTAAACAGTTTTTGCAAATCATTATTCAAATGTTCTATAAAAACGATTAAAATGTAGAACGAATGCCCTCATATGTGGACATCATATTTTTCATAATGTAAAAAAGCAAGTTTTTTGTATAGCACAATTCGTACAGAAAGAAAAATGTTAAAATCACACAAATTAAAACATAAATAATCACAAATAATCTTCATGAAATTACTATTATAACAGAAGAGTGCAGAATAAAAACTTTTTAGTCAAAGATAATTCTTTTACCTCTCATCAAGCCCAATTAACCCAAATAACAAAGAGAAATGAATAAAGCCATGAAAGAGCTCAGGTCTCAGGTTAAACTTCTCTATCTGCTTGGAGACAAGCAGCTGGCACCACCACACCAAGATACAGCTCAGATCTGTGGAGATGAGAGCCGCTCAGTACAGTGCTTATTTTTCAAGTTTTCCGTGCAATAAAAGATGTAATTAAAATGATGAAATGAACGCTAGATACAGTAAGTGTAACGTCATACCAGGCAAAGCAAAAGTATTTCAATAGTATTTCAGTCTGGTGCCCAGTTCCTCTGTCGCATCTCGAGCCCGACCAAACGTGATCGTGCAATCAGATTTGTTTATTCTGGTGTTGCAAATGATTCAAAGGAGCACATTGGTTTTCTATCATTTACAAATAAAATTACATTTCTCTGACCTCAGATTAACAGAATTTTGTGTTTTTTCCCATCATTGATTCTTCAGAAATCCACCGTGTGATATTTTTTCCTTTCTTTTTTCCTCGTAAGTAGCCATATTTGTTTTGATACAGACAGACCATACATGGGCCTGACTCCCTAATTCATCTGGTAAGCAATCAATATTAAAGTATTGATGAAGTGTGTATTCTGGATCCCAGGCGAGTGTGCTGACCCTGATAAAAAAGTATCAGAATTGCTCATAAGCATGAAGATGAAGGAATAACAAGTTTCAATTTATAATAATAATATAATATGGGGACTTTAAGTTAATAATACATGCATTTTATCACTCCATACTGTAAATAAAAGCTGTCTTTCTGCTCTATATGCCTTGCTTCTGTAACTGACAAGTGTATGAAAGGCAGCTAAGGCGCATAATCAAAACAAGTCTGACAGATCAGCCATGTGTGCAAGATGCTGCGTCCGTGTTTACTCAGTGTCCATGAATCACAACAACTGCAGAGGAGCACCACGCCGCCTTCACCCGCCTCGAGGAAGAGTGTGTCGGACAGCGGAGCACCCGATTGTCCCCCTCCAGTGGTTTTCCTGGAGGATGTGCAGTTGGACTGTTGTGAAAGAGCTCTAATGAGAGATGAGCAGAGCATGGACGAATAAAAGAGCAGCGGCAGTGTCATGGGAGGACAAGTACAAGATGTGAGCGTAGAGTTTTTTGCTTTTTTTCCTCAATGTTTTTACAGATTTGTCCCAGTTGCAATTGCCATGTTTTGCCATTGAAGTAAGTAAAAGCTGTACCAATAACAATCGTGGCAAAGTTGAAGGTGAGGCCAATACAAGCCTTTACAAACTTTTCTGGAGGAGTGTGTCTGCTTGTATCGAAGGAGATACAGTATTATTGATTGCCTGGAATGTTCCACACCATGGCATTTAGGGTGGATGATTTATTTCTAAAAGACATTTTGAAAAGCATTATGTGGCGTCATGGTGGCTGAGTGGTTAGCACTCACGCTTGACAGCAAGAAGTTCTAGGTTCTGAACAAACACTATTTGGTCAATTGCTAAGTGGTATTTGTCCAAATTGAGCATTGATATTAATGCACTGATACCAAATTTACCTTACATTTATATACATGTATAGATTATTTCCTGTCACATGAATAAAATGGCCCCTGCACGTTTAGTGGTCACTGGATGCACAGATGTCAGCGTTCTTCACTGCACTGAACAGCACAGACCCTGGGCTCTGTCTGTCACAGGATGTGTCGTCCTGTGGAGGTGCAGGTCTCTGTAGGAGGCTCTGGCTCTGTTTGAATTGTATTTTTAGTTTTTCTAAAGCTCCATCACATATTTAGAGTGACATTTGGTCCCTAAGTTAGTCCTGATCTTGTATTAGACAAAGCTTTGTTCCACTATCCATCGACTTACCCCAAACACAACCTGGTCTTCTACTGTTTACCTGCAGAGTCGAATGGATCTGAACATTCAAGCATTTCATCAAAGATCATAAAATCTAATGCAAGACAAAAAAAAATTTGAATCAAAAAGCATCTTTTACCAAATATAAATGTATATTTGTGTGTACATCTGTAATTATACTTCATCTTAACAGAATGGATATTTAATACAGCTTTAGCTGCGTGTTTGCTAATCTTGTTTAGCTAATCTAATTTTAATGAAGAAAATATATCTTACAATTGTAAGTACAAAGTGAAGTGTCACTGCATTCAGGCTGCTATCAGTAGCACTTACAGTTGATATTCTTTCTATAACACTCTGAAGTAAGTCCACTGAGCACCTTAACTTAACTACAACTTTGAATTTAAATACATATTATACATTATTTAAACAATAAATTATTCAAATTTCTAGCATTGACTTTGCAGCTCCCTCTGATTATTCCAACACATGACAACTTTTTTGCTAGTTGCAAAGGGAAAATTCTTTACTCAAGCTTAAATGCATTGCCTGGTTGATACATTCTTTTCTGGAATATTGTTGTGAATGAAAAATTTGTACTGAATTTTCAGACTGAAAGTAGGAGTCAGGGTTGCCCAAAGTGGGGTCCATGGGCCAAACTTGGCTCTTCAGGGAGTCTAATTTGGCCTGCGGGGGACTCTGAGATGTTCAGAAGAATCTATTTTGACTCGGCTTTGTATTGACAAGATTATCAGGAGATGGGAAGGAGGCCAATCCTGTCTATTTGCTTTTGGGGACCCCTGAGTTAGGTAGTTAGCTTGCATGGCTCTCACAATAAATAAATAAACTGGTACAGAAAGTCCTGGTAACAAAACATTTTCTTGTGTTTAGGTGTCTCCTTTCTGATAAACCTAATTTGGTCTTCTCGGCTATAAAACATGTTTTTTCACTTGCAATGATTGTACAATGAAACTTTTTAGCCACACAATAGACCGAATAGCATTTTTTTTCCCTTCATTTTGGATGTTTTTTCATTGCACAAAAAACTTTAAAAGACATGCATCCTTACTCTGAGCAGGCTTGCATCTCCACCAACATTCTCTCTCTATGGATCCATGCAGATGACACATTCAGAAGGTTCAGTGCTTATTTTGTAAATTAGACATGGAACAAAAAGTGACACTGGGCCAGTGGCATATATAGTTGAAACTGTACGAGAAAGCACACAATGAGTGTAAAGGTGCTCAGAAATGTCAAAATGCAACACAACTGACCATATAACTCAATTTTAAACAATACAAAGCCCATTTTATTTGTTTATATGTTCATTCAGTCTGACTCCAGCCAATCTAGTGTGTGATGAAAGCACATTTATAGATAGTGGCCCAAATAAATGACAAAACAATCTCCAAAAATACCCCACCGCTGTTTGTTCAAGTTAAAAATGAGCTCCATTCAGCCTTATTTACCCTGCAAATAACAAAATGAACAAACATTAGTAATAGGCTTCTCCTGCACAGAATTCAAAAGCATCAACATGGAGATGCATAGATGATACCGTCAGCTACAACAACACAGGCCAAACTCCCATTCAGCAAACGGCTCTGTCCAAAGCTCCAAACTGTGAATTTAACCAAACACATGCTCATATCAGAACCAAACAAACACACGGCCGCTACACAACAGCCCTTGTAACATTATAAAACCAGAGGTAAAACCACTACACATACAATTGACGGCTATTTCCTCACATCTTTTTTTATTTAAACTCCAAACACACATGGCTCTCCTGCTGTTCTCTTCTGTTTTACTGCCATCACAAAGTTGAAAAATAATGATGTATATAGCCTTAAAATTCACAAGAATCTGCATGATTCCTCTTGGAAACAGAAAGTAGGCCACTATGCCGCCGCGTATCAGGCTACATCAATGAAATGTCGGTGAAGTCTTACGCCTCACAGTGCTTGTGATTGGTCATGTGGTCATATCTCTGTTTTAGTCAATTCCTCATCTTGTGCTTGTTTACTTCCCAAAACAGTGGGAAAAATCTAGCAGCTCCTCTGAATAGGGCGAGAAAGCGGTGTCTGATCAATTAACAGTTGCCGACTCTTATTCTGGCTTGTTCCGACTGAAATTAAAGGGCCCACATTTTGCTTTTTTTAAATCTATTTTATAATGTTGTTTCCTCATCAAAAAAATAGTTGTGTTTTGTTTATTCACACCTGTTTAACACACAAACCCTGCATATTTAGGCTGAGTTCTTCTCTCAAACAGAAAATACTCTGTTCCACCTTGTGATGTCATGTGGTAATACAGGAAGTGCTCCAGACATTCTGTACACCTTCACTAGACTCATTTGGATGATTTCAGTTCTTTAATTGCCTATCTCTATAAAATTAAAGGTTAAAGGAGCTGTTAACTTGAAAACAACCACTTGACATGACATGACAAGGTGGAACAGAGCATTTTGAGCTTTGGAGATGTAGGCAAACTAGGATTACTAAACGCAACTCCATGTATATTTTTGATGAGGTACATAACATAAAGCTCACAAGGATCCATTTTGTGTAATATAGGACTTTTAAGCCCTGGTGGCATAGTGCTGCTTTAATATAATTAGAAATTGTTGATTTTACTTTCAAATTTAGCACAACAATAACCTCGCATTTGCTGTAATCTGACTTTTCTTTGGTCTTCTGAATCGCTCCCCCCTCCACATAATCCTAACAGTGTTCATGTGAGCAATGGGAAAAGTGTGAACTCCTGCCTGAGCCTGTAGTTGCCACAGAAGAAAATGAATGAACACCCACGTTCACAACAAAGCCCTGTAAAGCAGAGAGACACCACAGAACCCCAGCGGCAGCTCCCGAGACGGCACGCGCAGCCCATTGTGAAGAATACAGATTACACCAGGCCAAGTGATTCAATGATTCCTACTAAAGTTGCTAAAGTTCCAAGCACAGCACATAAAGAGATTGATAGTTAAGAGCACAATGAGTTTGAAATGGCATGTTTTTGGTGTAGTTTCAAAGTAGAGCAGTTTGGGTGAGGTACAAAAGACATTTTAAAATCTTAACTGTAGTTTTAGAAGAAGAAATGCCAACCTAATTTAATAATAATGCATTTTATTTAAAGACGCCTTTCTGGACTCTCAAGGACACTGCACAAACAATGATTAATAAACACACAAAAAATCCAACTATTCAGTAGACTCAAAAATGCATTTAATCATCATATTTTAATTAATTAATTTGGATGATTATAATGTAGACAAGTCAAGGCAAGTTTATTTGTATGGCACAATTTGTACACAAGGTAATACAAAGTGCTTTACAGAATAAGAAAGACATTAAAATCACACAAATCAAAACATAATCACAAATAATCATCATAAAATGACCATTAAAACAGAAGAGTGCAGAATAAAAACTTTTTTGAGCCTGGATTTAAACATTGTCAAAGTAGAGGCCTGTGTCACATCTTCAGGAAGATTGTTCCAGGTTTGAGCTGCATAAAACTGAAACACTGATTCTCCATGTTTAGTCCTGACTCTGGGCATCAGCAGGAGGCCGGTCCCTGAAGTCCTCAGAGTGTGAGATGGTTCATATGGCACTAACATGTCAGAGATGTACTTTGGCCCTAGGCCATGGAGAGACTTTTACACAGGCAGGGCTACATTAAAGTATATTCTTTGAGCTACAAGAGCCAGTGCAGAGACCTGAGCACAGGACACATGTGTGAAGTACTTCCTGGTTCTGGTCAGGACCCGAGCAGCAGTGTTCTGGATGTACTGCAGCTGTCTTAAGGCTCGTTTGGAGAGGCCAGTGAGCAGGCCATTACAGTAGTCTAACCTACTGGAGACAAATTCATGGATAAGTCTCTCCAAGTCTGGCTTTGATAGTATACCTTTGATTTTTGCAATGTTTGATTTGATGTGGCTGTTAAAGTTCAAGTCTGAGTCCATTATTACCCCTAAATTTCTAGTCTGATTTGAAGGTTTTAGAGAAAGAGACTGGAGGTGACTGCTGACACTTTCTCTATGTTTCTGTGGGCCGAAGACTATGACTTCAGTCTTGTCTGAGTTTAGCTGAAGAAAGTTGTTTTGCATCCACACACTGATCTGTTGGATGCAGTGGCAGAGTGAATCCACTGGTCCATATTCACCTGCTGCAGTGAGACATAGATCTGAGTGTCATCTGCAGAGTTGTGGTAGGACACATTGTTGCTGCGTATTAACTGACCTAACAGCAGCATGTAGAGATTGAACAACAGGGGTCCCAGGTTGACCCCTGGGGCACCCCACAGCTCAGGGACATTTTATCTGAGACACATGTTCCAATTTCAAGAAAGAACTCCCTGTTTTCTAGATAGGACTTGAACCAGTTTAGTGCTGTCCCAGAGATGCCCACCCAGTCCTCTAGTCTCTGTAAGAGGATTCCATGATCCACAGTGTCAAAAGCAGCACTCAGATCTAACAGGATCAGACTGAGACCTTGCCTGCATCAGTGTTCAGGCGGACGTCAAGTCACCTTGATAAGAGCAGTATCAGTGCTGTGGTGGGGTCTAAAACCTGAATGGAAAACGTTGAAGGATTTGTTAATTTGGAGGAAGTTAATAAGCTGTTGGTAGACAACTTTTTCGCCTAAAAACGGCACATTTGAGATTGGTTGGTAATTGTTCAATATTGTGGCATCAAGACTGCTCTTTTTTAGGAGAGGCTTGATAACCACAGTTTTCAAAGTTCTAATGTATTGCTCCATGGAATCCTATGAGACCCGTAGTATGTTGTCCTTGTGTATGGCCTGGCTTGGGGACTTTTTGGCGATTTAAAAAAGAACAGGCCTACTTTTCATTTTTTATAGTAAATGAAAACATCTGCCATTTTAGTCATTGTTGATGTCTTTTTGTGATGAAAGAAAACAATGCTAAATGCTATGAGCTAACACAGTTTATGGCTTCACCCTCGTGACCAGGCCAACCATCAACTTTCAGAAGCGAAGTTTTGCCACCACAGTTAAGTTAAAGACTAGCATGTTAATCAAACGCTTACTGATTACCAGACAGTACAATGAAATAAATTAGATGCAGACCGTACACAGCAGGCATACTTTGACTGTGTATACTATATATCTGTACTGTGGCAGGACTCATTTTGCTGAAATGCATTAAACACACATAAAAAACAGGTACAAGCCCTTTAACTCCTCCTCCAGGGCATTGTGTATGGCATTTTGCTAAACAATTTGTATAATGTCAAATAAAGCTAATTATTTGCTTAGCTCAGATCTGGAGAAGGGTCTCAGGTGAACTCGTAGATGGGGTCAAATGCAGTGTACAAAATGGGGTACGGTAAAATGTGCAACCCTGCAGCTGTCAGGTTTCTTCTAAGAAATCTAATGCAGTGGAATTAGCTCATCGACTGATAATTCCTAAAAGATTAGCTTGGCATTTTGGTAAAGATCATTTGCTATCTTGCTGAAAATGAGATAAGGTCAGAGACATTCAGTGCTTATCGGCTGCATGTTTTTCCGATAATTTCTGTTTTGCTCAGCTAAACTGTGTCATACTTTTTAGATAGTGGATTGATACAGAAGTTATCTTGATCAATTTCAGTTTAAGGATTTTTGAAATAAGTGATAGCAGATGCATGAATGCTAAACATAACTGGCTAATTTTCCAGAGTGTGCTAACAATAAACAGCGGCATTGTGATTGGTGGTGGTCAGAGGGGCTGATGGAGCAGATAGGTAGAAAAACTGGGAAGCACAATAAAAAAGACTTCGAGACACTTATCCATGCATGTCACCAGTAGGTTCGACTGTAACGGCTGCTCACTGGCCTCTCCAAATGAGCGTTAAGACAGCTGCAGTACATCTAGAACGCTGTCTAGAACCAAGTCCTGTACTCAGGTCTCTGCACTGGCTCCTGTGGCTCAGAGAATAGACTTTAAAGCAGCTCTGCTTGTTGACAAGTTTCTCCATTGGCTTAGCACCTAAGTACATCTCTGACATGTTAGTGCCATATGAACCATCTCGCACTCTGAGGACTTCAGGGACCGTCCTCCTGCTGGTGCCCAGAGACAGGACTAAACATGGGGAATCAGCGTTTCAGTTTTATGCAGCTAAACCTGAAATAATCTTCCTGAAGATGTGAGACAGGCCTCTACTTTGACAATGTTTAAATCCAGGCTCAAAACGGTTCTGTTTAGCTGTACATATGACTAAAAGGTTTTTATTCTCTTTTTATGTACCATATTTTTTGGTCTATAAAGCTCACTGGATTACAAAGCGCTATAACAATGAATGGGTCTATTTTCATACATAAGTCTCACCGGATTATAAAGCGCACTGAACGCTATGGGTGACGTCACACTCGCTTAGTCCACTTCTTTATACAGACTATGGGCGCATTAAGTGACACAAAGCAGTCAGATTACGGCATCAAGCATGCCTGGATCCCTCTGATCATTATCCGAGTCTCGTCGCTAATATTAAACTGTTCAGTGATGATTCCGACCTTCCTGAAAGCTCAGACGACACTTGATCCACTCACTCTTCTTCTCGTCCATCCAGCCCTTTGGGTTAGCCTTGATGATGACGCCAGCCGGAAACTTTTCTTTTGGCAAAGTCTTCCTCTTGAAAATGACCATGGGTGTTTCTGGCCATTAGCCTGACAACCAAGAACTACAGTGAAAGATGACTTCTTGTTCCCTGTGATGTGGATAGGTACCATACTGGCCCCTGTTTTCTTGACAGTACGATTCACGAGGATGTTAAAGGTGAGGGGGACCTGGTCCATGTTGGTGATATGTTCAGGCCTGATCTCCTTTTCAATAATCTTTTTCTTGCCATTTTGGGGTCCTTACACACATATTACTTTCTTGACTGTGGTAGCTGTAATGCTCCGACAATCCATCAAGCGTTGCTGCTTCGTAGGTTATACGTAATACATAAACCGCACCAGATTATAAAGTGCACTGTCATCTTTTGAGGAAAATAAAGGATTTTAAATGTGCCTTATAGCGTGAAAAATACGGTAACTTTTATGATGATTTTTTTTTATGTTTTGATTGTTGTATTGTGATTTTAATGTTTTTTGTTATTCTGTAAAACACTTTGAATGACTTTGTGTGTGAATTGTGCTGTACAAATAAACTTGCCTTGCCTAAAAATATATATAACTATTCATACCTTTGTATTGCAAACTTTTGACGGCATGTGAGTTGTTGTGTTGCAAGGCATACATCTCTCCCTGCTACTGTTCTCTGTGACACTTAAAGCACGGTGTTGAAAGAGAAATTTAAAAGGCCACATTAAAAGTAGCACTATGTAAGAGACGAGAGGCTGTCACCTTATTATTTCTACTTAGATGTCTCTGCTCTTCCTGGAATATTCCACGTTAAATGTGACTACACATTAAATAACACATTAAAAGCATTCTTACTGTGAGTGGGCTAAAGCAGTAGCATCTCCATGGAAACAAGCAGGTGGCAGGCCCTTCAACAGAAAAGTTACATACGGCATACACCTTTATAGCCTTACAACCTCCAAAGACCACAGCAGTCAAAGGCCAACAGTCTGTCATTACTTATCCTTTATCCACTGTCTCATTATAACCTTGTTCTGTACACTTGAATTTTTTCAATGAGTGCTTTTGCAATTCAAATCTCCTGCTTAAATCAGCAACTCAGTGCATACAACACCAAAGGAAGAACTGACTCATCCTATTAGGTCTGGGCGCTTGGGTAAATAGTAGAAAAAGGACTCCAAAGTCTTTTCCCAGCGTATAAAATAAAACATTTTTTTAAGAGAGTATGATTTATTCCAAAGCGACGCAGTTAGCATAATCTTCTCCACGCGCAGTAAGCTAACGGTGTGCAGATACGGCCTTGCCTGGATACTGGATGATAGCTGGTGTGTCATGGCGGCTTGGGGCCTATCACTCGCCCCTGCAATGTGAGCCAATATGTTCCCAAGACACAGATGTGGGCATTGCCTAATGGAATCCAGTCAGCAAGCGTGATAGCATCTTCCAGTCGCAGTGTTGGCCCTACGATAAAGCTGCCTTCCTTCCTTTTCCGTCCCTCCCTCTGCCCGCTCCATGCCAAGTGTCCTGGAGAGCCCCGTGAGGGTGTTACATATTAATACCTCTCGACATTTTGCTGCGCGATAAGCAAGAACGGGGGTAAATATTTCCTTTTATGAAAGCACTTTGCAGCAGACTTGAAGGAAGACGATTCTCGGGCTGTTTTCTTCTCAAGGAAAGGTACTGCAAAGAAGAAAACTTTGTCCTCCAGTAACCTGTATTTCTGTCATACGTAGATCATGATTTTACTTTTTTTCCCCACACAAACCCTGCCTATTTGGAGAATTTCGGACCTGGAATTTTGAGTCTGCTAAACAAAAGGTGAAAGGTAGCTGTTAACTTGAAATCGTAAGGTGATTACACAAGGATTATTCAAACATGTGAATGAAACTTAAGACAAGTCAAGGTATGTTTATGATGAGGTAACACTATTCTACCATAGCTTAAACCTCACAATAGTCAATTTTTTTTTATATCAAAAACAGATCCAATGACGTTCTGTTAAAAACTACACAAATGAGAAGCCATGCCTCCTCACGATGCCATTTCACTCAGCTATATGACAAAAATAACCCTCTCTCTACAATGCCAAGTGTCCTAAGAAGTCCTAAGAAGATGTTACATATTAAAACTTCTCAACATTTCACAGTGTTATAAGCAAGAGCGGAGGTGTGATATATATATGTGTGTGTGTGTGTGTGGTGTGTATATACATATTTCACCACAGACTGGAGAAAGAAGAAGACAGCTCTCGGACTATTTTCTTCTCAAGGAAAGGTATCGCAAGGAACAAAAGTTTGTCCTCAGTCACCTGTGTTCTGTCTTAGAGATGCATCGCAGCACAAAGGGAGAATGATGCATAGGCGAAGTTATGTCTGCAGTGTCGGACTTCAGGAGGGATATTATTCATGTTCTGGGTAATGCATGGGAGAATGTGTATCGTGGATTATGTGGAACTGACACTGGGTGAGATTTTGACGGCTTTCATAAATTTCAAAGGCACCAAGAAGAAAACATGAACCTGTGAGCACTGAGAAACATAGAAAATCATCATGTAATCCATTTATGTAACGATGCATAGTTTCTTCTTAAAACCAAGTCAGTCAAGTCGCTTTGCTTATTTCTTTGATCTTTTTTTGCACATTTAGTGAAATATCTCATTCAAGCTACTTATGGCTGTGCATGTCGCAATAAAGGACTTTTATTTAAAGAGCAGGCATATTATGCAAAAAAAAAAAAAATTGTTTCAGTTCAGCGCTGGTCGGTCACGAGAATTCATCTTGTACTAACCACCTTTTGCTTGTGATTGGTTCAGTGACATGGCAGCATTGTGGTTTGGGTAAAGCCAGTGCTGAACGAACCAAAACAAATATGATGATGCCGACAAATATTGGCATATTTTAGCATATATATACATATAAACACTGACTGTTTTGTTTATTACATATTTTTTTAAACTTGCATAGGGAAGTGCCCATCCACAAGACGGGTTGTGGTGGACAACGTCAAGTGATGAGACATCCCAGACTGATATGTAGAACTCTATTCAAAGAAGAGAGAGGGCAATTCATATCTATATCAGCGAGGGCCAAGTTAGCACCCAAATAATTGTAAATGTGTGTATATATATATATATATATATATATATATATATATATATATATATATATATATATATATATATATATATATATATATATATATATATTGGTGAGCCTGTCTTTTTAAATCCTCTTTTATAGTCAAAACATCAAATGCCATTACTTCTGCTCTCTGCCTACGCTTGGAGAAAAATTCATATTGTTACCTCAAATTCAAAGCACATTTTCAATATGACATTTTAGATTCCAGTTCACATCTCATGCATCACCAACTACATTTCACATACACTATCGGTAAAGTCGCGTTACAGAAGACAAGTTAAGCCAGAGGGTCAGCTGAAAACAACAACAAACTCCACTGCAGAGTAATGAAGATGCATGTAGACATATTTAAATGTGTGCATCAGCAGTATGTATGAGATATGAGATGGTGTGATCACTTGTCATATGTTGGCACAAGGGAATGAGGCATGTGTCATCTTGCGTTTAATCGACTTGATGCATTGGGCTTTGCTGCCTGCTTCACATCTACTCCTGTTGTCAAATGATCCCTCCCCGCCGGCTGTTGATCGCAAAACTCCCATATATTATGTATTGTTCAGCTTTGTTAATTCCTGTAGTATAGCATAAAGGTGCACTGTGTAACTTTTTGGTGGGAGGTCTGCCAACAACTCCATGGAGATGACATTGACCTTATTTGGCCCTGCCCACTTTTACCTTAAATGCTACTAAGCCACAAGTTCACTGCGGTGACACTTCCAGTTAAGCGGAAATCCTGTTCATTTAAATAGAGCATTTAAGAAAAGTTCAGATGTGATGCTAAAATTATATAAAAACTGAACATTTTACACAATCCAGCCTATGATCATGTCAACAATGGCTCTGTAGTCTGCATAGAACTTATTTCCTGTTATGATTGGCAACCTCGTGGAAATAATACAACCCAAATGGCGACGGCGGTGCCCATGGCAACTTCCAGAATAAGATGCACTGGGTAAAACATCATACTGCAGGAAGTGGTGGGTCAAAATGCTCTGTAAATTCAAAGACAATACAATTTTTCCCTCTTTTAAGATGTTTCCTGATAGATTCCGTTTATTTTAATCTCAGCTATTTCAAGTTGAGTCAAAACTGATTGTAAATGAATGTTCCTGACATAGCATCACTCTGGAAAAATAAAATTGTTCTATTGATGTTAAAATACAGAGTGGTGGTGCTAGTATCGCAGTAGTATGTAGCATGCAGCTAATGTTAATATTCTGGGATTATACAAATTTGGACCATATATAACGCATTCCATTTTTACATTACATTTCATTATTTTTATTAGATATTTTTACAATCTTTTCATTTTTAAACTATCTATCACCCATATAGCCTAATTGATATTCTGTTTATTTTTTGGTTGTTGGGTTTTATATAATATAATATAATATAATGTCTATATTAACAGTTTTTCCTCATATTTCCCACTTCTACTGTATGGTTAACACAATTGTAACATGATTCAAATATCAGACAAGGTTAGTTTAAATATTATATAGATAGAAGATGAAGCTGCACAGGTGTTGCCATGACTACAAAAAGGCATTTCCAAGCCCCCAGTGTGAAGTCTCACCTCTGAGTTATGAGGTTCTCGCTTACATACGGTCTCATGCCGAGGTATTCTGGTGGCACTGTGTTAGCTACATGGGACTGGGCAGATGGAGAATGAACAAAATACACTAACAAGCTGTGCAACAAAGTAGCAGTACGGCAAAGCATAAATGGACCTGCCATGGTGTTGTCACTTTGCAGTTGGCAGAGGTAGTCGCTCATAGCTTACAGGTTGGTAAGTACGATCTCTGATATCAGCAGTGCCTAAGGACTTGGTATGCAATTGTGTCCTTAGGCAAGATACTTCACCCACGTTGCTAAAAGATAAATGTGCTAGTGCAACATATTTTTCATTATGACACTTGGCTAAATTGAAATAATAGGGGAGTTTTTAAAAGATTGTTCATAGTATCTACGAGTCTTAAAGGTCCAATATGTCAGTTTCTGGTGGAGGGTTTGTTACCTGATTGTGCTGGTTGCTTGGAAAGTTCCACAGCATGGCTTTAAAGCTTAACTATTTTTTCCATCTGAATAGGCAGTTGGCACCACCAGGCTGAGTTTTTTGTCAGGTCTGTGGAGAGGCGAACTTGCTCACAGTAAGAATGCATCTTTGTCCTTAGAAAAAAAAAAAAAAAGAAACTCCTGTAATTGAACACATGCATGATAAATAAGTTACCATACTGTCTCCATGAAGCAGAAAATTAAAAAAAAAGTTACATACTGAAACTTTAAGTCAGTTCTTATGAGAATGTTGAAATCATAGTACGGAAATTGGTGGTTACATTTATATAGAGCTTTTCTACCTTCACACACACATTCATACACCAGTGTCCGCTCACTTTGGAGGTGAGGGAGGTTAAAAGTCTTGCCCAAGGACACAAGGACAGTAATCTCATAGAGCTGGAATCGCACTGCCAGCTGGTAAAGTAAATGATCACATATTTATATAGCGCTTTTCCACCTTCAAACCACTCACCCAGTCACACACACATTTATACACCATTGTACGCAGACACTGGGGGTGAGGTGGGTTAAGTGTCTTGCCCGAGGACGCGACAACTGCATTCATCTGTGGGAGCTGGAATCGCACCGCCAACCTGTGCGTCAGAGGATGCGACCGCTCAACCAAAGATGTTTACGTCGATAACATGTTTGGATCAGCGGACACTCTACACTCTACCAACTGAGCTACTGTGGATCTGACTGCGCTACCAAAGATGTTAATGTCAAGAGCGGGATTCGAACCGCCAACCTTCAGATCAGCAGACACTCTGGGTAAACCAAAGATGTTACTGTCAAGAGCGGGATTCGAACCGCCAACCTTCAGATCAGAGGACGAGCACTCTACGAACTGACATACTGCCGCAATATGAAAATTTGGTTATAGTATATAAGCCAAACACTTGTGAAATACATATTAATAATTCAAAATATGGGATTCCCACCAGGGTTAGGTAAGAGCTGGCACATTCATATCCCCTGTGTGTGGAAAGAATGTCAGATATATCCGTATAATCTATTGGTGATACATCAGATTCATTGTCTACTGTCTGCCATGACTCTGCCCTGACATACATAGATTTGCCTTAATGGCTTCGTCTATATCCACTTTCCTATGCATTTGAACACATGACTTACACTACCTTAAGGCCCCTTGTAGTATGTAGTATGTTCTGTGCAGTAAATCCTTTGTATTCTCCTGTAGCCTGCAGCATCAAACCACAAAAACATATCAATTATTCATGACTAAGTATAGAGATCATATTTCATGTCTGCATTCATGTTTTAGATGTTTTTCCTTCCAAATTCTCAAAAGGCAGAGTCAGAATTTTGCGGAATAGAACATTATTGTCTCATTTGTAGTTCCCAGAAATATTGTAATTATTGAGCTACTATTTTAAGTGTTCTTGAATATTTAATCACTGAGAAAAAGAGCAGGGCTACCGTGAGATTCAAGCTTGTGTTTCACGACTGCAAAAGTGGCCTAATCAAAACTTCTTCTAAATTGTTAAGATTAAAATTTTGTTAAATTTGAGCATATTATACAATAGGACTGGACAATTTGAGGGATAAAAATAACCATCTGCGTTTTTTCTGACCAGTATTACGAATGCCATTTTTGATTTATTAAAAGGAATCTGCTCAAATGTAAATGTGTACAGGAGTATTAACATTTAAAGCAGAAAAAATTTCATATTCTTAACATATTAGACAGGGGCTTACCTCTCTGTAAGTCCCTGTGATGGCTAAGTATGTATTGTTGGGGCGTTTGAACTGTCTGTCGTCTCCCTCAGTTGTCTCTCTGTGGAAAACCAGACTTGTAAATGGCCAACGCTAACCAAGCTCTTCTGGGTAACTCTGGTCCTTTGTATATTTGGCAGCATTATATGTTTTTGTATGTAATTACATTGCCCTATTTCAATATAGTAACTTCAGCTTTATCACTAAAGTTAGTTCTGCTTTAAAATAGATCTATTTTGCACGAGTTCACACTAAAAAGGTCTGGTCAGACTCCTAGAATCTGAGCCAGCATCTGTTCAAACATGTGTGGATTTATCAATATACAAAAAGTAAGATAAGGTTGAGGGAACATTGTTACATGTTTTTTTAAAAGCTCATAAAAGTACATTTTACAAAGTTGAACTATCACACTTTGAAAATGTTTTTTAAAAAATGAAAGCATGATTTTTTTTTTTGATTCAGTACTTTACTCTTAAACCTTGTGTTGAATACTTTGTCGTGTCTTAAGCATTGAGGTGTACTTGTTTCTCTGTTAGAATGTGAAAAACATGCTTATTTTAAGATGTCTACACTGGAATCTGCTACTTTTGGTTACATCATACGGGTATTCATCTTTAAGTTGAGCCTTGTAATACATTTTTAAGTGACGTATTCTACCTTCATGTAAACAGTTAACGGTATATCTATTTACGACCTTGTACAAACAGTATGTAAATATAGTTTAAATCCTTATAGGACCAGCCTCCTATAGATAGAACCTTTCTTGGGGTAACACAACCTCACAAACTCATACACTCGCTCACACGCACACATATGCATGAGCCTGCTGTCTGTAACTTCATTCATCTCATGAGATAAACTTCTTTCAACCCTCTACCTGGTCTGCAATCTTTTCCTTCACAATACCAAAAAAAAAATACCAAAAAGGTTCGGTAAAAAAATCCACTAAGCATTTCTGTCACAAGGTTTTACTGAGTGCAAAGCAAATCCACTACAGAGCATCAAAATCAAAACATTCACAGCTCTGACAGCATCATCAAACTTGATTCTTGATCCACTGCGCCCCTTTGAGAATGCAAATTCACCACCATTCTTCTTGTTGATAACCTAGATTTCTTTCCACTTTCTCCCTAAACTTTGGACTTACCCACTACGACACAGGCCCAGTCCAGAGTTATTTGTTCCACATAGTTATAGTTTATATGTGCTACGGCCGATGTGGGGAGGGCTGTGCTCCATTCCTCTCGTGGTGACACTTCTCATCCTCTGCGTATCCATCTTTCTTACCGGATGGGGCCACATTGCCTCTGAAATAGCAAGGAAAGGTCAGGGCGTTAATGCACAAACTGACAGCCGATACATCACCGAAATCTATGGTGACTTTTGGCAATAGATCCCGCACAGAGACGCCCAGCTTTCATCGGACAAAAACAAGCCTGATGAGAAATTTCAAACAGGAAACGGACCAGGAGATGGAGGATGTTCTTTGGTTAAACACTCCAGACAGTTTTGGGCACGCCCACATCGGAAAAGTGCAGTTTGTCCAAGTCAGAAGAAATCAATGCAGAGGAGTGGAGATTTTTTTGTAATGTTCTCATGGCTGGCATTTTCATAATGCTTTCTGTCAATTTGTGATATAAAATGTGTTGCTACTTTGCTTTCCACCAACTGAAGATTCACTAGTCAGAAATTGAAAAACGTAAGGTAACATTTTATCTGTGGTCCCTTCCCCATGTATTTGAGGAAAATTTGTCTTGCTCCAGTACAGATATATTGTATAAACAGCTCTTGAGGTCAAAATAAGTCTGCATAATTATAGATCATTTTATTAACAGAAAATCAGGAAGTGCACATTAACATGCTACTTCTTGTTAGCTTTAGTTTGCTTAATTTAGTTGCGAAAAGTGTAAAAAAAACAACTCATTGCAATAATTAGGAAGCTCAGAATGCATCAAGTGAGTAAGGAATAACTTTGGACCACCAGGTACAGTGCCTTTAAAATCCACCAACCCGACAGTCTGAACTTAAAGAAGTGTTTGTGTTTCGTTTGCATGCTAGTTGTTAGCTACAGCAAAACTTCACTCTGGCCTCTGAAATTTCTGAAACTCATCAATTACTGAAACATTTATCTGCTCGAGTCAAACTGACAATAGCCACGTGTCGTAATGACTGACAGGAGGGAGCAAAGAGACAGAACTCGGGGAAAAGTTTAACAGTGTTTATCGTTTTAGATGTGCAAATGAAGTTAGGGGTCTGAGACGAGGTGAGCAGTACCAGTAGAGGTGAGATTCGTACCGGTGGTGGAGAGCAGGGTCGTTGACAGAAGCGCTGAGCAGGTCTAGGGAGCGGGATCACAATTGATACAGAGGCGATCTGACTCTGAGTATCAGGTCCTGGCTCCCTTCATCCTCCCCAGGTGCAGCTGATTGCAGATTAGGTGCAGGTGTGAACGGGAGGAGCCCGAATCTCCACCCAGCTCCAGGCTCAGATACAGAAGGGAGGGGGGATAATAGTAGTGAAGGTGAGATGAAGCCCCATGAAGCATCGATACTTTCAGCCAACTGCCGGCACATTTACTGACACTTCATAAGGAGTCATTTAATCTATAGCGCCATCAAGAGGTCAATAAAATGTACTACAATCTAGTTTCCACCTCAGCGCCATCAATTCAACAAATGTACAAAACCAGTGATAGGTCCACAGTGAAACACATTGGAAATAGGTATGCACTTGTGTTAATTGTAGTAGTGCTTCTAATTAAATAAACAGAATTAAACCCCAGTACTTTTCATTAGTTTTTATTTTTTTAAAAGTAGTTTCTCTAATGACTCAGGACTAAGGTGGTTCCACTTTTTTGTGAGGATTTTTCTGCTTTGGAAAAAAAATCCTCTCACAAGGCACAGATAAAGCTGGAGTGCACAGGTACATGAGGCCAGTGTGAAACATGTGGAAACATATTTGCTTTCTCCAGTCCTGCAGTGGGTCGTATAATTACTATAAAAGACAAACCTTGTTGGGAGTGATCAAGTCAAAGTACTCCCTAACAGGGGAAAACTTTCTTTTTGTCACTGGTTCCATTTCCATTTAAACACTCGCAGATAAAAACCAAACATCAAACACAAGACGTGGGTCGACTCCATTGCGTCTCGCTGTGCCTTATATTTCAAATGACACGCGGTTCTCGCCAAACCAGCAAAACACTTCTGAATCAGTCACGTGGTACAGTGCTTCAGGAAGGTTCGAACGTCATCGCTCATGTGATCAAACCACACTCCGAACCACACTTCACCTGGATTTTTACTGATTACTCGAACCACACTTCGAAGCCTCGACACAGACGTAACATCACTAGAAAATAGTGCAAAAAAAGCAGGACAGATTGGGATCATGACACCATGCTGCTAATGAGAAATACAGGTGCTGACTTATGACATTTTGTCCATACTCATATATTATTTTAAGTTGTAAAACATGAAACAGAAATGCAAAAGTGTCCAAAAAATATACAACACGTTATGCATGATTTGTCCACCAGACCCTAGAATGCCCCTTTTGGATTAAATCTTACAGAAATGAAATCAAGGAACACTAGACTGAAAAATATGTCTTTTTTTCCCTTGCAAACCTTGGCTACACATCAACAAACCACATATTTCCCTTTTCGGGACGCATTTATTTTTGCTTTTTAAATCTGGCCGCTGCCCCTGTCTCGGACGCAGAGCTGTCAGTGTGGATCCCGTCACTGTTTATATTGTTCCTCTTGTAATTTCCTCGCCTTGTTTGTCCTCATTTTATACAGCCTTAAACTGATTTGCTGTGCCGTGGGCTGTCTTCTATTGCTTCTATCAAATATTTTCCCCATCTCAAAGTAAATACATTGGGAAAACGCTCCTCTTCACAGTAAATAGAAGGCACCAATTTTGAAGCGATTTCTCACAATCATGTTTTATTCTGCATTCCTCTCACAGATTAGGGCTAATGGAAGCATTGCGCGTTTGATTGGTCGCTAGGCTTCAAGGGCCCCGTGACTGACAGTCGGGGTATTTATTTTGGGAGGCTAAAAAAAGAGCAGGAATCAGAGGGCCATAAAGTGGAAGTAAGTTGCCCTCGTCTCTGGCTGCGTTTTTAAATGTGAGCGTTAATTCTAAAGAGACTTGTCAGGGAAACTTCAAACATAAATGATGGTATTATCTTGGCGCTGGATGGAGAGAATGAGAGTGAAAACTATGGAATTGCTTTAATGTTTATATAACTAACTACATCCCCTGGTATTTATGACTTGAATTTATATTAACGTTTTGCTTTGCTTGTCTCCATGGAAATTCATATATGACAGACATTATTTCTCTCCAAGGACATAAAGCAGGTAACTCCACCACGCGAACAAAGCTCACTGGATCAATCCACCGATCAATCCGCCAAGTTACATTTCACATTTATATTCTTGTCAGTGTTAAACAACTCTTTTTAACTAGATGTGTTGTTGTTTAAAAAAGAGGATTTTGTAACCATGTCCTATATATTCAATCAGCTGATCTGCCTTGGACCCAGAAGTGACATCACACTTAACAATCCTGGAGTTGGTATGGTTGTGTATGTGTGTGTGTATGTGTGTGTGTGAACTGAATACTTAGAAATGGTGTATTTGAGGGGTGAGTTGTGCTGTATTTGATGTATGTGCCATATGTTTACAGGTCTTTCATCCACCTTCACCAAACTGTTCTTGCTTAACATCAGCCTGTCCAGGGACAAGTGGAAATTAGTATTTATGCTATAAGTATTTCCTTTTTCACTTTTCACACAGTACTAATATTTCTATTATTTTCTCAGGCTGACTCAGTGTCATCAACCATCAACATGGAAATGTGCCTGGCAAAAGTTGCATTACTGTCAGAATGTTACTTGGTAAGTAGCTGATGCAAAAATTGCAATGTGCTGTGCCCAACTTTCACACTTACAATCCAACAATGAGAAATGAATTCTTCATTATCTTACAAAAATACCACAAACAATTTTGCCCCAACATTACATCTTGATAATATGATATTTATTTGTTGCTTGCAGACGATAAAAACGCTTTATAATTAGATGAAAAAGTCTTATCATATTTTCTTAGAGCCAGATCACTATTTCGATTCGTGTTTTCTTAGTACAGTATTTAAGAGGTAACTACGGCTACTTCTGCTTCTGAAAGTCCACACTTCTCTGTGATTGGTTAAATCCACCTGTCACTCACTGACAGAGGCTGACCAATAGCAGGAGAGGGTGGTGGAAAGTGCAGAGAGCTCATGGATCTATTAAAACAACTGGATAGTGTATTGCATCCATAGTGGATATGTTAGATTACTAATTTCACTAAAACATAGTTAACAACATTATATTCAAGAGTTTACAAAAAAATCTTGCCTTTTTTTTTTGTGAAGTTTATAATTTTACTTCCTGTTCGGATGAGCAGCAGATACGACTTACATAGGCCTAGATCATTTCATAATTGTTATCTAGCTTTGGCAACATAGGTAGAAACATTGTATTTTTGTACTTTTCTTCTAAACTTTTCTCGACAAACTGCCACTTAACTAATCTAAAACTATGATATTTATTTATCATCAGTATTATCCTACCGAACCAAGTAATAATTTGAAAAACACAAAAACCTCATATGCACTTTAGTATATTACGTGTATGTTATTTATATGGTTATTAGCTGCGCTGCTTGACCCCATTTTCTGCGGACTCCATGCTGCTCTAGTGCAATAACAAGGAGGAATTCAGTCTGGGCTTGTGTCTCTCCATCTCTTGTCCTTGTGGGTGATTAGAATGCTCCCCGCTTGTCTTGTCTGCTCACTCATTAATCACACTGCAAGGGAGCGGTCCGGCACTAAATATACAGTTTGTCCTAATCTGGGCACTGCGCACAACACCATTACAGACTAGCTCCGGCCTGGGCCATAATGGCGCATCAGCGAACGACGTGTTGGCTAACGCTCATTAACGTGACCCCTCAGATACTCAGGGCCATATCTACCACAGTGCTGTACACAACTGCATCCGTTGCTATAGCTACACGACACTTGTAGGCCATTAGTCCACTCTCAGATAGCATTAGTGTGGAAAGTACAGTTTGTAAAGACTTGAGGCAAAAACTATTTGAAAACATCAGACGGGTTTACATGGCTGTGTCAGGTATTCTTAGTGGCAAATTAAATAGAGTGTTTTTTTGTTTTTTGTCCAGAAGAAGGACAAGTAGATATTCTTCAACAAACCGCCAAGTACTCCTGTGTCCTCAAACATGCAACATGGGCAAATCTCATCCAGACATTTCAAGGCAAGATGAGACAGAAGATCTGGAGAAGATCCATGGTGCTAGAGCCCATACACACTGCTCTTCAGAGTTTCTTCCTTTCTGTAAAAACAACAGGAGGGAATCGTTAGATGTGGGACTAATTTGTTTCTAGCTCTCTCAAACTCTTGTGCAAAGCCTGACTCATTGCAACTTTCAGACTGCGAAATGGAACAAATTCAAACAAGTTCTTAAAATTTACAATCTCCATTTGCATTGCAGATTGTGAAAGGATTAACCACAGTATTTTATTTGGAGAAGGATGGTTTCAGTTGTACTTTCCTGATGCTAAAGGTGCAATGTGTAACTTTTCTAGTCCGCCTTACTCCTGTCTCCATGGAGATGTTATTGCTACATGGAAAGTTCCACAGTATGACATTAAACCTATCCACCTTGCAATTATGAAAGTACAGGTGTGTTTATTGCTCAAAATTGTATCGAAAAGCACATTCTTACTGTGAGTGGGCTCACCTCTCCACAGTTCTCACCTGTAACTCTTCCTGATGGCACCACCTGCTTATCTCCTGGAACAACATAAGTGGAACATTCCAGGCAAAGCAACAACATCTCCATGAGATTGTCAAGTGATTATGTCAGTTCTGAGTCCAACCAGCAAATTCACGCCTCATTTTTAGCTTTGTTGACAGTTACTTTTCAAAAGTATATGTTTAACCACAAATTGTATCAAATATGTAAATAATGTAGTAATAATCAAGCTACAAGCTTTTGTGGCCAAACCTCTTTGTCAAGGCCTGATCTCCTCAGATCTCAGAAGCGAAGTCAGGGCCTGGTTCGTGCTTGGATGGGAGACTGCTGTGAGTTCCAGTTGCCACAGTGGGGCGCCAGTGGCAAAAAACTGTTGTTGTGTCCTTAGGTAAGATCCTTCACCCACAGTGCCCAGTATAAAAGTGGAGTGTGAGTGTCGGTGGTGGTCCGAGGGGCCGATGGCAGAGATGGGCAGCTTTGCTTCAGTCAGTCTGACCCAGGGCAGCTGTGGCAGTAGTAGCTATAGGAGCATATACGAATATAACAATAGCAGCCTACCACCATCAGGGATGGAGAAAGTGAATAATGCACTAAATTGTAAAGCGACTTTGAGCATCTGGAAAAGTGCTATTTAAGATTAATGCCATATTATTTATTATAACATAATATTACCAGTGTGTAATCTCACTAACTACCGGTCACTGCTAACGCTAGCTGAGCCTAGCCTAGCTTCTTACCTTGTACACGTTCTGTGACACCTAAGACCTTGTTAGCATTAAACTACAGACCCGTTTTAATGTGATGTGCTGTCGGAAAAAAGAGGAAACTAAACATGTTCATTATTTTCAATCAACTGATGCACCGTGGACCTAGATGTGACATTGCACTTAGTAATACTATAGAGACAAGCAAGTGGTGGACCTTTGGATCTTCTACCAGAAAAGTTACACAGTGCATCTTTAATGTCTACAGCTGTTTGAAGAAAGAGCATTTAGTTGCAGCAGTTGGCAGTTCAATTCAATTTTATTTATACAGCACATTTAAATGCTAAGATGCCCACAGTGCTGCATGTGAAAATTCTACAAAAACCAAATATACAGATAACACGATACACAGGCCATGGCACATTCATCCCGGAGCTTCTGAAAATGCCCGACAGTTGAAACGACTTGTAATTCAGCGAGGACAACATGCAACACCATATCAGCCAGAGCTACGTCAGCAGACACATGCTCTCTCCTCCTCTACTGACTCCTGCCCCTACAAGGATTTTCATTATGTAAACAAGACTAGCACTGTAATAAGAAGAATCCCATTTGAAATCCTCTTTAGTCTAATTATTCTACTTGAGATGGGCCTGTGCGTTCCAGACCAACCCGAGGGCGGTCGTTTTTACCTGCAACCCAAAACTCATAAGCCATTAGTGCTGTACTGTAGCATTTGCGCGCAAGTATAATGAGGCTGGAGAGCTGGTGTGCAAGCTTAATGGAATCCAAACAAAGCTTTTTATGCATTGTTTTCAGTCAACACATACGAATGAGCGAACGGGGACTGGAGCGTCTGAGAGCTTTGTAAAACTGAGGAATATGCAACATTTGATCTGTTGTGGCTTGAACAAAGAGAAAGCTATTTTTGTCCAATTTACAGTTGCAATGAATAGAAATTAGCAAGTAGCAAGCAATTCCATTCCTGCTTTTCTATTAAAAAAAAAAAAAAAAATAAAAAAAAAAATAATGGCTTGGATATTTAAAGTGGACCTATTATGCAAAATGGGCTTTTAGAGCTTTTATCCATGTTATAGTCGTTTCCTCTTCTCATTTCCACCCTCCAAGTTGTATTTAGTGTGATTCATGCATGTTTGAGTAAACTTTATACTCCTCTATTCAAGACTCCCATTTTTTCCATCACTGGTATCTGCCCTCTGCTCAGTGCTTACTCTATTCTCCAGTTTTATTTTCTTAATTGGTGATACGTGCAGGATTCAGCAGTGTTGCGTCGCTATTTTGGTACAGATATAAAAAAAAATCTGCTACTTGCGAGTGTGATCTGGAGCTATTCATAGGAAGTGTGGACAGCTGCACATTGTGAGGACGTTTATGGCAATATCAGCTCCTATTGGGCACTTACTGTTAAGTCATTTTAGATGAATAGTCAATGATGAACAATAATCCACAGGTGTGAAACATTATAACTATATAGCAGACTCAAGCACAATGTCTTCTTTAAAACAATTTTTTTAAAAAGCTTAAAAAAACAACTTACAAAGCAGTTGAGAGCTAGACTTTGATTTCAGCTACTCATACAACTATACCGGCATTGTGTCTTTGGGACTTTATGAAATGCACTTAGTGGTGGTCAAAGATGTAGAGTCAAGCCACATTTTCTCTGACCCAGGGCAGGAGGAGTAGCTCACAGAAACAGACTGAACAGAGAGAGTTGAAACAGTAACTTCTTATGCTCAATCTCTTGCGTTTGTGCTATTTCTGGTTTAGACCTGATTTACACAGTTTTGTAATGGTTTAGTACAGAATTAGGCATATTTATTGGACGTCACTTAGCATAGGAATTTTAAGACACGTGATCATTTGTGGCTACATTTGTCTTAGCGAATAAGCTCCATGTACTGTGTGGTCAAAAACACCATAGTCACGACCGTTAGCAGAGGCTAGCATTATTGACCTTATCCCGCTCCGACCACGTTTGACCCTAAATGCTCATAAACTGTGATTTCTTTGTGGTGACACTTCTGGTTATGTGTGATTGAATCCCATTCATTTCAATGGAGAATCTGAGAAAGGTTTCGCTGCTAAAAGTGACATGAAGTAGATTGGTTTATGTAAAATGTTTAATGTTGATCATGTGCACCAACAAGTCAACAATACACTGACACTCTGGGAGGCTTTGTCGTCCATATAGAACATTTTTGCTGTTAAGATCGGCAGCCCTATGCAAAATAAAACAATCCAAATGATGATTACAGCACCCACGGCAACTTTCGGAATAAGTCGAGTAGATAGCTGAGGATCAAACATCAAACTTTACATTTTTGACAAGATGTGCCAAACATCCATTGAGATACATGGCAAAAATCATAGTGAAAAGTTAAACAAAAGAGCCGTGGTACATGAGAGTCTGTTGCCTACCTTAACCCTGAGGACATCTTTTACCCATGACATAACCAATGACTAATGTATTTACATCTTGAGCAGCAGACTGTGTTCTGTACTTTCTTTATGTCCACAGGTAAACGCTCTGAAAAGCCTATGTGGTGGTTGTTTACTCAGACAGGTGTCAACACTCCAGCGGCAGCATATTCAATGAAATAACAGTGGAATTTCACATACCATTCAGTGCCACCTGCATATTAAGCTTTTCAATTTTGTGCATTATTCATTTACTCCACACACCTGCCCTGGGGTAGACTGGGGGGAAGTGAGGCTGTTAATCTGCGCCATTAGCCCCTCTGAACAATACAGCGCACCACAGTCATACTAGGCTAAGTGTGCAGTGTTTTGCCTAGAGACACAACAGCATCTTCCACTAGAATCACTGCTGCCTCTTTGTATCATGTCAGGATTTGGGGTCTTATGTGTGTTTTGCACTATTTTCCCTCCTTCCTTCTGTATCTGAGCTTGAAGCTGGGTGGAGATTTGGGCTCCTACTATTCACACCTGCACCTAATCTGCAATCAGATGCACCTGGGGAGGATAAAGGGAGTCACAATGGCACAATGGGTTAAGTATTTACCAACTAACCAAACCGTAGGCAATTCAAACCTTGCCTAAATTCATATAGTTGTACTATTTAGCATAAAAAAAGGTGTTCTTCAAACCTTGGTTACTAGATTCAAAGGCGTGGTGGTAAAGTGAGGCCCAACAGCGAAAGGCTCTCGAGTTTGATTCCCAGGCTGGGTGGGGGCTTTCTATGTTTGTGGCACAACAGTTTAAGCATTTACCAACTAACCAAAGAGTAGGAAGTTTAAACCGCCCAAACTGCCCAATTTCCCAAATATAGTTGTAGTATTTCACCTAATCTTCATCTACTTTATAAATCATATTTCATTTTACTTTTAATACATTTTGAGTGAA
This sequence comes from Periophthalmus modestus, assembly GCA_019594935.1. Classification (NCBI taxonomy): domain Eukaryota; kingdom Metazoa; phylum Chordata; class Actinopteri; order Gobiiformes; family Gobiidae; genus Periophthalmus; species Periophthalmus modestus. The sequence goes on from JAIEZT010000021.1 coordinate 4,163,088, forward strand.
CTGAATTAGCTTTTTTTGGCTGTGAATAAAACATGATCATAATTTTTCAAAAACTTATATTGTTCTTCAAACCTTGGTCACGAGATTCAAATGAAAGCGTCAGAAGTTGGTTGGAGCTAACATGAGACCAAAATCTAACAGCATGAAGAGCGCCAACGATTTTATTAGAGATTCATGGGTCTATCTTTCCGATGCCTTTAGCAGTGGTTGTCCTTATTTCTTCTGTATCAAATAACGCGGCACACTCACATTTTTGCACTGGCCAGTATGTCGTCTAGATTGTGCATTTCATTTTAGCCTTACAGCATTCAGTCATTAAAATTATTTACATGGCCGAGTCAAGCTGCTACTGCTGTCCGGCGCTGTCAAACATCAGCGTTCAGAATGGGCAATATACAAACTACATAGTAATGGCTTCAGAGATCAATGGTAACAATGCATAAGAAATTCTAATGCACACTGGAGGATGTGATCGATACAACTGATCAGTAGCACAATTCATACAGAATGCAGCAAATATGTTAGAGGAACTGTACATAACCTGCGCTGTTACAGTTTTTAAAAAGGCTTTACAATCACAGCTGAACCTGGGTTGCCAGTCCCTCAACCTGCAGATAGAGGGCACTTTTTTTTAGATTTTCTCATTGTCAGTATATGGCTCATGTGAAAGCTCAGAACCTCTAGAATTCACTCACTGAGCTGCAGAGGCTGCACTAACCCAAATGAAACACCAAATTATAACATAAACAACTTGGCCATCATGTTCAATGTTTTTGTAATTAAGAATAAATCATTTTTCCTCCTTATCCGGAAGAAAATGATTACAGTTGTTACCAGTAAGAGCTGTATTTGAACAACTTCTAGGAACACTGTTAGGACGTTTTATCTTAAAATTGAAATATGGTTCCTTCAAAAATATTCCATGGAGAAAAAAAAAAGTTATGTATAGTAGGTATAGTCATTCTAAATATGTTTTATATTTTAGATGCCGATTCCTCAGAGTATCCATCCTTTACTTTGTCGACAGCGCCACGAACCCTTGACCTTCTCTCAATGAGCCTCATGATGAAGTCTCCTGAAATGGTTTTTACTTCACAGCGGCGCCGTGGCAGGGTTCATTCGTAAAGTCCCGAGACTGAGCAAAGCCGCGATCAAAGCAAAGGATGACTGTTCTGAAGGATCTGAAATCTAAGGCATGTGTTGAGTTATTTCACACTAATTTGTTTGTGTTCATTTATAGTTTTGACGCCTTCAGTGATAATCTGAAATGTAAATAAAGAAAAAAACTATTAATGAAAAAAAGTGTCTGATAGTGTTTATGAAAGCAATTCGATTTTAATTATCGCTGCAATCAGTAATGATAATAAAAGCAACAACTGTTAATATAAGCGAGATAAATGCACAAAACAGAGGAGGCAGAGGGAGAGAGGAGGGAGAGAAGGAGACAGAGAGAGCAGAGGAAGGGGGTGAGGAGGGAGAGGAGAGAGAGGGAACAGAGGAGGGGGGCGAGGAGGGAGAGAAGGAGGGAGAGAAGAAGGGAGAGAAGGAGACAGAGGGAGCAAAGGAGGGAAAGAAGGAGACAGAGGGAGCAGAGGAGGAGAGAAGGAGACAGAGGAGCAGAGGGAGGGAGAGAAGGAGACAGAGGGAGCAGAGGAGGAAGAGGAGGAGACAGAGGAGGAGAGGAAGGGGGAGGAAGGGGGCGAAGAGAGGAGAGGGAGAGAGAGGGAACAGAGGAGGGGGGCGAGGAGGGAGAGAAGAAGGGAGAGAAGAGACAAAGGGAGCAGAGGAGGGAGAGAAGGAGGGAGAGGGAAGAGGAGGGAGAGAAGGAGTCAGAGGGAGCAGAGGACTGGTGCAAGAAGGGAAAGAAGGAGACAGAGGGAGCAGAGGAAGGGGGGCGAAGAGGGAGAGGAGAGAGAGGGAACAGAGGAGGGGGGCGAGGAGGGAGAGAAGAAGGGAGAGAAGAGACAAAGGGAGCAGAGGAGGGAGAGGAGGAGGGAGAGAAGGAGGGAGAGAAGGAGTCAGAGGGAGCAGAGGACTGGTGCAAGAAGGGAAAGAAGGAGACAGAGGGAGCAGAGGAGGGAGAGAAGGAGAAAGAGGGAGCAGAGGGAGGGAGAGAAGGAGACAGAGGGAGCAGAGGAGGGAGAGAAGGAGGGAGAGAGGGAGACAGAAAGCAGAGGAGGGGGGCAAGGAGGGAGAGAAGGAGACAGAGGGAGCAGAGAAGAGAGGTGAGGAAGGAAAGAGAGAAGGAGGGAGAGGGAGCAGAGGAAGAGTGCAAGGAGGGAGAGAAGGAGACAGGGGGAGCAGAGGGAGGAGAGGATGGAGAGAAGGAGGCAGAGGGAGCAGAGGAGGGAGAGAAGGAAGGAGAGAGAAGGAGACAGAGGGGGCAGAAGAGGGGGGCAAGGAGGGAGAGGAGAGAGAGGGAGCAGAATGGGGGGGTGAGTGAGGAGGAGAGAAGGAGACAGAAGGAGCGGGGGAAGAGTGCAAGGAGGGAGAGAAGGAGACAGGGGGAGCAGAGGGGGGGGCAGGGAGGGAGAGAAGGAGACAGAAGGAGCAGGAGGAGGAGAGAAGGTGGGAGAGGAGAAGGGCAAGGAAACGGAAGAGAACAGAGGAGGAGGCCAAGGAGAGGCAGAAAGAGACAGAGGAAGCAGAGGATGGGTACAAGGAAGGAGAGAAGAAGGCAGAGGAGAAGGGCAAGGGGGGGAGAAGGAAACAGAGAGAGCAAAAGAGGGAGGGAAGAAGACGGAGGAGGGAGGGGACAAAGGGAGCAGATGAGGTGTCAGAGGAAGAAGAGAAGGAAACAGGATGAAGGAGGGGCAGAGGAGGAAGCGGAAAGAGCAGAGAAGAAAGGGGAAAGAGGTAGCGGAGGTAAGGAGCAGAGGAGGAAGAGGAAGCAGAGAAGGAAGAAGAGGGATCAGAGGAAGAGGAAGAAAATGCAGAGGAATGAGAGAAGGTAGAGAGGGCAAAGGAAGGAGAGGCAAAGAGGAGGTAGAAGGTGCAGAGGAGGAGGCTAGAAGAGAGAGAAAGGGGAAAGAGAAGGGAGAGGAGGAGGAAGAGGAGGCTGTCAGAACATCATGATGAAGAGCTGCCCTTTAATACTGATTGATCCACCCTGAAGGCCTGAGTCTGAGCCAATCAGAGCATTTTAAATAGGCCCAGCAAACACGGTCTCTTAAATCAAAAATACCATATACACCATATAACTTTAGAGGAGGGTCAGCCAACTGCTTGTCTCTATGGAGATGTTACACAGAATGTCATTAAACTTATCTCCATGGAGACGAGCCCGTGGCTAAGTTACGGGTCAGATCAGTGGGGATGCGAGCCTGCTCAAGATAAGATTTTTTTTTTAGCAACAAGAACACCGTTAATTATATGCCGTGTGGACATGCAATAACATCTCCAGGCAGCCCTTCACAGGAACAGTTACATAATGCACCTTTAAATCAGACCATTGCCTGTTCACTCATATTAAAGCCACAATATGTAACTTTTTAGCCCCAAAATAGACTAAAATTAAAGCATGTTTTTGTTTTTTTCTTTCATTTTGGTTGTTTATTGCACTGACAAATGTAAAAAAACCTGCCTCCTTACTGTGGATGGCATCAAACTGATCTGTCTCCATGGAGAATGTCCCAAAACATGATTTTCATTTTCATTTTTCATGGAATCATGCCGGTGACTTGCCACAACCAGAAAGTTACAAACTGCACCTTTAAGCGATGTGATTGATCTCAGTGACGTAATCATTTGGTTTAATTTTATAAAAAAGTCCAGACAAAAACAAACATTACAACATTACAGCCCAAAGTCCTGTCTGGACCCCTGAGCCAAGGCTGTGCTCTGACAAACAAGTTTCAAAAGTTTGCACCGAAAGCTAGAGGCTATGCTAGAGGCGCGCTAACATAATTGGCCAGCTTGTTTATTCCACAGTTTTGTATAAAGTTAGAGAATGTCCACGAGCTTGCAACCTGCCACCGAGCAATAAGCAATCCCAAGACAAGACAAACCTGAGCAGGAAAAAAATCTGTAATTGAATAAGTGCAGTATAGGTACGTCTAATGCCATGCTGTGGAACATTTCAGGCACAGCACTAGCCTAACCATGGAGATAAGCGGGTAACAGAAAACACAAGTTACATAGTGAATATTTAATCATCACAGTTTGCCCCACTTAGTCTAATAAGAGGAGCAGGCTTGTTAAATTGGTATAACTAGGCTAACGCTGCTACTTCTTTTGTTCGGTCATTGCCCTAAAATCTAAACTAGGCCTACGATTTAAACAATAACACAATGAGAGAGATTTTTACACAACACATAGTTAAATTCAGCTGCAGAAGTGAGGGAAATTGAGAGGGGTGCTTCGCATGTTGGGCTGGCCCTTTTTTTGCTTCTAAAACATTACATCACCGACATAAGAGTAAACCACACGACCTATGTATGAAACTGCAACGGAAGCACATTTAGGCCACCGCTGGCTAATTATGGACACATACAAACAGCAGCGCACATTAGCAAATAGCCATTGTGTCTGCTGACTCGTCTTTGCTTAACGAGGTGCACAGTAACCTTGAGCGTCATGACTCAGTCCAGGTCACTTTACAGTTATGTGCGCATCTGAACACAACCTGAGCTTATGTCAGCACGTGCATCACATACATACTCCCACATTCATCCTCATACATGACATACATACTCCCACATTCATGTCATACATGACACATACTCCCACATTCATCCTCATACATGACATACTACCCACATTCATCCTCATACATGACATACATACTCCAGCATTCATCCTCATACATGACATACATACTCCCACATTCATCCTCATACATCACATACATACTCCCACATTCATCCTCATACATGACATACATACTCCCACATTCATCCTCATACATGACATACATACTCCCACATTCATCCTCATACATGACATACATACTCCCACATTCATCCTCATACATCACATACATACTCCCGCATTCATCCCCATACATGACATACATACTCCCACATTCATCCTCATACATGACATACATACTCTCACATTCATCCTCATACATGACATACACACTCCAGCATTCTTCCCTATACATCACGTACATACTTCTGATTACGTATTTAAATTACACGCTAGTATGTCATCATTAAGTACGTATTTAGAACAATAATGTGTCAATAATTATTAGCTTCTCATTCTATATGTTAAAGGGACAGTATGTAAGATCTGGATTTAAAATTCCATAAAGTTGACCTAACTGTGTTCACGTTCAAATCAATCATAGCTTTTACTGATAACAATTGCACGTTGAGTTATTCTTAATTATAAAAACTTTGGACATGATGGCCAGGTCAAGTCAATGATATAGTGAGAAAGCAGAATGATTCTCACAGGTGTCTTTCATTTGGGTTGCCAGTTTCAATGCTGAAATCCAGTTGGTTTAAACCTAAAAGGAGTCTCTCTGATCTGAAGCCTCACCACCTAAACCCCAGCACCTGCAGACAATCATGAGTCAGTGCCTCTGCAGCTGCTGTAGATGCTGTCCATGTACTGTGTGTGTGTGTGTGTGTGTGTGTGTGTGTGTGTGTGTGTGTGTGTGTGTGTGTGTGTGTGTGTGTGTGTGTGGTGTGTGTGTGTGTGTGTGTGTGTACATGCAGGTTACAGCTCTGGTGTGTGTCAGTTGTGATTGTAGTAGTCTGAGTGTAAGGTACATATAGGGCTATACAGTTCCTTTAACCAGTTAATGAATTTAACATTTAATTCATATGTTCACAATGTGTCCTCCATAAATATACAACTATTTTACTATAATCTGTCATATTTCCACTGCAATTACAGATGTTCATTAATATACAGTGTCCCTATCAAATAAATACATAAATGAGTCTACATTGAACAGTAAAGTTGAAACTGGCTGTTAAAAGCAGGAAATAAAATGTACACATACTTCTACGTCAGTTTTGTCAAATGAAAAGGTGGTGCATGTGACTGAACTTTCAGGAAAGGTCTTTGGTCCTTTTTAGTCCTATACTGCCCCTTAGTGTATGTAAAAGGTACTGCAGGTGGTAGAGGACATAAAAGGGAAGCTGTTTGTCTGCTCCAGACACATTTTTACAGATCAAATGTAGGCCTAACATTGATATTTAAGTATTTAGGTAATGGGATTTTGGACAAGTTGAATACTGTATTATTTTAAAATGCCATGTACATAAATAGTACCCTTTTGGTATTTGAATAAGCCTATAAAAGCCTATATAAATAATAGGTAGTAGGTAGTTATTAATTAGGTCACCCAAACAAACATCTGACAGTTAAGTTCTAAACTAAAACTATAAAAAGTTAACGGTTTTCACCTGCTTTGAAATGGCAAAAAAATGTTATTCATTAAATAATATTGCCTAAAATAAAATGAGTAGTCCTAAGTGAAATCCAGTCAGGTTCATCTGGTTTTCCGTTAATTTATTTTAATCGGTTCTTTCTTCAGACCAAGATTTAGTTTGTTTTCATACCTGACACTTTCAACTGCTCACTGACGGTCTTCCTCAGAGTGGTCACGTGATGCTGCTGTGACGTGTCCCATCAACTGATTTAAACAAGCTTTGGCGCTGTCTTCTTAAAGGTGGAAGCAGAACAGGAGCAACTCAAATCAGCCACTTCTGACCACTGCAAAAGAGAGAACCAGAGAAAACATCACAGTGACAGAGGACAACGAGCAACGTCGCTGGATTAAGGAGGCAATCAAAATACGGAAACATGCCTTTAAACCGGGACGAGGGGGCTTTTTTACTCTCACACACCTGGGATGATGTCCTGAAGAAGTCGAACTGCAGATGGCGGTGTTGTCCTGCCCTCACTAGCAGGAAGACAGCATCGAAATGGGCTGACCGGACACGTCACAGCAACTTCACTACATCATCACCACTAGTGAGCAGCAGTCGAAACTGTCAGATATGAAAAGAAACGAAGAAATGAATAAATGGACATAGCTAAGTGATCATGGGCGCGCTTCCGGCTCCATCGACTCTGGCTCCAGTTCACTTTACATTGAAAAATCGTCACCACTCTCTCTGTAACCGCTGCAGTGAGCCTCGTCATTTTGGCCTTCTGACAGCGTTGCTAAGCGCCCGCTTCCTGCTAAACCAAGCGACATTCGACAGCCTCGCTCCGGATTGGCTCGTTGGTTGCTATGATACTGTAGTCGGAATTTGGAAGTCGGCTCCCTGTAACTTCAAACCTCGACGAGCTTCATTTAACGGAGCCGAATGCTACGGGTGACATCGTACTCACTTAGTACACTTTTTTATACAGTCTCTGAAGAAAGAATCTATTAAAACAAAGTGAAATCTGCTTACCTGAAAAGCCACATGGTGCATGGTAAATTGCTTTGTTTTTCCATCTTTTTTTCTTTCTTTTTTTTTTTTTTTTTTTTTTACAATTTCTCAAAATATTCTCGCAAAATGTTAAGTACTAGTGACATTTAACAAAAACAACATTGCCATTTTTTCTGACATTTCCAAAAGTGATTTAAAAGACAAATCTGTTCCAGGAAGTAGCCCACCTCCACCTTAGCTATTCATCTTCCATCTCTCCCTCCTCTGCCTCTCTCAGTCCATATTTACTGTTGTTTCAATCACTCACAGAGAATATAAAATACGATGGTGCCTTTCCCTGCTCAGCCACAGTACACCCAGAACCATCCATCATTTTGTGCATATGAATCACTTCACAGATCCACTTTGCTGGGCCTTTTTGGAGGTAATCACTTCCTCATCAGAGCAGACGTGACAATGTGATAAATTCGCTCTGTAATGCGATGCGTAAACAAATGACAGATGTGTACAGAATAGTTATATTTAATAGAGAGAAGGAGGAGGTTTGCAGTTGTTAGCCTGCTGCAGATTCAGCAGTGCAGTTTGAAAAGGTTTGTTGCAGTTGGTAATGCTAAAACGAGGTAATGGTTTGGCTTTTTTTTGGCTTTATTTGGCTAAATTATAGGGGCAGTATGTAACTTTTCTGGTCAGGGTTGGCCACTTACTTTGTCTGAAATGTTCCACAGTATGGCATTAAACATATTGCATTTATTTAAGGCTCAAAAATGAATTGAAAGCCAAGCATTCTTACTGTGAGCAGGCTGTATCTCCACAGATCTGACTCTGACTTTGTCTCCACGGAGATAAAAGCCATATGGTCCTGGCAAAGCAAGAACATCTCCATGGAGACAAGAAGGTGACTGCAGCTTTAATGGAGTACAGAGTGACCAGTATTTTTGTAAAAACGATCCAGATAATATTGTTAATTAGCTCATAAACCCCTGGCAAAGTGCAAGTTCATTCTCAAAACACGTGTAAGCAAAGGTTTGTAAAAATAAAACAAAAGTAATGCAATCTGACCCATACTACAGACTCTGGATTCAGGAGCTGTACAGCTAAAGGGCTGCAAGATTTGGGGGGGAAAAATCTAATTGCTATTTTTTGACTATATTTTAATAATGTGATTCTGTTCAAATTTCACATTTTAAAAGTGTTGATGACAGAAAGACTGAAATATGAACTGACAAACTAATACAAGAATCACATTTCAGAACAGGTTTGTACAGAGGGTTTTGCAGTTTTTATGCTGAATATTTTATTTGTTGAGGAAATTATGGTACTTCAAAAACTGCAGTCTTAGCGATTTACTAATTACATCTCTTCAAATTTCTGTTTGAATGCAATTAATCTTGTAGCTCCAGCTGGACGATTCCTGTTGTGCAGTTGTGGGACTTAATTAAGTAAACGTAGCAAAGTCCTGTACGTAAGTATACATTTTAGGCATCTGTACACCACTTAAGTAGATTTTAAAGTGGGTACTTTTTACATTGACTTCACTACACTTGAGAGCATGTATCTGTCCTGGACTGAAAAGTAAAAGTATTTTTTTTTATTATTATTGAATACTTGCTGAAAAGGCTGAGGGTTTTTTTTTTAACAGAACAAAGAACAAAAACAAAATCCAGCACACATCTTTATCAAAATCACTACATTTGAAGTTTTATTAGATCTCAAAATCTGCATGAAATACTTTTACTTTTTACTCTTGAAGTTCATTTTTAACAGATACTTTAATACTTTTACTTAAGTAGATTTTTTCATGTGATATTTTTACTTTTACTTGAGTATTTTTTTGCTCTGGTATCTGTGCTTTTACTTAAGTAACACAATGGAGTACTTCTTCCACCACTGCTGTTATGCATGTTTTCTTTGTTCGTGTGGTAAGGTTGAGTACTGTAGCACATCCAGAAACGGGGTCACTATGAAAAAAATATGCCATTATTATGCCATCTTTTTCTCCTCCTCTATCTGACATGTCAACATCTCCCCTGTTACAAAAACTACTGCAAAATTTAAAACACATTTCAAAAACCTTCCATGGACTTGTTTCAGCCAGTTTTCCATCAAACGCTGCACAAAAAAGCATTCGGAGAGACATGTGCCTATACCCTGTCTGAAGAACTCGTCTCCAGTAGTGAGTTCAAAGTCAGAGTTAAGTACTTGAAGCCTGCGTAGACTTGGAAGTGCCATCCTCTCCACATCTCGATCCCCTGACAGTCAGTGGCAGTGACGTTGGTGCTTTTGTAGCTCTGTACCTCCTCGGGTGCGTCTCCTCTGATAAGAACTCGAGTCTATGGAGCGTTAACCTTCTCCAGATCTTTGAAAGCAGGAAGAGTTTTATATGTGACAAATACTCCTGATATCTTCCTGTTTAAATGACTCTCTATGGAGCATTGGGTAAAATGTTGAATAGGTTGAGAAGCGTGTCTCTCCCCAGCTGATTTGACAGTGCTATTCAGTGGTGTTGTCTATGAATTATTCTGATTAATGGCGTTTCGATGTAGGGCAGGGGGGCACTTGTAGGTTAAGGTACACTTTATTATCAATGTAGAGCACATGTGGCTGAAAACTCAAGGCCCTCCACATCTAAATGTGGCCTCGACAGGGTAAATTGTGGGTATGTTGGTCTTTAAAATGTCATTTAATCAGGGGATACGCAGTTACGCAGCCATATTTTTACATCTAGGCAAATGCATATGCAATATTTGTAACTTGGATAAGTAATAAATACAAAAATAGTTGAATAAGTAATAAATACAGAAATAGTTAATTAAAAGTAAATAGATTTATTTTACATTTGGCCCTTTGAGAGCAGCCATTTTGCTGATGTGGCTCTCGGTGAAAATGTGTTCGACACCCCTGATGTAGAGGGTGCAGTCCTGCCCCCAGGGACTCATCTCCAGATCTTGAGCTAGTCTTGGTTAAAACTGTCTTAGTGGGAGGATTTTATCTATTGCACATGTTTTGAGTTGGAGATTGGCTCCACAAACTCTGTCTGGATAGGCTCAGTAATTAGATATTAACCATAAACTAGCTGAGCAAGTCTGTAATCTGACAGTTAAAACCGCAAATTCAACTGTAAAATTCTAACCTGTCCTCCAGCTCATTTTTAAGCAATTGGTATAAAAGAACTTCATGACATCACTTGAATGCAGCAAATAAGACAGCCTTTCCTCAGGTGCTACTCTGACCAATACGAAGGGCCGGCCTGGCCTATAAGCAGAACCCCGAGGCCTCCAGAAGGTCCCCAAGAGCCCATACATTTATATTGAAAATAATATATCAAGTTTTATTGGACACGGGGTTACAGCAGCCTAAATATCCCTCTAAAACAATTACATTTGTTTTATATCTATAATAGCAAATGCTGCTGCTACATTTGTTTTTGAGCCGGGCAGAGGTGAGGGCAGCTATGTATTTACCCTGGTGCAAGGATCCACTGTCACCAACTGGAACATATTAAAATCCACCAGACATGAAGAAAAAATGTCTAGAATTTAAAAAATCTTGACCCCCTTATATGTTTGTCTGCTGTTCTTATGACTGTGGTAGTTGTGACATTCTGGATGTTTTCAGTCTGATGTTGGTCATATAAATGCAAACACAACTGGTCAAGGTGATGAGAGCAGAGTCATAATGTGTCAAATGTGAATAACTAATAGCTGAGCCAGGAGGCATCCGCTGTCGTAGGCCCCAGAGACAAATTCAGCTTAGGGCCCCTGAAAGCTAGGGCCGGGCCTGGCAATACGCTTTGAGTATTTGACCCTCGTTAAATGTTTCATTCATAGCAGCATCTTAATTCGGATCAGCATGTTTTAGGTTCAAAAAATACTAGTGGCTTTAATTCCATGTTCATATTTTTTGACATATATTTTTGTAATGATGCATGTAATGATGTTTTGTAATGATACTGATGCAATATGATTTCTCCCAGTAGGACAAATAAAGGTGCTTAGAAGGAAGGAAAATATTTTAGTTTTATACATTTGGTATTTAAACGCACTTTACCTACATAAAAAAAAAAAAAAAAAATGTTATTAAAGAGACACTACTACATTGTGGCATTTCTTTAATAAACATTTGCCAAAGGAATGGGGGAGGGGACAAAATGATTTAGTACAAAAAAGACAGTTTCCTTTTTGACCTGGAGTTCTGGGTTTCTGCTCATGATTTTACACCTAGTGGCAAATAGAAAGTCAATAGCGCCTTCTTCCATTATTATTGTTCCATATTTCACAGCGGACATCCAGGAAGTGCTAGCAGTACTTTGTCCCTGCGCCGATACAGACTTCGGCTCCACATGAGTTAAAAGAGACTATATTCCTAAGTGTGCAGAAGAAGCACAAATCCATTAGTTTGACTTTTCAGAGCTAAAACCTTGCTCCTGCTTCAGTCAGTGGTGTGAAACAATACTAGTCTTCCCCTGAATCCATTTCAGAACAGGGTAAGTAGGGATTCAAAATGTACCCGACCTGACATCTGTACACTCCAAAAAAGTTTAATTTAAAAGACAGCAGAATTAGAAAAAATATGAAAATGGTGCGAGCAACAAAAGCTCTTGGTGTTGTTCGGCTGTCTCTCCCGACAGTTTCAATTCAAAGCTGCACTGCGTAACTTTTATTGTATTGGGTCTGGTGCCTGCTTCTATCTATGGACGTGATATTGTCTTGTCTCGTATGTTCCACAGTATGGCATGAAAAGGTACTATATTATGCAAAATTGACTCATGAGCTTTAAGTTATGTGTCAATGAAACAAAACACAACTTTGGTTATGTTTTTGAGGAGGAAGCAACATTCTGACATGTTTGGAGATGTGACAGACCAATAATCCAGGGTTACTCAAAGATCACGATGCACTGTTCCACCTTGTGATGTCATGAAGCAGTAGTTTAAGTTAACGGCTACCTTTAACCTTTTGTTTAATGGCAATAGGGCTACATTCCTTTAACCATAGACTAATCTGTTAATAGTTGACAAATTATTTTATTTTGAAGGATTTGTATGGGACATTAGCACAGAGGAGAAGGCAAAAAGAGATTTTATCTTATGATTTGAATTACAACTATAATCTGCCTTTTTACACATAAATACACTATTTCCTAGTACTTTTCTGTTTAAATCCTTTTTGCATAAACTCCAGTTTTTGAGTGCAGTTTGGGGTCCGATGCATAATCTGATCATGAATACTGAATAGTTTTGCCACACTCCCTTTTTAGTTGACTAATCAATCGACAGCACAAGCCTTTAGTCAAATACAGCCCTAGATGTCAAACTGTGGAATAAACCAGGCAAAGCAATAAACATTTCCATGGAAATGAGTAAGTAGGACTCTCCATCAGAAAAGTTACATAGTGCATCTTCTACCTATATTTGGAACTATTGGCTCTTCGAGGGGAGTCCGTTATCCAGCATGGCTCGCTGTCCATCAGAATGGCAGTCCCCGCCCCCTGATTGTTGCCGTGGAGTTCACATGTGGCACGTAGCCCAGTGGTAGCGGTGCTTGCACAGGTGGAGGAGGGGGACCGTCTTTGTGAGCCATGGCGTGGTTGTACAAATGGATAGCGTTGGGGTTGGGTGGTCCTTCTACGGGCAAAGGGCTGTGGGTGTATTCGAAACGGTGGTCCTTGTCCCCGGAGAACATCATGCCGGGTGCGGTGGTGGAGCCTGTGCCGGGAGGGTAGTGGTCCGGGTGGGCAGACGAAGAGGAGGAGGAGCTGGGGGGCTGGGTGGGGCCGCTGAAGACTTCTCTGAGGGCGTGAGGAGGGAGGCCGCCCCCCAGCATGTGACCCATGTAGCTGTCGCCAAAGCCTGTGGGGGGGAAGGAGGGAGGAGGGGGTTGGTTGTAGTCTGTAGGTGTGGGGAGGGTTGTTGGGAGGGTTGTGTCTGCTCCTGAGGGTGGGAGAGGAGGGGCCAGGCCTGGTTTGGGTTCAGGGGGAGGCTGTCTATAGTCCAAGTCTGCGTGGGGAGGAGGCTCTGGGGGCTCAGGGGGGCGCTGGTCTGGAGGTAGTATGGGCATGCTTCCAACTTCAGAAACTGGAGAGACAGGAGTGCAAATATTATTATTTTTAAACAGATAAAAGAGCCATGGGTATATGTTTTGCTGTATCAAAAATCCGATACTAATCAATACTACAACTAGATACTTATTTGAGCAAGTATCAATACTAAAAAGACAGAAATGAACAGTTCCTGAATAGCTTTAGAATGATCTTGAGCTGTATCAGAACAAGTATAAGACCACAGACTAGTATACGCCCATGGACTATTATGGACCTGTGTCGTCCAGGTAGGTTCTGGGATTGAGTCTATTCCTTAGTATCGGAATCGAGTTTGAAATTTTAGTATCATGACAACACTAGTAATATTTAAAGGTTCACAATTTCCGTGGAGACAACCACTTGACACCAAGTCACGGGTCAGATCTGTGGAGAGGCGAGCTTACTCATAGTTATGCATGTTTTTTGAGCAATAAAGGCATTTGTAATTGAATCAATGGCAAAAAAAAAAGTTCAATGTCATATTAAAGAGTAGAACATTCTAGGCAAACCTATAACATCTCCATGGAGACAAAGTGGTAGCAAAACCCTCACTAGAAAGGTTGTTGTACACATTGTACACTTAAAAAAAATATTACCTGGAGATACAGGGCTTGGTTCTGGAGGCTGCTGGACATCCGGAGGCGCGGCTGTAGCTTTACCGGTGTTGTTGTTCTCGGTTCCTTCTACTGCTTCACCAGGCTCCTGTCTCTGGGTCTGCTGGGCCTGAAGGAGCTGGGCCAGGAGCATGGTCATGGCGGTCTGCGTGGCAGCCACCTCTCCCTCCGGGATAGTGGGCGGCGCGGGCGTGGGGGGTGAGGGCGGCTTGGGCATGGGAGGTGTGCGGGGTACTCCTTGAGGCTGGGGGGCTTTCACTGAGGCAGGTTGTAGAGGGGGTGGTTCGGCTGGTTCTGCGGGGGCCAGGGCTTTGGACAGCTGCTGCAGAGTCTCCTGGTTCACCTTGGCGCCCATGGCCTGGACGAACTGCGCTGTACTGGCTGTGCTCTTGGTTTGCCCCAGGAAGTTGAGCAGCACCGCCAACTGCTCCTGGGTCAGCTGGGAGTTGGGGCCTTTCGGATCTACGCAGTGGCGGGAAAAACATCAGTTACAATTTACACAAAAATTGCGTTTGTGTACTTCTGATTCTTTCAAGGGCCCATATTACAATATTTTCTGATCTATGTTATAATGTTGTTTCCTCATCAAAAACATACCTGGAGTTGTGTTGTTTCATTCACACATGTTTAGCACACAAATCCTGCATAAGCTAAGTTCTTCTCTCAAACTGAGAACACTCTGTTCCACCTTGTAATGTCAAGTGGTAATACTCCACTATGTTTTTAAACTCCATACACCTTCACTAGAATCATTTGGAAAATTTCAACTTTGGAATTGCCAAACTCTGCTGAACAAAAGGGAAAAGGTAGCCATTAACTCAAAAACTACCGCTTCATGACATCACATGGAATAGACAAGCTTTGGAGATGTAGACAGACTAATAAGAAAGGATTATTCAAACATGTGTTTAAAAAAAATAAATAAAAAAAAAAAACAAAAAAAACAAACTACTCCAGGTATGTTTTTGATGACATAACATTCTAACATGGATTAAAGATCACAAGAATCAATTACCATTAACATTATATGGGATCTTTAACATTGCTTTAAAGTGGTTGTTTCTAACCACTGTGAGCACTGTATGCATCTAATTATAAATCATTTTGCCTTCTGAGAATCAGGAAGTGCATTGTTAACATGCAAAACTTCGCTCTGGTCTCTGAAAGTTATGACTTTCAGAGACCAGAGCAGAAACTTTTCCTAACACATTCCTAGCATCCTAGCAATTATTCACCATTACGATGAATGTGGAATGTGTTGGTAGCAAAGTGAGGAATACATTTGGACCACTGAAAACCATTTAAAATGATCCACTTCCATTTTTCACATTTTTAAGATAATACAAATTAGATACAGCATCTTTAAATTTTCAAAGCATAATGAATTCATATTTTTAAACAGTATTTAATACAAAAAAAAGGACTAGGTGTGACATAAGTTGACTACTGGAATAAACAGTGCATGTACAGACACTGAATGCAGTAATACTGACCCAGCAGTGCCGAGGCAGCAGCGTTCTGAGCTTTGAGAGCCCCAGAGACGGGGAAACCCTGGGGAGTGTTGCTGCGGCTGTCGTCCAGCCCCAGCTCTTTACGTGGGGCTTTTGGGGCGGCCATTTCCTCAGGCATCTGCTTCTGACGCCGACGTTTTTTACTCCACAGCTCATGACAGTCCTGCCACAAAGGAAGACTGGTACACACACACAGACGGGTGAGAACAGTGCAATTAAACTAACTGTGAAATGCAAATGTAAACACGTACTCTGGTGGGGGCATCTTGTCAGGGTCCACGTCCTTCAGGAACTCACTGCCCAGTGCTTGTTCGGCTGTGCATCGTTTGCTGGGATCCAGGTTCAACATGTGGTCAAACAGATCCAGTGCTGCTGGAGGAATGCTGGAGAAGGGAGAACAACATCTAAGAGGCTTTTTTTGTTCCGATACTGAAACTTACTAGTATCTGTCGATACCCAATGTCAACCAATACTAGGACAGTGACTGAAAATATTTGCACATGTTTTGTGTTTTGTAACTTATTAAAATTAATTACAGAACAGCTTTGTAAAATTACAAGTTTAATCATATGAGATGTTTTCAGTCAAAACTGACTAAAATTGTCTTATTGAACAAATGTATTAGACCACAAAGGGATGACGGCTGAACCGATATCTGATATGTATTGTATTGGTACATCCTTAGACAATGTCATTGTAATGGATTTCATTTTAACAGATTGTGAATTTTAAAAATGTAAAAGTAACAGCATATATCGCTATACACCCTGATCACACCAAACTTACAAAGCAAACTCCTCCCGTAGCCGCCTCCTGTATTGTTTCTTTGGTTTCATGGTGTTGAAGAAGGGAAGCTTTATGACATCGGGCCAGACAGCAGGGCATGGACTCCCGCAGATCCGACTAAACGCAAAAATTCATAATTTGGAAAAGTTTAAAAAAATAAACCAAATAAAAATTACTGATGTCAATTTTCTTCTTCAAACCTTATTAGTTCCAACTGGGCCAGTTCTTGATTTGCTTGAAAAATTGGTCTCTTAGTGAAGAGCTCTCCAAGAATACACCTGGAATGTACGGGATTTGTTTAAATCATAATTAAAAAAATAAGCACGCACCCACACACCACTTCAAAATCGATGCTAAAGCCGGACTAGAACAAGACCAAACCAATTGCCTGGCAAGTGCAGAATGTTATCTCTGATCATTTCACTGATATCCCTCTGTATAAAAAAATACATTTAGACCAGAATCAAATTTCTGTCTCCTTAGATGCGAGTTTAGTGCTTCGTCTGCAGAAATGTTTCAGTCCCCTGTGATATTTGGTCCTTTGTAGAGTCCAGTGACCAGATTTATCATTGTAAAGTATTGGAAAACTCTGTGTTCTGGATCCCAGGGAAGCACATGACGCCTACCACAGGACAAAACTGCATTAAATGTGGATTTGACTTGTCCTTACCCACAGCTCCATACGTCGATAGCAGGGGTGTACCTCTCCTCACCCAGGAGCAGTTCTGGGGGACGGTACCATAGTGTAATCACTTTGTTGGTGTATGGCCGACTAGAAGGAAAAAAAAATTATTATTAAATCTATTACTCAAATAAAATACAATTCAAAGTCCAGAAGATGCTTCTCAACTAGCAGACATAGGAGGAAATAACTCACCTTTCCTCTGAGTTATACAGGCGAGCAAGCCCAAAGTCTGCCAGCTTTATTTGACCTCTGAAAGATAAAACAGAAGACATGTAAATAGCAGTCTAAATAACCATATAGGGACTGACTGTATGAACTGACTTGTTATTGAGCAGAATATTGGAACACTTGATGTCCCTGTGAAGAAAGTTCTTCTTGTGGCAGTAATCGAGGCCCTCCAGCAGCTGACGCATGAAAGACTTTATATGGCTCTCATTGAAATGGACCAGGCCTGACTCAAGCAGACCCATCAGGTCGTGGTCCATATATTCAAACACTAAATAAAAAGCACCTAAAGAAACAAATAGTTATATGAAAACTGTTTTTTCCAAACTCAAAATTCATGCACCTTGACCAAGCCAGGCCTTGTACCTTTATCGTTTTTAAAGTCCAGCGCATCCTCCTTATCTGTAACTATCTCCTTCATGTTTATGATACTCTTGTGGTTAAGTTGTCGCAGGATTTTGATCTCTCTGATTGCTGTGATCGGGAAGCCCTCCTTTTCATTATCCAGCCTGACCTTCTTCAAAGCTACCATTTCAGCTGTTTGGCAGAAAACAAAAGTTACAAATTGTAACTATGGTTCAAAGGAATCCCAGATGACTGCCAGAGGGTGGTGCTGAAAGCACTGAATGAATCCCTGTGCAGGTGCAAACGGAACATACAGTGCTTTCAGCACCGCTCTCTGGTGGTCAGGAGGGATGAAATAGAACAATGCATTTGTCTCACTTCAACATTCCTAATCACATTTTCCCAAGTTATTTACTATATACAAACCCGTGTCTTTGTCTTTAGCTTTGTACACCTGCCCGTACGTGCCCTCGCCTGTGATGCCGATTATCTCAAACTTGTCCACACAGCGTTTTCCCCAGTCGATTTCGATTTCTTTAATCTCACCATATCTTGGTCCACATATTCTGGAAAACAAAATGAGTCATCCACACGCATGACATCGAGGAAGATGCGTACAAATAAATACTACATGAGTGCATACTTGGGTCTTCTGCGGACCGCTTGAGCCTTCTTCTCATCCACTGGACTGTGTGGGGACGAGGTGCCACTGGGAAGCTCAGGAGGCAGGGGCAGATCTGTCAAGAGTGTGCGAGCCTTCCTCTCTGACTTCTTCTTCCCTGAGAGTAAGTTGTCCTTCAAGCTAATAAAAAAGATCATACACTTAATTTGTGTTGTCACATTACTAACATTTCAACCTCAATTTTGATACTAAGGAATAGATTTGATTCTCCATGCTGATTCCAATTCCAAAAAAAGAAAAAAAATGTATTTAGACAATAGAATGCAATTTTGAATATTAAATGGTGGTCTTTTATATTATCATGTGGTCTTTTATCTGTAATCCTCAGTTGTCCAGGTATGTTCCATAGTGGTCCATGGGCATGTGCTAGTCTATGTGGTCTTATACTTATTGTCACGATACTAACATACAGCTGATACAGCTAAAGAGCCGAGTGAAGCTGTGATTTTGTCCTTTTCCTATCTTACACTTGTTCTGATACAGCTCAAGATAATTCTGATCTATTCAGGAAAGGTTTTATCTGTCCTGTGAATGTGACTTTAAATATTAACACTGGCTCAAATAAGTACCGTGTTTTGATAGTAGTATTTATTAGCATCTGATTTTGGATCAGAAACTGAAAAAGCCTCATACTTTACCTTTCTCCTTTCTCAGAGTTCTCAGCCGTGGGAGGCATTGGCAACGACAACAAACTAGACCCGAGTGAAGGTGTAATTTTGTCCTTTTCCTTGAGTGGTGCGGCTGGTGGGGCTTTCCTCTTATCTCTCTGTAGTGGGTCCTCTTTGCTCTTCCCCTCTCTGTCCTTCGTTGTGTGATGCTCACTGCTCCTTTTAACTGAGCGTTCCGGTGGTGATGGTGGAGCGCTCAGTGGGGGGGTCCGGGGCCCTTTCTCTGGAGGGGGCGAGGGGGGCCGTCCTTTCCGTGAGGTGTGGTTGATCTTGGGGCTGGGCTGGTGAGAGGCCGAGGAGCCCTTGGTCGGGGTAGATGTGTTGCTGGAGTTCTTGGCTTTGGCTGCTGCTTCTGCTGCTTTAACTTTCTTCTGTTTGCTCAGTTCGGCAGCCAGGCTGGATTTGAACGTGAGTGTGCTTGGGGACAGGCTGGATGGACGACTGCGGGAGCGAGAGTGGCGATCACGGTGGCGGCTGCGTGAACGAGAGTGTCGGGAGGAGGTGTAGGGACTTCTACTGCGGGAGCGTGCAGAGCGCCTGCAGAAAGCACAGTACAGAAACTCTCATATCAACCAGGAAATGGAGAACCAAACATACCAGTGTCATGTTTTTTATGGGAAGGCTGTCGAAAGGGTTAGCTATTAGCATGGTTAAGTCTATGACAAAATTACCTATTCATTATCTCTAGCCATTAAACCATAAGCAAGTACAAGATGTATCACAGATAAGAGTCTTACCTGACATCTGGACTGGGGCTTAAAGACTTCTTGTATGGACTTCTGGACCTCTTACGGCTTGCATAAGGGCTGGACCCAAACTCTCCTTGTTCATAGCTTGGTGACCTGCGCCAGTTGGCTGGACTGGCTGGAGAACGTTTCCGTTTGTTGGTAGAGTAAGTACTGGGCGACTTTGAGACACCATATGGTCCATAAGTATCTGCATCTCGATTGTAATATGTGGTGATGGGAGACAGTTTTTTGCTGCTATAAGGTGGACTTCTTCTAGATACCAGCTGGTTATAAGCAGGAGATTGGTAGCTGTAGGATGTCCCATAGGGACTGTCTGTTTTTAAGCCAGGACTCCTCCTGTATGCCCTGAGCTCTTCTCGGTCTTCTCTGTAGGCCAAAGGAGCATCTCGATATGCAGATGGGGGCTCTTTCTCAGCTCTCGTTTTGCTCCTATGCCCTTTAGAATCCCTTTTATCTGCAGATAGTGAAGATGATGTCCTCTTACCGTTTCGGTCATTGCTTCTTGCAGTGTCTCTGTGGTTTTTAGAGCCACTTAGGCTGCCTCCACTCCTGACTTTAGAGTCTTTCTCGCGGCTCCGGCGCTCCTTCCTCCTGCTCAGCTCTCTGTCCTGTTTACTCCTTTCTGATGGTCCTTTAGTTTGTTCCTTACTGAGAGCAACTGCTTCGCGACTTCTAGACAAACTTTTGTCTGGGGATGCAGGTCCATTATATTCACCAAGGTCAACATCACTGAGTGGGTCCCCTGGCAGACTGTCAGCCAGCGGGTCAAGTTTAGGCGAAGGGCTCCCAGAAAAGCGCTCCGACTGCGAGCTCACGTCATCGTACTCTACCAATGTCTGAAGCTCCGTGTCTTTCTCAAACACATCTCTGCGCTCATGGTTGTGTTCCCCTGTCAGTCCCGCACGCCACAGGTTTCTGTCCCGGGCCTGTCTGCGCCTCTTCTTCTTGGATGTCGATGGGCGCCTCTTGTCACGGCGCTTGTCTCTCTGGCCGCTGCTCCGCCTGTCCTGTCGGTTAGCATTCCTCTGTCCAGAGGGGCTGCGCGCCCGGGCCTCCCGGAGCACCTCTGTGTTAGGCATTGGCTCCACACACAGTTAAAGGACGTGGTCGTTACAAGTGCTAATGTGTGTAATATATGTGCCTTCGCAGGTGGGTTACTTGTTCCATGGAACAAAACATTCGCCTAGCTGGGAAAGGCTAAGTAGCTTACAGCGTAGCAAACTGACAATTGGTAAGCCAGCTAGCTAGCCATCAGCCGAGCCCAATGTTAGCATTACAAAGCCAACTGTATGAATATCATTTAGCACAGGCAACTGTTTAGCAGTCAGGTGCAAGTACAAAATGAAACATGATACACGCTGTGTTCGTCATTGCAATGGGTCAATAAAAATAAGCCCAAAGGCGCCTGCAAAACGAGTTAGCCAATGCTAACGTGCTTAGCCAGCTAGTCACCATTAGCGTTAGCTAACATGATCCGGCTACTCAGTCGCATTTGCCTTCATGGTCACAACTCCCACCTGCAGCCTTATCAATATCAAAATCCGTCTGTCCTGGAATGTCGCAGGTCCTGTCCACGCATAAATCCATTCAAAATATGGCGTTACATTCAAAGAAACAAACCATGGCCCTTCTCAAACTTCTTCTCTCCTTCCATCACTGAGCACTGTGCAACAAGGAAGTGCTCACACGAGTTAGCCGGATAGCCGCTGCTAGGTTAGCTTCATGTACTTGAGCCGCGTCTTTCTCTGTGCGGGAGCCCCTCAGTCCAGATGGAATAAAAACAATGAGCCGATAGTCCGCTGCATTCACACGTTCCGCTCACACACCCTCTGCGTTAGGGACTTCAGTAACACACACAACATATCCTGCGAGATAAAACGACAGCTCCAGATAAATGCAATAATATAAGAAATTTGTTGGGCTGGTGGCTAACGGTACCGCTGGTCCGGGCCCAGACAGCTTTCAAACTCTAGGCCCGTGCGTCGGCGTCAACCAATGACGCCCGCAGCGTAATCCTGAGAGCGCGTACGTCACTCACGAGGGGAACCCCTGCCCTCACAAAAGAGTCAACAGCACAAATAAATACACCATTAGATTTCACTTTACGTATTATATACTTACATGCAGAGGTGGTTAGAGTAAAGTTACTTCTAAATAATATTTTAGAAGTCCAAGAAATTACTAAACTAAGAGCAGTGATGTGAAGAACACTTTGAAAACAGATTTAGTACAGTACTGAATACATGCACTAAAACATACTTTGTAATGCACTCCGTTACCTGGTCCAATCAGAGTACTACATTCTGAATACTTAGAATGCATTTACATCAAGTCACATTTGAATTAGTGTAAAAATACAACATAGGATTAAAAACTGATTTATTTTTGTTTGTTTCGTGTTTGTCATGCATTTCCTGTGATAAACTAGAGAAGGAAAAAAAAAGTCACACTTGCCCTCACCAAAAGAGTGTGTTTTTTTGTTTTTTTCCTCACCATTTACATGCCATTTGTCTAACTTGTATGATCAAGTAGTGCAATGTATTCCTTTGATTTTAGGAAAGTAACTGTATTCAGAATACAGTTACTCAAAATGTGTATTCTGGAAAAGTATTTTTGGTACTTGTATTCAGTTACTTCTCAACATTGAGAGTGAGTAACAAAGAGTAACTGTTAAAGCATAACATCAGATTTATAATTTGAAGGTAATGTAAGTGGAAGGACAAAACATAAAATACTGCACAAACTCTGGTATTTCTAAGGACTGACACAAAAATGACGCAAACTATCGTAAATGATATCTGAAAAGACGGTGCAAGAAACACAAACGTTGAAATATTTCATATTGTCAACATAAAGCTGTCATTTGTAGGCTTACTCACAAGTGGAACCAAACTTTTACTTAAGTAAGAGTACTGTTATATCAATTTAATAAAAAAAAAAAAAAAAAAAAGAAAGAAGTAAGGAGTAAAAATTAGGCAATGTTTTTGAGTAAAAGTAGGAAATGTGGCTGGACAATCCACCTCTGCCAACATGGATAATAATAAACAAAGACACAATTATTATTAGTAATATCCACTTTATTTGCCATTTCCAAATAAGTCACAAAATGAATTGAAATGTAAGCATTGCTCCTTGCATTCACCAACATATAGGCTACATTAGTGGTTATGTCTAAAATAAAGTAATAAGTAAACATGACGAAAACATGTTATTAAAAACATACACTCTGCCGTCCGGGCAATTTATTCCAACTGGTATAATAGTATTACTACAAAAGGCAAGTTAATTGAATACCCAGAAGGATAAAACGCTCAAAGCTTTCACACATTTAGTTAAATATTACCCACTTCCTTGAAAACATTTGGGCCATTATAATATAGGTTATGATACACAAACCAAAAGTAAACAATAAATGAC
The DNA here is from genome assembly GCA_019594935.1 of Periophthalmus modestus. NCBI lineage: Eukaryota > Metazoa > Chordata > Actinopteri > Gobiiformes > Gobiidae > Periophthalmus > Periophthalmus modestus. The sequence continues at coordinate 4,186,188 of JAIEZT010000021.1, forward strand.
CAAAGATAATGAATTCAACATAAGCAGAAATTGTAATTAATGTGTCAACTTGAATCGTCATAGCTCCTCACTTGAAACGATGTAGACTTTTGTCTGGCTTTTGCTTACTCTAGTCTTGAGGTGTTTCAGTCATGTCTTGGTTAACTGTGAGCTAGCCCTTTACAAACATTTATCGAAACAACATTTTAAGCCTTCTAAAATCAATGACATTTTTGAATATTTAGTTCAAAACATGCCTCCTTTCTCAACTTCCATTCTTACACACGCTGTGCTTTTCAATAAACATGTAAAATGTGATTTGCAATAGTCAAGTCTATGTTACAAAGTTAAAAACACAAACGCTGATTTTAATTTACAGGCAAGCAAATCCAGAGCTTAACAAGTAAATCATTGTGACAGTAGTTTGCTGCAGGTAGTGTTTAGATACATTCTGTCAAATTCTTCATTTTGCATAGACTTTGGATTAGGATAATTTGTTTCTTCATAACATCACCTCTGAAAGTTTGTAACTGTAGGAAAAATTAAGTTAAAAGTGGGACAAGCTCAAGCATCAGTCTTATGTCAGATGGTCAATTATATAAAGATTAAAAAGACAAATTGTGGTTGGAAGAAAGCAAAAATCACAGTGCAGTTTGGTCAATGTAACCAAATTAAACCTGTGACAGACAGTCTTCATCCACAAGTTCATTTTTAATAGTTGTTGCCACACTATTCTCATCAAAGGAGACAAATATACAAGTTTTTTACCACAAACTAGCTCACATCATCAAAACTATACAGCCAAGCAGAAGGGGAGAAGTGACCACATTCACAATGGACAGAGAGGCAACAGTGATGCACTGTACATGACTGACTAGAGCCCTCTTACCTGGTCATGAGAAAGCTTAACTTTCCTCCAACCCTTCCCGATATTTACACATAGTTTACATAAAACACACCAGCCTCAGCACAGAGCTTTTCCTGGTGATGTTTACCTTCTAGATTGATGGGCACTTGTATGTGCTAGCAAGCATGTTTCTTTGGTGACTGAGACATTTTTGGACACTTTCAAAAAGTTTTCCGGTCATTTCTATCTTCATATTGACAAATTGATGGGGCTTTAAAGTGCATTTGACAGATCAATGTGTTTTTCTAATTATTACTTGGTTTGGATGGGGTAGTACCCAAGGACAATTTTTATTTGATTTTCATTATAATTTTATATCAATTAAGGCCAGTTTTTGAAGAAAAGTAGAAAACAAAATGTGGGAAAATATAGAAACTCATGGTGAGTCCCAAAACAGAACGTCATCAACTGTCATTAACTCCATCTGAAATACAGAGACAGTTTACACATTTTTCTGACAGTTTAAACATTGATTTAACAATATAAATGTGTTGTCATATTTGTACTTGTCAAATCATAATTATTGTGTAATTCAGCCAAGTTTTGGCCCTTGTTCACATTACGGTTGCTAGGTAACATACATCTATGTATGTCATATCTGCTGCCTGTGTCTAACCAGGAAGTAAAACTATGAACTTCACCAAAGTTACAAAACTAGAAAAGACAAAGACTTTAATTGAATCTTAAATATAACGATCGTGACTATGTTTTAGAGGAATAAGTAATCCAGCCTGTCATATGCACTTTAATTGTAACAACAGACGCAATGCATTTAGCAAGACAAACACATATTAATTACATAAATATAAGCCTGTTCTTAGAAAGCATTTCGAGATGTAGTGTGTGAATTAAAATACAGAGCACCAGGGATTTCTATAGAAAAAAAAATCACAACAGAGGAATTTTAACTGACCAAAATTTAAATCTAAACAAACTATTATGATTAAATATTACTATGAAGTAGAGCAGTCTGATTCTTAGTGTTGATGTAGTTTGTGTAGTGTAGACTGAGGGGAGCGAAAAAAAAATTAAATTGAAATATAAAGAAATACAAGAATATAGAGAACAAAAATGAGCAAACTGGAATGGCATCAAAATTCAGCTCTGGCTTTGTTTTAACAATAGCTCATTTGTGTGAAAGAAAAACGCTATACAAATGCAGTGCAATGTACATGTTCCGGGGTGGCACTTGATGAATTTTGGCTGTAATAAAGATGGCTATTGAATAAACAATAAGTCTGCAATTTTTTATTAGGGGCTTTCCACAACTGAATTTTAGTTTCATATTCCCCTTTGGATCTGTGGTTGTTGTATTTTTTTTCCAATTCGCACTGCACAGTCATCTGAATATACTATACACATTGAACTTTACAATAAAATGTTGTTTCATTCATTTCAAAGCTGTCAAGAAGACTAGGTCTAAATTAAAACACCATCCACTTATTACTGTACTGTGGTTAAAGCAGACCTATTATGCAAAAATCAACTTTTTAGAGCTTCTAACCAGCGGATTAGCTGATTCCCCTCACCATCTCACCACTCACCCGAAGTTGTATTTGGAGTGATTTGTGCATGTTTGAGCAATCTTTAATTTTGAAGACGCCATATTGCCAAACAATCCGCGTTTTCACCGCCCCTGGTATACACCCAAGGCTCTCTACTTCTCCAGTTTTAATCGGTGATGTGCGCAGGATTCGGCAGAACTGCGTAGTCAGTTTAGGTACAAATGGAAAAAAAAAAAAAATCTTGCTTGCTAGCCTGATCCTATTCATGGAAGTTTCATTTATTAAGTCATTTTAGATGAATATTGTGATTTAAAAATGTGCAAATTCTAACATAATGATCCACGGGTGTCATAGATTATAACTAAAGCAGATACAAGCACAATAGGTCTTCTTTAAAAGAAAGAGAGTACATAAATGATTTTGGAGTGTTAGCACATAAAAAGTTAGAGCTATAAATGATGTATGCAGTGCCACATTACTACTACCTGCTGTACAATCAGCGCTCCTGTAGATTAGGAGCTGAAAGTCACGATCAGGTATGGGCACGAAATAAATGCAAAAGTCTGAGAAATGTATATATGTACACAGGCGGTGCACCTGCTTTTGTTTACCACTATAAAATGCAGCATCTCTCTCGGATTCTCTTGGCCAAGCTTTTACTCTTCTTCTTCCCATTCTTTTCTTTGCTGTCCTCCATTTTTCGTGCGCGGATCTCCCTCATGAGGTCAAAGAACACCTGGCATAAACAAGATTTAATTCATTTAAATGTATTCTTGTCAAGATAAATGCTCTTTACATTATGCACTGCATGTTGAGAAAACACTATGTAGAATTAATGGATTATATTTTACAGTCTCATTTTTTTCTTAAGTAATAACAAATACTAGGCCTGTCACGATAATTACTATATTGACTTATCGTTCAGTATATGAATGAAAAATATTTTTGGGGGTCAGTATTTATTGTGTGTACATTTACTGGGGAGATTTTTGTAATTTTTTGGCAGTACAATAAGATTTGAGCCATAGAAGGTTAAATGAATAATTTCTATAACTCATTACAGATGCAAACTAAGTCCTAAAGTGTTTCATTCCGCTGTTTATTTGTTGCAGCTTGTTTTAGTATTTAGAATACGTTTATACTTTTTGTGATTTAAATCTACTCTTGGATTTTCGTGTCAATAACATAAATTTCAGTATTATCGTGTATCATCTATATTTACTTCAGTAATATATCGCACTTCAAAATGTGTAATTGTGACAGTCCTAGCTAATACAGAATCCTGACCTGTCCTCCAGGTCAGTTTTAAGCAGAGATTTCAGAATGGTGTGATGCCATGTGAAGCCAAATTATTTTGAAATCTATTGTGCCATTCTGATAGAAGGACTGACCTTGTCCACATTAGCCCGGGTCTTAGCAGAGGTCTCCACGTAGCACACGCCCCACTGCTCAGCGCGCGCTTTGGCTTCGTCTGCGCTCACCTGCCGCCGGTCGTCCAAGTCCGACTTGTTACCCACCAAGAGAAAGGGCACGTTTTCATCTTCTTTCACCCGCAGAATCTGCTCTCTGGAAAATATTTTATTAAAAAAAAAAACAATATTAACATTCACTTCAAAAAAGATGACAGATTTAAAAAAGCTATCAATAATTTACAGAATTAAAGCTGATAATTTAAGTTTGTGGCAAGGGGATTTTTAAGGGCCTGTTTTTTTCCATGTATTAAGTCAAATTTGTCTTGCCCCAGTACAGCTATATTGTATAAGCAGATCTTGAGGTCAAAAGTGTGCTGTGTACTGTCTGCATCAAATTAAAATTTAGTGTTTTATTGTCTGAGAATTAAGAAGTGTGTAGTTAGCATGTTGGTTGTTGTATTGTTGCATTACCACTATGGCAAAACTCTGCTCTGAATTAATAAAGTAAATGAGAAATACATTTGCACCTTTGGGCAGTAAAAACCAGGCACAGCACATTTTATTAGTTAGTTTGCATAGATCACAAATATAAAGCATAAGTACATAAAATATCATGTAATCTGAAGCCCAACAATACTGAACCTGAAGTCTACTGTGGCTGCGAAGGATTCCAGCTCAGTGATGGAAAACACACAGAGGAAGCCCTCGCCACTGCGGAAGTAGTTGTCCCGAATGGCCGCATAGTCCTCTTGTCCAGCCGTGTCCAGGATGTCGATCTGCACCTCCTCTCCGTCCAAAACCACCTTCTTCCTGTAACTGTCTGCTTTGGTCGGCTCGTAGTCCTCCACAAACTAAGAAAGAAAACATTTTATTTTATAGAAATTACAGTACATGACAGATTTTCATGTTTTTCTAATTATTATTTGGTTTGGTGGGATAGTATGTGTGGTAAATATGTATCATAGTTTGACATCAAGTATCAGTTTGTGGAAAAAGGTGAGAGGAAAAGTACAAAAATGCAGGAAGCAGCGGTGAGTTCTAAAACCAACAACTACCAGTCAAAAGTCTGGCCACACCTTCTCATTCATTGTGTTTTTTCCCTTTACGTTTACCACTTTCTACTTTTCAGATACATATGGAAGATATCAAATATATAATGCAAGATATATGAAATTATGTAGCAAAGGAAAAAATATTAAGTAACTCAACCGAATATCTTTTTATATTTTACATTCAAATCCTCAAAGTAGCCACATTTTGCTTTGTTGAGCTTCATAATGAAGTGACCTGAAATGGCTCACTTCACAGGTGTGTCTTGTCTGGGTCAAAAGCAGTGATAAAAGCAAAAGGTGGCTATTTTTTAAAAAATCGAACACGTATAAAACCAGCTTTGCAAAATATAAAAAACTAGAAACACTGAGGCAAGATATTCAGTAAAATCTTATGTGTGGCCATACCACCCAGCCTGATCAGGCTAGAAATCTAGGGGTAATAATGGACTTAGACTTGAACTTTAACACTGCAAAAAACAAAGGTACACTATGACGCAGAGACATATCCATGCTTTTGTCTCCAGTATGTTAGATTACTGTAATGGCCTGTTCAGGGGCCTCTTCAAATGAGCTGTAAGACAGCAGTACAGTACTGCAGTACAAGTCTGTCCATGACCTAGCACCGAAGTACATACTCATGTTAGTGCCATATGAACCATCTCACACTCTTCAGGGACCAGCCTCCTGCTGGTGCCCAGAGTCAGGACTAAAACATGCGGAATTAGCGTTTCAGTTTTATGGAGCTAAAACTTGGAACAGTCTTCCTGAAGATGTGAGACAGGCCACTACTTTGACAATGTTTAAATCCAGCTGTCATGGAATGAGACTGAAATGAAGATTTATGTTTTGATTTGTTTGTATTATGAATTTATTGTCTTTCTTAATCTGTTAAGCACTTTGAATTACTTTGTGTATGAATTGTGCCATACAAATAAACTTGCTTTGAATTGCCTTGTATGATCTCATCAGATCTGAGAAGCTAAGCAAGGCCGGGCCTGGTTAGCACTTTGATGTGAGACCGCTGGGAATATCAGGTGCCACAGTGGGGCGTGGCAAAAAAACATTGTTGTGTCCTTAGGCAAGGCACTTCACTCACATTGGTGTGTGAGTGAGTGTTAGTGGTGGTCGGAGGTGCCGATGGGGGAGATTGACAGCCTTGCTTCAATCAGGCTGCCTCAGTGTGCCTGTGGCTACAATAGTAGCTTACCAACACCAAGAATGGAGTGAAGGAATAACACAATGTAAAGAGTCTAAGAGTGTCCAAAAAGCGCTTTATCAATCTGGTGCATTATTATTATTAGAGATAGCTCTATATATCAGCCAACTGATATATCAATCTAATATTTGGGCTTTTTAGTGTTTGAGCCATCACCCTTCGATCACCATAGGCCGATATTGCATTTTAGTCAATCTGCTGCCTACAAAATACACACAAAGCTCTATATTAATGCTTTAATATGAAGAGATAACTGCACAAAATGTGACCACACAGCTCTCTTAAAGATTTGTGGTAAAAACAGCTTTGGGTGAGTTTGTAGTACATTTAAATTACATCATTTGGGCAAAACATCAGCCTAACATATCGGTCCAAAAATATTGGCAGAGCTTTTCGGCCATCGGCTGATCTACAGTTCTGTATTCAAAATAATCAGTATCAGCATTGGTCATGAAAATACCCATATTGGTCGATGTCTAATTATTATAATATATTTATGTTTACTATGTTTTACTGAAATGAGTAGTCAAACTTGTCATATGCACTTTAAAAGGTAAACCAATATGACACAGTATGATACAAGAAACACAAGCTCACCTCGTCATACATGAACTGCAGGGTGAGGGCAGATTTGCCCACACCTCCGCTGCCCACCATGATCACTTTGTGGAGGGCTAGAGAGTTCTGGCCTTTAGGCTTAGCAGCAGCCATGGCTCTGTGTACCAGGAGATTGGAGTGCAGAGGGGTCAAAGTTCAAGGTGACGATTATGAAATGGAGGCTGCAGTAATCAATCCAGGATCCAAGCAGCTGCAAGGAGAGGAAGGAAAAGCAAAGTTTGTTTCGTCATCACTTCTGAGGCTCAGGAATCTGTTTCAGTGGCTTGGCTTGTCTTCAAACTGGAGAAATTATCACTGCAACAGTATTACAGCGTGTGCTCTTTGCCATAGAATTTGTGTCTGATAATTAGGACTCATAATAATAACAACAAAAGGACATGTTTCAATCTCAAGGCCAAGGACAGGTGATTTGGAGATTTTGCCTGTACTGCAGACAAAATGTAAAACACAGATACACAGATTCAAATTCACAGAAAGCTCAACATTCTTTCACCAGCTTAAACAAGATTTATGGTGGCACTTTCTTCTCTTGTAGTTAATAAACCTTGTAAAACAATGTACGGAAGCCTACTCTTAAATCATAACGGCTAGTGCTACCCATACTGTGACAAGAGCAAATGCACAATGACATGTGCCAACACAGTACAACCCAACCTCAAGTTCTCGTCCCTGTAAATGTGTGGGAATACCACGATGTGGAGTGAATGCTGAGCTCTCTCATCTGAAAGACCTTTGGTAAGCAGTGATAAGGGTGGGAATCAAGCCAGGAGGTCATTACACAAATTAACTAAACACTCAGCTCGGACAAGACTCTGTTAGATTTAGTAGTATCCTGAAGGCACTGTCATTCACCTATCTGAGCCTCTTCTGTTAGTGAGGAAATAAACAGCCCTGAGCTGCATTTTAAATGCACCCATTAGCACTAGAATGCACTTGCATTAAGCACACCACTATACATGCAGTATGTAGTGCTTTGGTTTCGTAAAGTTATGTTAAAAAAAACTATTTTCTTAAAAGATTTCCCTGACTAGTGCAAATAAGCATTCTCATCGCAATAGTTAAGTGCATTAGCATCATTAGAGCTATTAAACCAGTTAATAATCCGTGGCTTCCTTATGAAATTGGCCACTAGTTTGACAGCAAAGCCATGACTAATGTTGTGTTGCACATATCAGATGAGTGAAGTCATTTAATCAGACCTCACAGCTGTGAGCCTGGACGTGATCACACCTAAACTAACCCTCATACAAGTCAATTGTTTAAGTTTACGGATGTGTCACAGCCACAGCCTACCTGAACTAAAGAACTAGCAGGTGTAATAATAGTGAGAGGGTGGCTAAAAAGCTAACCTGCTCTCACCGGCAGCATCTTAGTTCACAATTAACAAGATTTAGCAGCAAATACACAGCTTCACTGAGAGCGATGATAACACAGCACATATGTACAGATGTTTGTGTTCTGATCTCATTTTGGCTAACCGGTGGCTAAAATGGCTAGCGAGTCATAACAAGCAGCTAATCATCACAACTAAATGGTGCAATATAAAATGGCAAAACGGCATTTAAAGCCTTCTGACTGACTATTATTAACTTATCAAGCACACCACGTACCTGTGATAATACCCGGTCTAGCCTGGCACCGTTTGGGCGAGAGCGTTGAGCAGATGAAATGAAAAGACCTAACGTTAGCTCCGCCGCTGCCTGTTAGCTCATGTTAGCTCGCTGATGCTAACTCCGGAGACACCGCCGCTGGGAGGGAGCTGCTACACCCGAGTGACCGCGCGTCCTGAGGGCTTGGCTCTGTCTGACAACGCCCGCCCGCCCGCTTTGGAAAACCGCACCTCGACGAGTTTGAGTCAATGCATTTGTTATTCCGAAACATTTGTAACCTGCAGGGTTGTAGACTATTGTTTTATATGTTGTAAATATGTTAGAATTTAAACTAAATGATCTTACTTAAATGTAGGTTAATGAGTTGATTTGCATAATTGATGCACATGTTTGTCTGCAGGACAAATCTCCTGAAAGTCGAGGGACTCAACAGGTAAATGCTGCAATTTTATTTTCAAAATATCCAAAGGATCAACTAGCTGTTAAGTAAATATTACCTAAAGCCACAATTTGTGACAAATGGGAAACCTTTCTCAAATGTGTCACACCTGGAGCCAAATGACTCTTCCTCTGTGGCTGTGCTGGAGGGCTGCCTGCATGTGCTCATGGGATAGTTATTACTCTGTCTGAAATGTTCTATAGTAGTTTTTTGTTTTTTTTTTCTTATTTTGTTTGTTTGTTTTTTGTTTTGTTTTTAAACTTGGCTTTCTTGATTTCTTTAAATGTTTAAATTGCTAATAAAACATATAATCTTACTGTGTGCACGGTCACTTCTCCGCTGACCTGACTTATAACTTTGCCTGGTGGTATCTCTGCTTGTCTCCTTGGAGACAGTAAGCTTGATGCTGTACTGTGGAACATTTCAGGCAACGCTTTAGCATCTCCATGTAGTCAAGGCAACAAGTGGCGGACCATCCACCAGGAAAAGTTGCACAGTGCACCTTTAAAGTAGCATTTGAAAGTGCTAGAATACTGTTCACATGTTTTCCCTACATTCTGTTATTTCTTCATTTTTCTAGGCCTAAGGTGAAAAGTAGTAAGAACATTTGGAAATGTAATTTCTTTTCACCTGAAGTATATCACGCTTTTTAAAGCAAAGAAAACTTTGCATATTAATATATCAGTGTAAAATATAAACATGGTTATAATTGGTTATGTCTTTTGTAGAAATGGAGAATATTGTTTCTGGTCTGCACAGAAAATTCTCAGAGAAGTCATGGAATGAGACGTTTCAACTTGTGAGAAGATGTATGGTAATGTATCACTGTATGGGCCCATATCTTTATAACATTAATTTTACTAGCTTAAAAATTCATCTCTCTCTTGTATTTGTAACAAGTACTTGTATCTAACCCAAATGGCTCGTGCCAGGATCTGAGTGAGGTCATTTACCCCAAAACACACCACCCATTGTTTTTCAGCTTTGTGTCCACTGACAATTCATTCTATCACAACTAAGATCTTTACTTCACAGCCAATTTGAAAAACAATAACCCTAATACTAATTCCATATCAGTTTTTGCCTGGATGACGTTTCACTTTTGACATTGTTTTAGATCAGTGTTTAGTCTTCTCATGCAGAGACAAACTGATAACCAAAGTCGTGCAAGGCTGGTTTATTTTAATACGATTTGTCATGGGTGGAGCAGCAGTGGAGATAGTACTTGGGATTACAGTAAGTGGGGCTTGGCAGTGGTCATTCACTCTGGGCCCGATGATTACTTGGTGGGCTGAAGCAATGTGTGGTCCAGAAGGGATAAGGAAGCCAGGCGTAGTCATGAACTGCCAATAGGGCTGCGTCTCAGACTTAGATAAAGCTGATGGTATGAAGCTCCAGGGGTTAAAATGTGTTTGCACAATGGGTGATGAATATAGGTTAAAGCCAAAAACAGTTTAAAAGATAATAGGAGGACAAAGTCATGGTTGGCTTGTTGTAAACTTCTCTTGTGGTCTCTAGGATAAATCTAGAGATGAATCCAAACCGTGCGAACCCTTGATGAGATCCATGCAACGGCTCCAGGAGGTTTTTAACGGTAATAAACCCAAACTGTTTCAATATTAAAGGGATAATCAAATAAATTAGAATAGAACATATGCAAATAGATGTTTCTATTGAACACCATTGTCAGTAAAATCATGGTTTGTAAATTAACAAGGTATGTAGAAAAAACACTGGAACTTTATTGTAAGTACATTGTGTACTTTTTTATTTTTTGTCAGGTGCTAAGTTGCTTGCATAATTCCATGGGAAAAGTAAAACCACATGTCCATGCATTCTCCATAGAAATATAAGTTTAATTCAATATTGCGGAATATTACAGCCAAAATAACGTTTCCATGGAGACAAGCAGGTGGATACCTTCCTCCAGGCCAGATCAGGTTTGTGGAGATGCGAGCCTGCTAATAGTAAGGGCAGATGGTTTTCTATGCATTCAAAATTACTCAATTAGGGGAAAGAAAGCTTTCATTTTTGAGCAAAAAGTTTCCCAGTGGGGCCTTAAAGATTGCATAGTAAAGCTGTAGGAGGAAAAAATAAACGGGAAAAAAAACATTTGTAATTTTTCTATATTTTTAATTCAAAATGGAAGTTATCATACTCAGCTGTGTGCTATATGTTAGTGTCACACAATTATAACAATTATAACATTAACATTATAACCATTTTATTTTACTTTGTTATTATCTTGACCAAAGTAAACCCATCTAAAATATTTTTTTGCTGATCCCTGTTTTTGACACTAGTGCTCACATTCTACTTGCATCCTGTTTTTGTTCCAGTGTCCTCCATTAATGGCATGAAAACTCGACTGGAAACTATTGCTAAACAACAAGGGTAAACCACTCCTATTAATCATTGCTGCTGATGATCATGTCGGTGTGGGATGTCTCTTTGAGCTTTGTATTTCCAATCCAGGCTGGGCTTCCATGTCAGAGATGGTACATGTTATCTGACTGCTGACCTCTTCTACCTGGAGGTGGTGCTGTTGCCCTGTGGGGAGTGGAGGTGGTCAAAGTGGCCCCACATGGAGGGGCCCCTGTGGTCAGTCTATTATGTCATTTGAAAAAAAAAAACCCCAAAACATTACATGAACCTACCCTAATGACTTGATTTAATTGTTTTGCAGCCCAGCAAGTCATTTCTGGAGGTGCTGAGGTAAGAAAGAGTGTTAGTTTAAAGGATCTTATTTTTACTGTCTTAAAAAAACAGTGAAAACCAGAACTAGTTCATTTAAACGATTTGTAGTGGTCAGAAGTTATTCCTCACTTTATGCATTCCCAACATTCTAATTATTCACTGTGATGAGTTTCTAATTGCTTTTCAGAGGCCAGTGCAGAGTTTTGCCTTGACAACAACTAGCATGTTAACAGACAATTTATAATTAGATGCAGATGACTCCACTATCTTGACTTCAAGAGCTGCTTATACAATATATCTGTACTGGGGCAAGACAATTTTTTCTCAAATACATGGGGAAAAATCAGGTACAGGGCCTTTAAGATAAAAATACTAAATACATGTTTTTGCTGCCTCTTTAGATCTAAAGATTTTGCTAAGTTTTCAAAGAAGCTTGGAGATCTTTTCAGCCAATACAACATCCCTGGAGACAAGTATGTTTTAGCCACAAGTGTTGGGCAAAACAACTGTATAGATACAAGTAAAGTACACTGTTTTTATTCTTTTGCAGTGAATTAAAACTGAAATTATTTGAGTCCCTGCAAGCCTTGGGAAAAGATTTAGAGCAAATATCACATTTACCAAGGTGAGTGTTACAAATCATTTGATGAATTCTGTTTCCATGGTCTGCCTTTGCTTTCAGGACCTCAGCTGACCCTAGTTCTCAAACTGACCACATAAACAATGGCATTGTTGGCACAGTTACATTTGGAAAAGAAGGTTGGTGAGAATGGGTGTGTGATTGAGTCATAGCATACATCCTTTTTAAAATATGTTTCTGCTGCAGATTGTCCATTGACTGTTCAGTTCTTTGTGTCTCCTGATATTGGATTGACTCCAGTTTCTGGTAAAATGCTGGTGATTCGTCGTCATCTTTTAAATCAGAAAATACATTATCACTTCATGAGCATTTTATTCTATAAATTTGTTCATTTCCATTTGATTTGTGCATCCCACTACAAATCCCGCCTCACTTTATATAAACAGCCAATGACGTGTTTTAATTCATTCCATACTCATCCCCACTTTCTGTCCCAGAGGCACAGGTCCACACAGCCCAGCTGACCATTGGGCTCAGTGATGTTCCCCATCGCCTCCAGGTGGCATCCTCCATCTCCCAGCCTCCACAGCTCGATGCTCACGGGTACAACCTCCCAGTGGTGTACTAACTCTTTCATACATATATACTGTATTAGTAACATTATGCTGCTATTTGTTCAGATACCCCATCTTTAAATCTCCAAATGAAGTGTCATGTGATCAGGTGCCGGCCTGTTTCCTGCTTAAGCTGCAGCCAGCAGTTGCAATGGTGCCATCTTTGTGGAACAAGCTCAGTCAGATCACTGGTGAATTTAATTTCCAATATATCCCATTGTTTTCATTACTCATCAGTAAAATGCAAAGTAAGTTAATGTTTGAATGCAATGATAACTACTAGACTACTTATGCTAACAGATATTTTTCTTTATCAGCACTACTTACTATTATTAAACTGTTTCTGCGTTCTATGTACTAGATATGCCAGTACCAGATGTTGACCTGCAGTGGGCACCATTGCCCAATCTTCTGAGTGCAGACAATCATGAGGAGACTTCAGATGGCCAGGATGTGATTTTTGCTGTGGTAGGTTAATAAAAGACTGCATTCATATATTAAACACTATCTAAACTCATTCTTATGTTGTGTCCAGTTTGTAGAAGGCGGGATGCACACATATGTTTTCCCAGCAGAGGCGTGGGAGGGGCATAGAGGCACTTTGGTGGATACTGTTTCCTTCACCCATCTGTCCCATGTGCCGGCGTTACTCAAGGTGCTGCGTCACCAGTGTGCCATTAACTCTGCTCTGATGAGTGCAATGACACCCAAATGTGCAGCTCCAAGTAAGCTCTAATTTATTTTTCCACAACTTGAAAAGTATTTTGAGTTGATTATGTAACAAGTGTGTGCGTTCTGACAGGTCTGTTCTCTGAGCTGCATTTTGAAGTCCTCCCAGAGACCGACACAAGCTTCACTGTCACCTTCCACAGACCTGACACAGACTCTCTTGCTGTCTGTGAGCTTCTCAAATATGATCTCACATTAAGTACACTTCTCTCAAGACACTAGGATTAATGTGATATGGACTTGCAGTGTATTGTATTAGTAGTAGTAACAAATATTATTATATTTGTTATGTTCAGGGTAGCAGAATGTCACCTTATTTGTACATGAACTGTTGTCACTTCTACCAACTGGTGTCAAGCTATGAGAAAAATTATGAAAGTACTTCAATAATGAAAGTGTATACTTTTACTACTACATCACACGCTGATGGCTTGTATGAAACCAGTTATAAAGTACTTTGTGTACTGGATGTCCCTGGCTTGACAGGTGGAGGTGGACTGTCCCTGGAGCTCTCATGGAGGTGACGTGCAGACTGTTTGGGGTTGGACATATAAATCATAGTATATTTATAATCGTTGCCATTGAGGCATTATCGCATCTCCGATAAGGTTTATGAGGAGGTATTTCATATAAATCATAGTATATTTAGCAATCGTTGCCATGGTCTATGGCTGTGTTATGTAAAATGTATAAAATATAAAAATCGACAATGAATGTTGACAGTAGCTCAATAGGTTATTTGTATATTTCGAATGTTCGGTTCAAATCCCGCTCTCTTTACTCTGTATACTGTTAGATACACTGATTTGAAAGGAACATGGTCTATGTAACTGTGTGGATGTAAAATGTATAAAATATAAAAATTAATGTGTGACTGGGTGAGTGGTTGTTGTAAAGCGCTTTGAGTAATATAAAATATATAAAAATGTGACCATTTACCATGGGATGGCATGGTGTTTCCCAGACTGTGGTACGGGTATCCGCAGGGGTACACAGAATGACCTAAGGCGTATGAGTATTATAAAAAAAATATATATGTTTGGATCCCCGAGGCTAGCTTTTGTTTAAATAAAGTATAATATAATCATAGAGCATCCAATAACTTTGATATTGTATGATGTGTGCAGCATCCACAGACATTTTGTTACATTTTTTCCTCAGGTGCCATTCCCTCCCCATGACACTGCAGACCTTGTACAGTAAACTGAGTGAGAGAACCTCCTGCCCAGCTCTCCTCAGCTGTCCAACCAGCACAGAGCAGGCAGACGATGACCACGTGTCTCCCTTCGACGTCTCCTGCGCCATGGACACAGACGACGCCTCCAACACATTCCCCCATGATCCCGCTGTGCCAGAGGACCACGCCACGGCTCTGTCCACTTACGCCGCTGTGTCTGTATCCCAGTCTGAGCTAGTGCCCGAAATAAATCCGAGTCCGCCTATCGACCCCTATCCATTGCTCCCATGGGTGTGTTTTCACCTTGGATGACCAATAATGACCAACTATCAGAGCTCATTTAGTTGTTCTAAAGTGCATATGATTTTCATGTTTTTCTAATTGTGTGGTGGGATAGTGTCTTTGGTAAATATTTATCATACGTTAACTTTTTTTTTTTTTCTTCTGGTGAAGTTTATTGTTTTACTTTGTGGTTGAACAGATATGACACACATAGTAAAGGTAATTCCAGTTATGCTGTCTAAATTGCACAATAGTTATGATTAGACAAATAAAAATGGATGACAACACCTTTATTTTGTTAAATCAATGTTTAATCTAACAAGAAAAGATCTTCCTTGTAAATTGTTCCTGCATTTTCAGAAGATTTCTCAGTGTCAATGCTACTTCCTGTATTTTTGACCTTTTTGATGTTTTTTTTCACAAACTGCCACACTTATGTAAAACTATGACCAATATTTACCACAGATACTACCTCACCAAACCAAGTAAAAACATGAAATTGGGAAAACGTGAAAACCTGTCACATGCACTTTGCACAACTCACCTGCAAGGAAGGACCTAACAAAATGAAATGTGTTTTTATTAGTCATAACTATTGTGTAAATTAGATGTTCTGGCCCTGGTTCACATTATCACTGCTGTAACTCTTATGTAATTACCTTTAGATATGTCATATCTGCTGCATTTGTCCAACTGGGAAGTAAACTTATAATCAAATATATAATATAATAAAAATGAGAAAAATAGTCAAAACTCCGCAAGAGTTTTAGTACAACCCTGAATATAATGGTATAAAAAATCTACAGTGATATAAGCGGTCTAACCTGCCGCATGCACTTGAATACACATTTTAAAACCATTAGAACTCAATAAATCTTTTCACACATTGAAATTGTACTTATAAATGTGCAATTATACATTTTATTTGGCTTGTTAATTTGCTATAGTTAAACACATGACAAATACGCAACCCAGACTCGTAATTGTGCATTCCAGTGTGGCAGAGATAGCTTGGCTGTAAAGGTTTCGGTTTGGCATTTGACCCCACGTTGAACGGCCAAGAGCCCAGTTGATTGGTACCATGTGAGCCAATCAAACGCCGCTAAAGAACATAATGCACGCTTGATGGTCTGTAAGTATAGACCACACAACTCTCATAAACAACTGGCATGTAAAAATATCACTTTGTTAGTATCTGATTTGGGGTTGTAGAATTCTGAATGCACAATGCTCTCAGTCAAGACGTATTAGCACAGAAAAAGCCAGATTTATGATGTAATTCCACCGGCCTTTAATAGCACGACTAAGCTTTGGATAAATCTATGTTAGAAATAGATTTTGAAACTAATAGGCCAACTGTCAACGCCAAACAACTGCTTTTGTCTTGAGGATATCCAATAACCTGTTTGGGAGCTATTCTTGGACTCAAATGTTTCTGTATTGTCAGTGCTACTTCTACTGCTACTGTTGCCATTGCTACAAGTACTATCTCTTGGATTGTCAAAAGTATAGAAAATCAGTTACTAATAGATACTAAACTAATATTAAAACTACATACTAATTTGAGCAAGTATCAGTGCTACAAAAATCACGTTGACAGGACAGAAAGTAACCTTTCCTGAATAGCTTTAGACTGACCTTGAGCAGCATCAGCAGGCTGAGTTTCGGGTGACATCACAACGTTCTGTGCGCCAATAATATGGAATACAGATGTTTGTTAAAATGCAGATTTGTGTTGTAATACAGTGAGATCTTGAGTGAGTTGTCTAGTCACTAATAGAAATTATGAGATTCAACATTTGTGAATTTATCATTTGGATATTTCATGGCAGAGTACAATGTGTGGCAGTAGGGAAAACTGTCTCTTGCTCCTCATCTGGGGTTATGGCAACATCACATTTTACAATCTGAAAACCACCAATAAGACGACATAGACTAATTGTCTATCCGCCCATGGACCACTATAGAACCTACCTGGACAACTGAGGGATTACACAGATATAAGACCACATTCTGTTGTCTAGATAATTTTCATTGTGGTATCGGAATCAGTATTGAGTATTTGTTGAGTCTATTCTCTAGTCTCAAAATTGAGTTTGAAATTTTAGTGTTGTGACAATACTAACTATTACTATTATTACTCCTCTGTTGCTGGTATGCTATCAGTTCAGACGTATTGTAGTAAACGGGTTTGAAAGAATAGCATGGCACCTCTATCAGTAGATGTATGGTTCTAGATCAGGGTTGGGCAAACTTTTTGTCACACGGGCCACAATGGGTTCTAAAATTTGACAGAGGGGCCGGGCCAGGATGTATATATGTATATATTACATTAGGGATTTGGCCTATAACATGTAGCAAATTATATATACACGTAAGGCTCATTGTACAAATTGTTTTCCAAATACATTCTTTTAAAAACTTGCCTTCAGAGAAAGGCTTGCTAGCTTTTGCTAATTTGAATGCCAGTAAAAAGCTTGCCTTGGTACTTTGATCAGACTTTGGTGAAAAAAATATTTTGTTGTCCACTCCGTATTAAACACTCACTATCCATTTTTTCTTTGATATGCTAATTTTTGCAGAAGGGCTGATAAGAGAATAAGAGAGTAATACAAAGTTGATGTATCTGAAACGCTCCATAATTTGGGCACGTTCAGCGGGCCAGATGAATGAACCCAACGGGCCGTATGGGGCTCCCGGGCCATAGTTTGCCAACCCCTGTTCTAGTGCCTTACAATTACCCGTAGGCTACTCAAAATGTCAAGTAATGTCAAAGTAGAGTACAGTTACTTGGCTAAATAATGAGTATCAGACTAGTTTTTATACAATAAAATGTGATTAATTCAATTGTGTAACCCTTAAATAAGTTGTTTTAAACCACAAAATTCATATGGTCTGACCTCTGGACAGTCAGAGCAGACAGCAGTGAGACAACCGTGAATTGGGGCGATTGGGATGTGTCTTGTACTTGGTAACTCCTATGTGATATAACATCCTAAGTACAAGTACGGGGGTAAAAAAAAATCTACTCAAAGTAATATTCTACTCAGTTACAATATTTGAGTATTTGTAACTGGATACTTTGTACTTTTGACAGTAACCCAAGCAGAAGTCACCTCTCTCCTTACATTCCAACTTTGCCATTGTCTGTAAATGGACACTTAGCTCGTGGTGACACTGACTTACTGGTAATTGCCATTGTGTTCAACCACATGGAATGCGTTTGGTCACACGTCAACTGAGTTTCCAAAAGCGAGGCGTACGCGTACTTTTAAGAATAAACCAAAGCTGCAATTTCTACTACAAAAGCACTCAGCCACTTGGGTCTGTGAGATATCCAGCTCGCTTTTACTTTTAACCCTTTCTACACTGTGTCCTCGCTCATCTCCTCTTCGCTCACGTCCTTGGTTTGTTCTTTGGCCATCGTGCGGTCTCTTTAAATCCAGATTTCGCTGGCAGTTCTGTGCGCCCTCACGACTCGTCTGGCTCTCGCTCTGATTGCGCGCACACACACTCCCGATAAACAGCTGCTTACTATTTCAACCTCTTCTAAACTTTGCTCTCAACTTCCCCCGGAGGAATTTCAGCCATTTTTTCCATCAATACGTGGATATATTCGCGAAGAGAGCGGACAACGTAGATATTTGGAGTTTTGCGTAATTCTTTCTGTGCCTGTTGAACATCTGGATTTGGAGTCAGGAGTTAACGGGCCGACACAAAACTCTCGGGTGTCTACGGTATCTCCATGGAACGAGCGCTTTCTTTCCGGATTGGGATTTAACCGTGTTGGATCAGCGGAGAGGCGCGTGTAGATTATGTATTCTATAAAATGGGTGCGAACAATGGAAAACTGTACGGAAGCGAGGGTGAGTACGCACAAGTCAAGTATACCAAGTACCACGTTTTATTCTCTCTCATTATAACGCATTCACTATCACGAAACTGAGCATCGTCTGTGCGTAAAAGCTCTCCATTTACGCAAAGTTTTAGCTGCATGGCTTGAACTTTGAGGCACACTTTGAGACACCGTGCGTACTGACCATAAGGGCAATACTTGGGTCATTTAAACGTGCTTCGAGTCTGCTTTGTCTTAAATGGTAGTGGCTGACCCTACTCCATAGATCCGTTATAATGATGTACATATCCATGCGTACTAGGGACACCTGGCGGCCACATTCAACTGTAATACAAGACAGAGACGGCCAAATGAGGCGGATAGAGGGGACAAAAAAATGTACTCAAGTAAGAGTTGTTACTCTAGTAGAAGTTCAAAGTAGCTGTCTAAGAAATGACTCAAGTAAGAGTAAAAAAAATCTTTGAGAAAATGATTGTGCAACTTTCTGGACATAACATCTGATTTATAATTTCAAGTTAATGCAGTTGGAAAGGACAAAACATTAAATAATACACAAAATCTGGTGTTTTTAAAAGAAAAAAGAGAAAAACTATCATATCTGAAGGAGCGGCGCAAGAAACACAACTGTTCCAATCATTTCATATTGTCTGCACACATGTATAGACTTACTCACAGTGGGAAGAGTAACCAAGACTTTTATTCAAGTGAGAGTACTGTTACTTCAACAAAAATATATAAAAATTAGGCTATTCAAACAGGGGTAAACGTATGCAGCTCATTTCTTTTAAAAAAGTTATTCAAGTAAATGTAACTGAGTACTGCCCGCCTCTGCTCTGCTTACCACATATTAACACGGTAATCCAACAATGAGAAGCAAAAGGTAACTCCACATATATTCTCTCGATAAGATACTTTGATATAGGCTACTTGGCCATGTTGTATTCCTCATGTAGGCTAATTGGCAACAAAGTTGGTTGTAGGTTCAAAGAAGCATCACTAGGTCACGAGACTAAACTGACTGTGTTGAATGAATGGTCATGCTTGTCTGTCAGTGAGATGTTGCAATTAACTGTAAAATGTGATGTTCTAAGTATAGAGTTGTAGGCTTTGGAAAAATGAATGGTATCTCTTTTGATGTAGTAGTAGATTAGGAAACTTTGAGGTAGTGAGCATGAATCAAAACTTCATATTTGGGTAAAGTTAACATGAAGTTATTTTTAACAACTGCAAAATAAGAGTCTTTGCGCTTCAATTTTATGCTTGTCATTTTAAAGCTGCACTATGCAACTTTTCCGGTGAAAGGTTTTCTGCTTGGCTTGGTTCTATAGAGGTGTTCTTGTTTTGCTTTGAATGTTCCACACTAAGACATTAACTTTATCTGTCAACCTATTTATTCATACAGGTGTTTTTTATTGCTCAGTGGGTTCACCTTTCCACAGATCGGACCTGTAACTTGGCCCAGTCTCGTCTCCTTGGACTTATATCCATTTAATGCCGTACTGCGGAACATTCCAGCCAAAGCAATAACATCTCAGTTGAGACAAGCAGATGGCAGATTTGGCTAAAAAAAAAAGTTTCATAGTGCACCTTTAAGTCCAAACCTCAAAAATGGCAACAACCACAACCACATTATTAACCAAAAGCAGGTTTACACTTGACCTAGTTTAGTCCTGATGTAGACTTGGTTTGGTCCTGTTCAAGTCCTGGTTAAGGTCTGGGTTTAGTCCCAGATGGAATGTGGTATATGTCCAAGTTGGAAAAAGTGAGAATCTTAAGTAGGACTACCAAGTACATTTGTTTCTCTGAGGGCTTTTTAGAATTATGAATCTGTAATAAAATACTTTATCAGCTATGAATCTCTTCATCCCCCTAGTCATTTCTACCAATAGGCTCTTATCATACATTCAGCCTCTAGATATAATAACAACTTTATCAGGAGTTCCACAGTTTGTAGCACAGTTCATAACAGAAATTACATAAAATGTTGAAATTCTGCACTGTTTTTATATTAAAAGGCACTGTGTGTACGATTTAGGATTTAAATTTCATAAACTTGACCTTCTGTCTCCCCAGACACGAGGTGAACATGTTTAAATCAAATATCACTTTTCCTCTTATCACAAAATCAATTGATGTACCATTTATGTGTACCATGTACATTAAAATTATGTGGTTTGATTATCGAGACAATCATCTAATAGTAAAGCAGCTTGAGCCTCACATGAGTCTTAGGTTACCAGTTTCAAAAACAAAATCCAGTTGGTTTAAACCTAAAATGACTCTCTAATCTGAATCTTCACGACCTAAACCCCAGCACCTGCAGCCAATCATGAATAAGTGCTAGTGCAGCCTCTGCAGCTCAGTGAGTGAATTCTGGAGGTTCTGAGCTTTCACATGAGGCGGGCCTGTCCGTGTGCTGAGAAAGAGTTGTGTGTGTCTTTTATCTGCAAGTTAAGGCACTGGCAACTCAGGTTCAATTGTGATTGTAGCAGCTTTTTCAAAATGGTAAGAGCGCAGGTTACATACAGTTCTTTTAATAATAAATAAATAGTCTGTACATGATCATAACAGACTAAATTTCATCTGGAAGTAATCTAAAAAATATAAGTATCACAAGATTTGACTGCTACCATTGTAAACACGTAGTAAAGTCTGTCTGGTCATACCCAAATGTTGATAAAATCTCTCTGAGTAGCATTAAAGCTGGTGGAATGTATCACTCTCCTCCACATCTAATCTGCAGCATTACTGATTCAAAAGAAGTCCAGAAAACAGGCCAGAAATGTTTGGATAAATAACATTCCAGTGTGCTCTCTTTCAAAGTCAATAACTGCAGAGAAAAAGACTGGATCTCTCCATAGTCGGAATAACATGTGGACACGCTCCGCCCGACTGGATCTAGGGTCAGCCAGGACGGAACAGGCTGCAGACACTACCGACACAAGATATGGTTAGAAAGGATGGATTTTTGTGGATATCTTGGAGTTTGTATATATTTCCTGTGAAAAATAATATCTTAAGTGAATTGGTGCCTGTGGAATGCACTAGGACTGTAGTCGATCAAACTTTGTATCAGTCAGAGGTGGGTAATACTCAGTTACATTTACTTGAGTAACTTTTTTAATAAATTGTACTTTTCAGAGCACATATGTAGCAGCATACTTTTACTCCTACTTGACTAATAATTGTATTGAAGTAAGTCGTGGTTACTCTTCCCACTGTGAGGAAGTCTACAAGTAAAAAAAGATTTGAACATTTGCGTTTCTTCCTCCACTCCTTCAGATATGATTTAGTTTGTCTAATTTTTGTGTCTTTCTTTGAAAATACCAGATGTTATGCATTATTTAATGTTTTATCTTTCCAAATTACATTAACTTGAAATAAAAAATCAGGTGTTATATCCCAAAAGTTACTCTTTAAGTTACTCTTAGATAAGTTAGCCTTCCCCAAGTACTTTTTTACTCTTACTTGAATAATTTCTTGGCGCACTACTTTGTACTTCTACTTAAGTAATATTATTTGGAAGTAACATTACTCTTATGTGAGTATAATTCTTGGTTTCTCTACCTACCTCTAGTATTAGTTTTATTTTTAATATTTTTTAATTTTTTTTGTATTTATATGTAAACAGGCAGATTCAGCTCAGATTAAATAATTTCTTTAGTCAGCTACAGCCCTAGAGCGCACCCCGAATGAATGTGAATGTCCATGTTACTATTGGAAATACATGTGTAAGACAATGCATTAGATTATTTCGTACCACTCAAAGCGCTGTACGGTGCATGATTTATTCACTCTACACTCAGCAGTGGTAAGTTACTATTGTCAGGGTAGACTGATTGAAGTGTGGCTGCCAGTCTGCGCCATTTGCCCCTCCCACCATGGCCAACGCACACCACGTTCATACTAGGCAAGGCGGGTGCGTCATGCCTAAGGACACAAGAACAGCACTTGGCTTGAGATGCGATCGGCTTTCTGACCTTCGGGTTGCTGGACGTGCTCTAACCTCTAAGGCACTCAAGTTCAGACTTAAATCAAACTCACTATAGATGTGGTGAAGTGGTAAAGGTAATGAAGTAAATGCGTTGACAATTGACAGTATTATCAGCATCCATGGGGTTTGGGAAGAAAATCAGCACTGTTATTACTATAAAACAGCAAGACTAAAACAGCAGCCTAAAACTCAACAAATGCATGATTACTCACAATGATTTATTTCAGACAAATAAACAGCAGTTATGGTGTTTATGTTTCCGTACCAAACATCCTTGTCAGTGCCAGGGCCTGTCAGATCTCCTTAAGCTAAGCGGAGCTGGGCCTGGTTAGTACTTGGATGGGAGGCCACAGTGGGACAGCAGTGCCTCTAGTGCAGGGTGAGCTGTATTTTTTTCCCAAGAGTCACTGTAGAATCCAGGTATGTGGTGGAGGGCCATAAATATATAATAAATGTATAAGATCTAATCTAATACTATGCCGTAGTAAGTATATGATCTAATGCAAAGTGCCATTGTGTTCTTAGGCAAGACACTTCACCCACCTCGCCAAGTGTGAATGTGGTGTGTTGGTGTTGGTGGTTGTTGGAGGGGCTGATGGAGCAGATTTGCAGCCTCTCTTCCTTCAGACTACCCCCAGATTACCACCAATGAGTATGGAATGAACGAAAAGTGCTATATAAGACTGGCGCTCTGACTAGACAAAGCTCTGGCGCTCTGCAATTCCTGCTTCCCAGGTTCGAACCCGTGGCGTAATTGGTGGATGCAGCATCCGCCAACCTGAAGATTGATATTTTTATTGGTTTTCAGGATAATACAATTTCAAACTCGATTTTGATAGTAAGGAATAGACTCAATACTTGATACTGATACGGATTTTGATACCACAATGATTATTTAGACAAGAAATTAGAATTTTCAACATTAAATCATAGTACTTTCTTTATTTTATTATACCATGTGGCTTTTAGTTTTAGTTTTTAGTGTCTTACTTTAGTTTTAATATTGATTAGTATCTGATTTTCCATTTTTGACAACTGTAAATGTAATGAATCTGAACTCTAAATGAGTGAATATGGTGTGATTTAGGAGTGCAATTCTCTGCATCTAAAAACTATTGTAACAAACGTTTGTTGTGGTTTTAATTACAAAGCATTTTTTAATGAAGGACATGAAACAATATTTGTCTCATGCAGCCACACATCAGCCACAAAGCCTCCTGACCTCAACTCATGCTCCAACATCTGTGTGCCTTGAATCCTTCAGAGGACTTTAGTGGAAGCAATAGCAGATGTGCTGTTCCAGTGATGTCACCACAAAATGTCATTTGGACCCTTAATAATGAGCCTCATGATTTCAATAATTCACATTGTAGGGGACAGGCTAAATTGCTCAACCAAGGTACAATTTTTATTACTTTACTTACTTTGAAACCAGATAAACATTTTTGAAACCAGAATCCTTACCCCAGTGCAGATATATTATATAAGCAGTTCTTGAGGTCAAAATATAAGTTGGTTGTATACTGTCTGCATCCTATTATAAAGCATTTTATTGTCTCAGGATCAGGAAGTGTGCGCTTAGCATGCTTATTTTTTTGTTAACATTACTGTGATAACATTATTGTGATTTGACAGATTCAGCATTGATTTAATAAAATAATGTCATCTTTTTTATTTTTTGTCTAATCATAGCTATTGTGTAATTTGGACATGTTTTTGCTCCTGTTCACGTTATGGTTGCTAGGTAACAGAACTAGAATTTCTGTAAAATAATAAATTTCTGCAGAATTTTTAAAACTAGACAAAAGCTGTTTTTTGTTGGGTTTTTTTTTTTTTTTTTGTAAAATTTGTCATTATATTCACTATGTTTTAATGAAAAAGTATTCTGACCTGTCGTATGCACTTAAAAAAAATAAAGTAAGGCAGACAGGCTCAAATCTTTCTGCATTCTTTCAAAGAGATGTTTCGAAGATATCTTGGCATGTGTTGAGTCCCTTTTGCCAATTGCATTTGATAAGTGTGGGATGTGACTAGGGCTGTGCCAGAAACTGAAAGATCGATGTATCTTAATCTAAACTTTGGTTGATCTCGATGATGAGGTAAGCGCATTTTAATCGACTAGGTGGTGCTGAAGAGGAGTCACTGCTCTCTTGTTTAGATGAAAGCTCTGAGTCAGGGCCACAGTGTGTCTCTGTATGTCTCCTCATGTGTCCTCGCGTTTCACAAGTTTTGGCTTAAATCCGTACAATTTGACTTAAAAGTGCAGCGTCTCCTTCCCTCCTGCCTCTGTGTGCGGTGACGTCTGCCTCCATATCGCCCAGCCCCACTTGGGACACTATGGGAGTACCTCTCGAGTTTGACATGCCAGCAGAGTGACGCATACTTGGGTTTTTGATCTTACGGTGGAATGAAGACAGTAAACAACACGTCCATATCATGTCACTGTGACAGGCTTCCATAGTGATGCTCTTTGAAGATTTAATTGAATAATAGTCAGTGTTGTAAATTAGAATAGCTGCTTCCATGTGACTTTGCGTGTTTGACTTTGGGAAAAAGGAAAAGGATTCATTGTGCGGAAAAAAGTAGTGATATGATAGCATAATTAGCCTCATGTGGATCAGTCAAAGGGGTAAACTGACTATTTGGAGCATTCTACCATGTAATAAAGTTCTCTCATCAAAAATATGCCTGAAGAGGTTATGTCATCTATGCATGTTTGAGTAATCTTAGGATCTCTCCCTGGCCCTATTCGAACCCTCTTTATGGTTAGCAGAACGATCCTATCCAAAGCTCAGCCCACAAATCTATGTCATCCAAGCTCCTGCACAGCACTTTTTCCTTAAATATAGAAAACAACAGACTACCTCACAAACCTGATGTGATGTGCTGTAGTTTCATTAGCAGAAAACACGCCAATTGTGTGATGATAGCGCTCTGAAGGGGGAGTGCACAGGGAGAGCAAAGGGAGCCGGGACAGTGCCAAAATGAAACTGAAACTTATTACATTTTAATATGTTGTTTTCATTGCAAATATAGCTTTTCAAAACAGTTTAAAAATCTTTCATTAAATAATATCCATATTCAGTGTAAACACGGTGATCTAAATATGTTATGTAATAGAAATGAATACCCCATAGAAGTGTAATACCTCCTATTTAAGAACCTTCCATCACTCACTTGATCATGCATCACATTCAGGCATGCAAGGTGGATAAAGTGTCTTGCCTGAGGATACATAATGCGCTGGTCAGAACTGAGAATGAAACGCCAACTTTCCATCCGGTTAAGACAACCTCTTGATTAAGTTCACTAGAAGATTACAGGATCTGGCTCAGGGCGAGACAGGACATCTGGACTTTTACAAAATCAAAATTAAACTAGTTTTTGCTGTGGTGATCCCTAACAACAAGAAAGCAACTGCATTTTTACATTAAAGGCGCACTAAATAACTTTTCTGGTGAAGGTCTGCGGTCTGCTTCGCTCCATGAAGATGCTTATAATTTATTGAATGAAATAAAACTCTGTCTTGCCTCAAAAACACCTTAAAAAACGTTAAATCCCACTGTAAACCGGGTCACCTCTCCACAGATCTGACCTGTAACTTGGCCTGGTTGTGTCAATTGCTACTCTGCATAAAGAGAGATCCGTTTAAATCCATACTGTGGGACATTGTAGCTTACTTGATAAAATTCATGGGGACAAGCAGTTGGCAGATGCAGAAAAATGGCAGTACATTTACATAGTTTTTCAAAGCAGGGTTGCACGATTAATTATTATCGAAATTAAATCGGAATTTGAATGGACAAAATTTACAAGCGGCTGCAGTTTTTTATTTCCCCACAATCAACCAAATATCCTGTTTTATTCTGCATGAAAACTGCTAACCCTGTAGTGTAGCTCTGTACAAATATCTTCTGTAATGTGATTCTTGTATTAGTTTGTCAGTCGATCGGTCTTTCTGTCAATTGTTCTGGACACTGTGAACTTTGAACAGAATCCTGAACAGAACCCAAATCTAATCGCAATGCTTGCCAGAAAAATCCCAATTAGATATTTTTCACAAATCGTTCAAATCGCCCTAGTTCAACGCACCAATCCTGCTTTTTTTTCTACAGGTAAATGCAGTTCAAGCATATCTTCTGACATAAGTTCCAGCACAGATCACACACCGACCAAA
Organism: Periophthalmus modestus; assembly: GCA_019594935.1. NCBI lineage: Eukaryota > Metazoa > Chordata > Actinopteri > Gobiiformes > Gobiidae > Periophthalmus > Periophthalmus modestus. Next base: position 4,213,032 of record JAIEZT010000021.1, read on the forward strand.
GCTCCCAAGAATGTGGCTAGCACCGAAGGTAAGGCATCTGGTGTTCATTAACCAAAACTCTGCTCATTTCCCTCCTATTCATCCACTACTACTGCCACAGCCCTCCCTCCTCCCTCCCAGCTCCTCACTGCTCTCATCTGCTTTCTACTCTGCCTATTTTTGGAGACAGAATTGTGCGTGTTCTCGGGATAACCCTAAATTGAAAACAAACAGCCTCCCATCTGAGGGCCCAAAAACCCAAAGCATTTCTTGGGCTCTTGTTCCATGAAAAAGACTTGCTTCACGCTAGGGGAATGCTTATCTAAACTTACTCTAGTACCAAGTCTGAAGCATTGCCAGAAGATGGAAATGTGTGTAGAGAGTGGAATTGACGACTTCCTGATGCTAGCTAGTCATTATTGGCAGGTTTTTGGTCAAAACACCTAAATTCAAGTCCGTTGTGCTTTCAGTGGCCGCTACAATTTCCAGTAGTTGGTGACATCACGCAAGACTTCCCTAATAAAAACAAGCTGTTTCTAATTACAAACACCTGGCTGCAGGGGCGGAGTTTGAAGTGTGGATACCTGTTAGACCAATCACAGTGTTCTTTATACCCCCAGACCACTACCCTCCTCCCCTTCACTCTCTACATTAGTCCTCCAGGTACTGCCCAGTTTAGCTGCTCTATTTGAAGTGTGGTTGGGGGCGGAGTTAAGGTATTTCATCCCAATTTAAATTTGATAAATGTTCCCAGATACAAGGTTAACATGTTCAAATGTAGCTATGTAGCTATAATGCTGGTTTATTCTCAATTAAAATTATACTTTGGTGTTTTGGTTCTCCAATCAAAAAGCATAATGAGCTGAACCTAAATGAGAGTCTTTCATTTGGGTTGCCAGTTTCAGTGCTGAAATCCAGTTGATCCGATCTGAATCATCATTATCTAAACCCCAGTGTCTGCAGTCAATCATGAATCAGTGCTAGTGCAGCCTCCGCAGCTCAGTGAGTGAATTCTGGAGGTTCTGAACATTCACATGAGGTATGACCTGTCCATATACTGAGGGTGAAAAAATGTGTATGTGTTCTCTGCAAGTTTAGGCACTGGCAACCAAGCTTCAGCGGTGGTTGTAGTTCCTTTTATTAAAACTATAAAGGCTTCAAACAGTTCCTTTAAAATTCAGATTATTCTATGAATTGTGAAGAAACATAAAGTGTATGTTGGACTCTGAGGGCTTGGTCAAGGAGGTGAATCCTGGTGTTTTTTCTTAAGTTTGTGAAATAGGGCGTTTGATTTGATTAGAGGGCATTGGGGCCTATGCTCTCTGCACAGCCTATAGTTCACTATGAGGGCATAACATAACTTCATGACAAAACAACTGCAGAGTTTGAAGTTTGAATTGCAAAATAGATTGTATTTTTTTCATCAGTTAAGTTTTTTCAAGATGTTTCATAAGAATGCGTGCTTTTCAAGGTATTTTTGAGCTATAAACCCCCAAGTTTATGGCTATACTGTGGAACATTGTAGGCAAAGTAATGGAGACAGAATTTCCATAATGCATCTTTAAGTACCGCCAAAAAGTGTAGGTCCAGTACAATTTGAAAGCCCTGTACTGATTTTAAACCATCTGTGAGGATCATGGGTCAATTTCAGTGATGCACCATGATAGAGAAACAGTTGCCTGGGATATCGGCGGCGATATCCGACACTAGTATCACATGTCACACAAAAATGTTCAAGTTCTTCTTAGTCAAAGCATACTTTTGTCAAATGGCGTGGCAGTGCACAAAGTTCACATTTTATAGATGCGAAACAGTGGCTCCACTCTCCATAAACAGTCTCTTTGTTTTCTTGAAAACTACCTGTTACGTGTTTGGGCTCCTCTTACTGTACACATGCTGCATTCCTCTGCATTGTCATCACCCATATGAATTTGCTCTGGCATTGTCTATGTAGTATTCTTGTGGTTAACATCTCACCACAGAAAAAACAAATTACTTTTAGAGCCTATGTTTAGAGCTGTCCATCAGATTAAGATTTTCAAGGTGCTTTTGGGAAACTTGGGAACAAAATCAGGTGATTAGTTGTTTTAATAAAGAACTATTTGTTATTTTAGAAACATTCAAAGGGCCCAGTCAATGAATTTGAGCAAAATTTCTTGCCTGAGTAGAAATATATTGTATGAGCAGGTCTTGAGGTCAAAATAAGTCAGCGGTGTACTGTCTGCAGCTAATAATTATGAAGCGTTATTGTCGGGGTTTTTTGTCCAAGAATCAGGAAATGCGGTGTTAACGTGCTTGTTGTTGTTACTTTCTGTGATGGTAAACCTCCACTTTGGTCTGAAAGTTGTGAAAAGCACTTATAAATTCATCGCAGTGAGTAATAACGATACTTGGAATGCATACTGTAACTGAGGAATAACTTGCAAATGGTTTTGAATAAACTAGTTCTGTTTTTCATGTTTTTAAGACAGTAAAAGTAGGTTACAATGCCTTTAAATAAAGACATTTGTTGTATTTTCTAATATAAATTATAAGGAGGCATATTAGTGAAATCAATAATTGCTGCGGAAAGTACACCAAGTACACCATATTGTAGTATAGAAGTAGTTCCCTGACAAATCCAGAATGGTATCTCTTTATTTTCTGTACAGAGGGATATCTGTATATGTCTGGTCCCCACACCCTTCATCTCGCCTTGAGCCAAAACCAAACATGATGGTCCAATCAGATTTGTTTTTTTCAGTGACGCATGTGAAACGAAGGAGCTCACTGGTCACTTATCATTTACAAATAAAACACACCCATCTGAAAACAGGGAAGATTCACCAGTGACCAGACTCACATCTTCCCAGGCAGTAGAACTAGAGTCTAGACAACGCAAAACATAGAATAAAGCATTGCCAACCATAATTTTGCTTGTTATGACTCAAATGTTTAGGGTTTTTTTTCTCTATGCTGCTAAATGAGAGTAATTACATGGTCTAAGCCGCAGTCAAATCCCCCTCTCCTTACATAAACACGAATGCACGTTTGAATCCACATGGTTAGGTTGTACTACGTGCTCAATAGAGAGCCCTGTGGTCCATCAAACTAATCAGGAAAACTGAACTATTAGAGGGTTATACAGGCTGCAACGGACCTGTGCTATTAATATAATCATGTGGTCAGTTTTAATGTAATGATCCATGAAAATACCACTTTCTTATCTGGGCCACAAACCACAGAGAGATGGCAGTACAAAATAATTATAGTGCTCTTCTCAACTGCTTGTAAGGTTAACCGTTAAAATAGCAGATTATGGCAAAAACGACCATCTACCATTCACATGCCATGATCTGTTCAGTACTTTATATATGTGAAAATCATACTTTGTTTAAATATGTGCCACCTGCTTGTTTTTATGGAGATCTTATTGTTTTGCCTGTAATTTCCCACCGTATAGCTTTAAACTGATCTATCTAGAAATTTTACTCAGTTATAGGTGTTTCATTGCTAAAATTATATCTCGACATGTGTTTTTACTGTGAGCGGGGTCGCCTCTCCACAGAACTGACTTCTTGTAACTTCGTCTGGTGGTGCCTGGTCACCTCCATGGAGATGAATAAGTTTAATTCCAAGCAAAGCAATAAATGTGGCGGACACTCTTACAGGAAAGTTATGAAATCCACATTTAAAAACTGTGCATGTTTTTTTTTTTTTTTTTTTTTTTTCTTACTATGATGTCACAATTTGGGGAGAATTGAAACAGTGATTTCTGAGGCTCAGAGAGAGATGACCTTGTAAACAGGATTAATGAAAGTGTAAATGATGAAGTAAGAAATATTTCTGATGAAGTAACATTATAACATTATTGTCCCTTTAAGAGGTAAGCTGTTGATTGACTGTAAAGTTGTCAAAAGTGTGAACACACTTGATGACTGATGAAAAAAAAAAGGGAAAAAAATGCTATGTTCAGACTTTCCACACTTTCAAATAACATCGAGATGTCTGTCTCTGATATAGTGTGTGGTTAAAAATTAATATTAAAAATACCGAATAAGGAATTGTATAATATCACAATTTGACATGTTAGGGTACTTCCAAAACCACAACTGGCTCAGTACCAATTTCAGGTCTTTCTGGCTTAATATTAACCACGATATGTTCCTACAAAATCAAACATTCATTTTAGCTTGAACACAAACATGGAGGAGCAGGTTTTTTTGTCATTTTGTTATGTTTTCATGTATTTCGACAGGCTTGGTCTGACCCAGTTGCTTATGAGCTCTAGTCCTCCCCTTGTAAATCCTTCCTGTGGGACGTCCCGGTGGGGGTGACCCCGTTTGGGCCTTGGGGCACAGGCAGACCAGGGGGGTACCTGTGAGAAATGTGGTCCGATGTGATATCAGTTGCCTTACAAAGCATACTAATTATATATAATGCATTTGATGTAATGATTTGGAAGTTTGAGTTACGTTGTTAATGTTTGTATGTGTAGATACAGCTAACTTGTGCTGTAGTTAAGGAGACTTTGTGACCCCACAAGCCAACTGACTAGCACAGTTCTCCAGCAATGATTCATGGAAACTACTAGACCCATCCTCTTGAGAGGCTGGGGTAAGATACCACAGGTTTTTTCCAGGCTGAATAAATCACTTTGAATACAATTTAATGTCAGTTCAAAAGGTGCAAAAAGCTGTGGTATATTTCTTTGTTTTAAAAAATATGTTTGTAGTGTGACTTTTGAATGTATTAATTTAAAGCCACAGTACATAACTTTTTTGCTCAAAAAAGAGAGGGTTGTCGTGGTTGTGTTTATCGCACTGTAAAACATAAAAAAACAAAAAACAAACATGCATCCTGACTGATTTGGTCTAGAGGAGGGCTCCATTGAATATAATATTCCACAGTATGGCATAAAACGCATCTATCTCCATGGAGAATGTTCTGAATTCTCGTTTTAACTTTCTATTTCCATGGAGTCATGCAAGTAACAGGCCACCTCCAGAAAGTTACATACTGTACTTTTAATTTAGATAAAATATATATTTTTGGGGCACTTCACTGACCACTTCTGTCTGTTCAAATGACTTTTTTTTTTAAATATTCACAGTATAAGGTAGTATAGTCAAGGTATTATATATTTAAGTAGCCCGACATTTCAGTGTAAACAAGCAAACTACACATTCAGTCTAACCACTCTAACTCTTCTACTCGCATTATCAACTTAGCCTGTAGCCAAGCCCAGACGGCTGATGCAGGGCAGACTCCAAAACTGTGTCCACTAGCCTCTGGGTCAGCCTCTTCACCCGGGAATAATGGCACCAGGAAGGTTAGCCACGGTGGGAACAAGGCCAGCCCCCTCCAAGTCTGCCAAAGGAGCCCAGCAACAGCGATAACAACCAGAGGGAAGCTGACTCCAAAACACTGCGGAGAAAGAATTCACTGTACGGGGGCTGAAGCTAAAACAAGATAGTAGCTGAAAAAAGTAGTCTGGAGCTCACATTTTGAACACAAGCCAGGAACTGACAAAGCAAAGGAATAGCAACAGTTAGCCAATTGAATAGTATCTTGAACCAGGTCTTACTGTGTGGTTCAAATATTATTTTAAGTGTCTACAAGCTTATATGGTGGTACTTTGAAGTAGAGAGGGTAACTAAATAGATTACTGCTAGCAAATTTAGAGACAATCTAGAGAAAATTCCTTTGGCGTACAGTACTACCTGTACTGAACAATAGGTCCGATGCCCTTTCTTGCATTTCAGTGCCTTTACTACTTTATTTGACCATATTGTTGACAGTAATGTGGAAGAATCCTTTAAAGACGGGGTATTATTAAACTTCTGTGGGGTCTTAATTAATTGCTAACATATTTTTTATACTTTTATCATTTTGACATGACATGAAAATGTTTAATTCATTTCTGTTTCGTTTTTGATGCTTGCTAAATCACTCAGCACTATCACATTACAATCAGCGTGCATCCAACTAATGAAACTACTGCAGTTTTGTGAAGTTGTACTGTGTTGTTTTGAGCCTTGGACAGGATCGCGCTGCTAAGGTTCATAAGGTTCGAATTGGGGCTGGGAGAGGTCACTATTACTTAAGCATGCATGTTTTTGAGGCATGTTTTTGATGAGGAAATAAAATAAAACTTTTTTTTTTTGCATACTACCCCCTCTTTAAAATGTAATTAATTACAGGATAATGACAACCTGCATTAAATGTGTTCTGTAATGTATTCCATATGAGAGTTCTGAATACTTTCATGTTAATTTGCATTTTATTAGTGACAAAATTGTGAAATAGGATTAAAACAGTTTGTTGCAATGTGTGTTATGCTTTTCGTAATCACTAACACATGCATCCACTGCTAAAGGGGTGTTTTCATTTTTGCTACTAATGCTGCTGTTTAAATCCTAAATTGTGTGATGAAATGCAGTTATTCAAAATGAGTATTCTGAATCTACATCTGTATACTTGTTGATGATCAGGAGCAGGCTTTAAAGCTGGGGTACCCAACTTTTTTTTTTTTTTTTTTTGTAAATGAGTGCATCTAGTGTTTTCTTCTAAAGAGTGTAGTATAAATGCAACACTTTCTGACAAAATGAGACTGTAGTGTGCAGTCTGCAGCTAAAAAATAAAGTACTGACTGTGTCACCTAAAGAAAATGTACAAAGTATTGTCAAAATTCACTTTTTACTACAATTTTGAACTCCAATAATGTTAAATATTCCTCGTATCATGCAACCTCGATTCTTAAAAAGTCAACCTTTGGCTTTATCTTTCCCATCTTTATCTGATAAAAGTACACGGTCATCCTCTACTGGGTCAGCTTTAGCCCTGGAATCCACTCTGACAGGTATCTGGACATGTTTGACCTGTTTGTCTGTGCAGCAAAGGAAATTCTTCCGGATATTTTCGCTGACATTTCGTAGAGGTCGCCCGTTGAGTATAAACATCTCCGCTCCAGCAGCTCCTGTCCTAAGTACAGCCAAATCTTCCACAATCCCCCACTTCATATCTGACCCATCCAGTAGTGTTTATTCAAGCTGACATGTAGACTTACACTGTGGAATCCCCAGCTCCAAAAAGAGAAGAAGCCACGGTGAAGAGTGTGTCATCACAGATTTACTCTTATAAGTCAACACAGAGATGGAGTTTAAGAAAGTTGAATTCTAAAGCAGACTTGTTTCACCTTCTCTATGTAATCAACCAAACCATCCAACCAAAGCCTCACCTGGATAATGTCAGACTGATAAAAGTAGCAATCTGAGTTCTATCCATCATCAATCTGGAATAACTCCTGTTAATTTTGTTCAGGAAAAGGCGGGACTCTCACTGGAGTTTTCGCCAATCACAGAAGCCAAGGAGGATTTTACCTGTTGTGCATGTTTTGGGTTACTAACTAGACTTAGACATTAATACAGTACTTGAATTATTTCATTGTAATAAAGAAAAGATAAATATTTACTGTCGGAGGAAAGGATCCAACTTCAAAATGCTGTGTGTCAATGTCGTGTTAATGTTCGGAGTGTCACAAAGTTGGCTCTGGAGCTGTTCAGCTGCTGGGACTTGGCAGAGACGTTTGTTTGGCCGGGGAAGCAGCTGTTTTCAGGAGGGACGTGTTCAGAGCAGGTGAAAGCCATTAAACTGGGATTCAGTTGCTCGCGGTGGGATCTCAGGAAGTTGTATTTTACTTATTTGCATATTTGGCATGGACTAATGGGCTAGGAGCAGTGGTGAAGGAAGTACTCTTTACTTAATTAATTGGACACATAAAATAGCAAACAAATACAAATACACCATGTAACTCTCTCCATGGAGATGAATATCAATCCCCACAGAGATGAACCAAGCCAAGTTGCTGGTAAGATCTGTGGAGAGGTGAGGTATTGAGCCCAGAATGAAATAATTGCAAGATAGAATATTATACCAGACTACTGAACAAACCAAGCAAAGCAATTACATATCCATGGAGAAAATCAGAAAAAGTTACACATTAAAAAGTATTGTAAGTATGTGGAGATGTGATGAAGTTAAATACAAGTTATCTGAGAGACTGACTTAACTTCATTGTGATGGTGATAGATGAGGACTACTCTATTTACAAAAAAAATCACAGAAAAAAGTGAGATTTTAAATGTCCCACATGCATTAGTCAGGGTTTCTGAAGTACTAATACTATTCCAAATGATGTATTTGTATGAAGCACAAGTAAAAGTATGTACTCATTATCTCATTTCTGAGCATGGAAAAGGTCACAGTTAAACAGTTTAGGCTAAATCAATTACTAAATCAGTGCTCTAAAATGGTCCGAATGAGTCTGCTGAATGTGGACTTTAAAACACAGAGGAGCACTTCCCGAATTACCAATGACATCACAAAGTGGAACAGTATGTTTCCAGCTCTGCCAAAAAGTAACTGAAGTAAATAATCTTCTGGGACACATTACATGACTAAATTCCAATACCATTTTCCGCATAGTAGTCCATAAACTGTCCTCACTCCTCTTTTCTTCTTCTTTTTGTAGTCAGAATCTAAGAAAAGGGATAAAAGACTCTCCGACTCTCTCTCCAACACTCCGAGGCCTCATTGTAGTAGTGTTTTTCTTGGCTCCATGTTAGCTAAAGAGCACGTTGCTTCCTATAGATGCTTTAACAGTGGAGATGTTGGCACCACAGTGAACCTGAGTTTGACTTTTAAATGGCAATCTGAGCAGTGCAATGCAACAGCTGAAGTGCCACAGACTTCCCCTTTATATAGTGCCCCTGAAGATTTTATTGCATGTGGCTCCTGACAGTTGAGGAACTAATGAAAATCGGAAGACATTTCAACAAAGCTAAATTATACGTCTCTATTAAATCATTCAATATAGTGATGTGAGGTTCTTATAAAGGTCGAGTGACAAAAATTGGACTCACTAGCAACAGTCAAACTTGGAAGTAGCTAAAACTGCACATGCTAACATTAAAAGCTAACTGGTATAATTTGAAAAGAAATTTAGCAAGAGAAAAAGTTGAAGAAAAACAAAATGTTACATAAAATGTTCTTTTGTAGTGTAACTTGTGATGTAGATTTTGACTTTTTGAAAGCGACAAACATTTGAGTTTAAATATTAAACATGAATTGCTGCAATATAAGCTTATTTTTGACTAGAAAATGTGGAAAATATGAATTAATCCAATTTAAAAGGACAAAATAACTCATAATAACTCAGAAGGCCTCTTGTTTTTAACCACAAGAGATTTCTGCTCTATACCTTTTATTTTTTGCGACCAACATCACTACATTTGTTCTTAATCAAATCGATTATGTGCTGTGGCCTGTTTGTGTATTTTAGTGATGGGACTCTCAGCTCTTTGATTTCCTAGAGCCGTTCAAAAGAATGGCTCTATTTATATTTACTGTATTTTCCAGAATATAAGTCACACTTTTTGCCATAGTTTGGCCGGGGATGCAGCTTACAATTCAATGGATTTAGTGATTTGGAGTGACATTGAGAGTAAACTTGTTAGCTTGTTTTTTATACTTTAGTTGTTTGAATCTGGACCTCTTCCTGGGGAGATGTTCTGGGCATGTCCCACCGAGACGAGGCACCGGGGGAGACCCAGGACACGCTGGAGGGACTTTGTCTCTCGGCTGGCCTGGGAACGCCTTGAGGCCCCGCCGGGGGAGCTGGAGGACGTGTCTGGGGTGAGGGAAGTCTGGGAGTGGCTGGATGGTCTGATCAACTGTTAATATCTTACGTTAACAGAGCAGACACTTATTCAGTTCGTTGTCCATGTGTCATGTAGCTGAATAAATATAAATGTGTTACGTTAGCGTGCTGTACTGCTATTCAGCCTGTTGTTGTCCATTTTACTGTTATTATTATAACTTGCCTTTGTAGATAAAATGTCTGTTCTTGGATTTGGATTTTGTAAAATAAATTTCTCCAAAAAATGCGATTTATAGTCCGGTGCGACTTTTATATGTTTTTTCTTCATTATTATGCATTTTTTTCCACTGGTGCGACTTATACTCCAGAGCGACATCCGGAAAATATCGTATTTACATGACAGAAGATAATGTGAGAACTCATTTTAACAGCAAAGTAGTCTCAGAGAGAAATGATTAAGACTAAGATTTGTTTAAATTTCAATTCAATTCATTTATAGAGCACATTTAAAACAACTTCAGCTGAACCAAAGAGCTTCACATTAAAGTTCACAAAACACATATACAGATAATATGAATACAGGAAAAGAACAATAAAACACTAAGATATCCTGTCTAGCTCGTAGTAAATACCAGGGAGAAGAGGTGGGTTCTGAGTCAAGTCTTAAACTGTGTTGGTTATTACAATATCAAATATGTTTTTTGTGCACAAAAACCTCTCACTCGTGTTGCCTGCGATGCTTCTGTGCCGATTCTTGTGTTGGTTCAGCATTAATCAATATAAAATGCACCAAATTTGGAAGAAAAAGAAAACGAAGAGCTAACACGTTCACGAACATCACGCCAGTAGTGCATTTCAACCTCCAAGCAATGAGCATCTTTCGTTACCCGCACTCGCCCCCTCTCTGTACTTTACTTGCTACCGTCACTTCTTAATCGCCAAAAAAAATCCAAAACTTCACCAAAAGTCATGTGAATCCTTTTGGAAAATTCTTGGTTACCTTCTGTGATTTAACAGCTCACAAAAATGACCTCATTCCAAGTGTCAGAATCTCGCAGAGAAACCATACATTTTTCCATCTTTTTTCTGGAACAACCTATAGTCTCCCAGTCCTCGTTATGGGTTATGTGTGTATCAAAAGTTGGCATGTGTAAAAGCCTAAATTCGGAAAGCCTAAACCGTACAGTTAAATTAAAGATTTCTGGTGCCCTCCTGCCTGATGATTTATGGAGTGAGGAGGGCAAAACTGCGCAGTAGACGATTTTGTGCTTGAAACCAGACAGCCGAGGCCTCCCTTGAAGATAATGAATATTGTGGGGTTAAAATATGAATAAAATGATTTCTGGCTTTGGCATTAAAGCGGCATTATCTCAGACAGCTCTTCCCTAATTTATTTTTGTTCATTTTGTTTACTTTTTTGTCCTCTGTTGGATCATTTCTTGTTTAGAACTACAGTGGAAATGATGTCGTCCACTGTAGACCTGGTTTATATATTAGAAATGCAATAGTCCTGTTATATACTTGAATTAGATCTGGTGGTACTCGGAGGGTCAGATCTTTTCTTTAGTGGTACTTGGTGGGAAAAGGTACATAACTACATCATTTGAAACATTTGCAGTGGTCCAAACTTATTCCAAACTTTCCTAATGCATTCCTAATTACTCCCCTCGATGAGTTCATAAGTGCCATCATGGTAATGCTAACACACAACTAGCATGCTAACAGCACAGCAGCCTTAGTTCTTGGTTCAGGAACAATAAAGATACTTTATAATTAGAAGCAGATGGTCTTATTTTGTCCCTAAGAGCTGCTTTTACAATATTCCTATATCTATACTCAGGCAAGACTATTTTTTCTTTATTAGGCATACATGAAAAAAATGTGTCACCTTTAATATATTGTTGTGAGATTCTTAAAATGGTTCAGTGGCAAAACTTGGACGCAATAGCTAAGTCAAACTTGGAAACAGCTAAAACCGCACATGCTAGCGTTAAAAGCTAACTGATTTAAATTGACAAAGGCTTTAGCGAAGGAAAAAGTTTAAGAAAAACAAAATATTACACAAATTCTTCTTCTCTGGGCTAACTTGTGATGTAGAAGAAGATTTGAATATTATATGGACAACAAACTAACTTATTTTTAGTGAATAAAGATGGAATAATTTACCGCAGCAAACAAGAGAAGAAGATATGTTTTTCCAGAAGTTATTACGTAACTTATGTCGCCTACTTGCTTATATTTCAGCTGATTGGCCCAAATAAGCATGAAAAACAATTTAGCACATAAGCTACTAAATAAAGCCTTGAATATTCGCAATGTACCTATTTCATGTATTCAAAAGTATCTAAATAACATAATTAACCTATATAGCCTACCTGTGTCCTTTTAACTCATGAGATGTGGGACTAAATGTTATTTCCTGGATTTCAAATGACTTAGTGAATAAGTAACTGAAGACATCTACGTTAACCGCAGTCATCACTTGCAAATAGACTTATGTTTTGTCTGCGAAGTTTGTGGAAAATTCACTGACTGACCCGTGTCTGGATAAGTAATTGTTTTTAGGTAAAGATGGAAAATATGTGAGAGAACCGTTGAAGCTAAGTGAGTGCGATAAATAGTGTACCCTTGTGTTTGTAAGGAGTAGGTTTCCTGTCCGAGTGTGTATGCTAAAGGAAGCTAGCCAACCCCATTGTCTCGAGCCACGTAATCCCTTCCTGTAGTGAAGGCTTGGCTGATAGCACTGCACCCTAATATCAACTTCCACGTATTCACTAACGCCAGACTGACCCACAAGTTTTTATCCCTCCAAGTTGGATGTTTCCTTGTACATTGAGATGCAATAACTCGGATAAATGGCCTCCTTTGCCCTTGGATCAGATAGCACCGTTACATACAGGTGCAGGAATTTGAACTATTGCGGCAATAAACGTAACTATATGCATCTTTACACTGGAGGGTAGGGATTTTAAATGTATTATGGAAAGAGTTGGCTAACTACTCTAGATGATACAGTTACATCTTATGTAACACTTACTCAATTCAGATATTGAATTATTGAGAGCATCGGGGTGCCTAGTTTTAAAACCATGACAAGCAGGGGTTTTTTTCCTCAAAAGTCCAGTTATAATTGGCCCAAATGAGCATGAAAAGTTCAGAATATTAGCAATATACATGTTTTAGGTATTCAGAAGTATCTAAAAACACAATTAATTAGCCTGTACAGTTGTCCCTCACTCTAACGCAGTTCACCTTTTGCAGCCTCATTGTTTCACATATTTTTTGTGCAATTTTACATGCTCTTTTTGTATTCTGCGTCCTGATTGGCTGAGGGACTGTAGATCATTGTCCATCAGTCTCCTCCGTGTCTTCTGTACAGTACAAAATGCTTTCAGCCAAATTTACATAAATGTTCGATCGCAGTGTGACTCTGAAGTGCTGTATGTTTGCAAATTTTCTTCCGAGACAAAACCCACAATGTCGATGAAACGTTCTGCACCGACACAGGCGCCTACGAAGGTTTGAACTTTGAGAGTGTTTAAACAAGAGAGAAATGTGAGAAAATGTCAATGCCTGTCTGAGAAAAGTGTATAAAGTGTGTGGTGAGGGGTTTTACAGCCTTAAAACATATAATAATTGTAAATTATTTATGGATTTCGCCTATTGCGGGGTATTTTTGGAACATAACCTCCATGATACCTACCTATGTCCTATTAAACCATAAGATGTAGGCCTAATTGTTACTTGCTGTTGACTGGATTTCAAATTACTGTGATTACTTTGTGAATAATGACACAATAATGACCATAACATACACAGTAAAATGGTTAAAGGGCCTGTATATGATTTTTATGTAAATTATCTGTTATCTGTTTTACCCCAGAACAGATATATTCTAAAAGCAGTACAAATGAGACTATTCTCTGCTGTCTGCATTTAATTATAAAGCGTTTTATTCTCCAGAAAACAGGAAGTGGTAGTTGCCGTGGGCTTGACTGTGACAACAAAACTCCTCTGCTGCTTCTGAAAGTTGTGAAAAGCACTTAAAAACTCATAGCAGGGAATAATTCAATTGCTGGGAATGCATAAGGTAAGTGAGAAATACATTTGCAAACAGTTTAAAATGAAGTAGTTTTTAAGACAGTGAAAATCAGGCACAGGACTTTTAAGGTTTCAGCCATTTCAATCTAACCTGACCTAACCTGCTGTTTTGGGAATGTCCTTTATCTTTAAAACTTAACAGCATAAAGTATGTCATAAAAACTACCACTGCCCCTTAGCTTCCTTACTTTTCTGACTTGGTTGTTCTTGTTCTATTACTGTTTTCAATAATAAATTAGTCTGCATACAAGGTGCTAGCATTTATATTGTTAGCATTTTTCCTTGGGTGGTTGGATGGATAGTTGCTAACAGAAACCTCTACTTGCATTTGTATCATAGCACGTGTGGACTCAAAGGAACTATTCATTTAGCATAATTCAGTCTTACTCTGAAGCCTGTCAGTTTGAGCTATGAAGCAAAACGCACTTACAACTACATATATGTACAGCGAAATGTTGCTAATAGACTATCCCAGCAGACGCCAACAGTGATAATAATCCGTCATGCCCCAGACGTGGACTTAGCCTCGCTTCGCAGCACCACAACATCCAGGCACAAAGTGAATCCCTCTGGCTTAAGTTTATGAGGAGTGCGTCAAAAGTCCACACTGACCCATGCTTGTGCACTTGTCTCTGTCTGCTAAAGTCTGCAAGAATGCTTCGCCAACTTTTCTTCCCTCCTTAACTCCCTTTCCTTCTTACTTCACTTCAATCAACATGTCTTTTGTTTGCCATTATAGCAACATCACTCCCGTCGTACCGTTGCGCGTTTTGGTTGCTGCTTGATCACTCGGATTGATTTACATAAGACTTGCGGTTTCAAGGATAAAACAAAAAACGCTATCCAGATGTGAAGTAGTTGAGAGCCGGCTGGCCGCACTGCTTTGCCTCAACCGTAGATTTGGGTATTAGTGGCAAATGATTTCAGCCAAGAATGTCTTTTCTGTGGCTTTATGCACATTCACAATGGATGAGATTCTTCTTTCATTTCACCACGGACTCGTTGTTCTAAGTCCAGGGTAGAGACCAGATGTTCCTCCGTTTTCGACTCCGATTTCGCCAATGCCTCTGAATGGTCGGCCATGTGCAATGCTCCGTGCCTTGAAGAGGAGTTTAACAGCTGCACGGAATTTGTGCTGTTAATGATGGGTTCTGCAAGTGATACATCGATATAAAACACAACACTGGCTGTTCACTTATTAAGGAGAGTTATATCCTACAATATCCTGCCAATAAGCAACTGAACTCTGTTAAAGTCTGACTCTTTTATCTGGATATTTCTATTAACACATATTTTCTTTGCTTTGGGCCTTTTTGTTCGCATGCAGAAGTTGCCGATGTGCAAAGTATTTAAATTGCAGTACATTCTTAAAACTTCTTACATTCTGACATTTAAAGCAGAACTAAGTAACTTTCAGTGAAAGAGCTCCCCCTGCAGCTTTCTTATGAGAATACACTGTTTGGAGCAGACCCTCCCTGAAATAAGGCAGTGTAATGACATACAGACCATAATGTTATTTTCTCTTTGGGTCGTGTCCGCCATATTGCAAGACAGGAGACAGCAATGGGAGATGGCGGATACTTCAGACGCCCAGAAAATACATTTAATCATCACATGGACTTACAAAGACATTTAATGAGGTTAAAATGTTACTTAGTTCTGCTTTAAACTAGCAATATTTTTACAGACAAGGTCAGTTTTGTAGAATTGCTCTGGCATCGCACGTTAATATTCACCTCAAGTCAAAAGTAACACCACATCCATTTCACACTTTGGCACTTCACCGAAGAAGGTCCTGACAGACCGCTGTCCATCGAGTGTCCTGGAGTGCACTTAAGTTCTGCATTTGGGCCAAAACAGTCTCTACACAAAGCGCTCCAACAATTGCACAATCTTCCATTTGCTGTTGTACTAAAAAATCCAATTTAAGGCACATGCAATGCTGCACAGGCTGTCAGTGGATAGCATTGATAGTAGGAAGCTAGCTAAACAACGTTTATTTTCCTCATTGTTGCGGTCCCACCCTGTCCACAGCTGACAAGGCTGTGCTGTCATGGGCATGCACAGGTCTGGTACTGTGGTCAGTCACTTACTGCTCCATTTGTATTGAAGAATAAATGTATTACTCATACACTGAATGTTAAAGAGCCAAAATAGATAAAAGTAAATCATATTAACTGGTTTTATCCTTCTAACAGCTGTTTGAACACAGTTGTATATATCTACAGTTGATTAGACGCTGTGTGATTTCCTGGCCTCCAGGTCTCCTCTGATCAGTGACACACGTAATTTCACTGTTTAGATTTTGTCTCAGCCAGTGGCAGTATTTCTGTTTTCCATTCACACTCCATTGTACTACGTACTTACCCACATAAGTGATAATTGCTTGAACCATTTTATTTCAATGTTGTAGCATGTCTATATTTCCATTTCACATTTAGATATAGATCCCTTTTGAAACTCACTTCTAAGCACACTATTGTTATCACAAGAATGGTTGTTTGTGCGCTGTAGGAGGTCGACTATTGCCTGAAAAAATCCAGAATGTAATCTCTCTGTATTTTTATACAGATTGATATCAGGCTGCCTGTGCCTGTGATATTTTTTTCCTTCCTTATTTCCAGTACAAATGGACCATGCGTGTCCCCGACTGGCGAGTCCATCTATCAATCACACCATTTGAAAATGGGGCGATTCACTGGTAACCAGACTCACATCTTAATACTGAAGTGTGTATTCTGGATCCCAGGCAACATCAACTACATTTTTTGCAGTACTTTTTAAACTAGCATTTACATCTGAATTGCTCCTCTGAGTGAAAAAGCGTAAGGGAAAGTACTTCATAAACTAAACACTGATCTAATATGTTGCTACAATGTGCTTGTATTTATTCCCCATGGTGACGGCATAGAGCAAGGCATTGGCTCTAGCAGGGAATCAGCTGCATGTCAGTGAATGCATGACTAATGAAGATAGTTGTGCCTGTGGACTGGAGTGTAGAGCTGGGAAAGACAGCTGATCCTAGGACAGTCCTGAAGACAAGTGTCCCACAGATGTGGATTCCAGATGTTGGACCGCTCTTCCTCTCAGCGCGTCTCCGATGACTTCCACAGACTTCTGAGACATGTCCTCCCTGTCCAGTGTTTCGTTCTAAATGCCCCTCAAGTGTGCCTTAAATACTTGGTCGTATCCGAATGGTTTCATGTCACAAATGCATTCTGCGGTCAGTAAACAAACACTCAATTTGGATTTATTTAAAAGCCCAGAAGTGGAAGGTTTACTTTATGTGCTTTAAAGGTTCTATATTAAAATGAAATCTTGTTAGCTTTAAGCCGAGTTATAATGTTGTTACCTCATTAAAGGTAAAACCGGAGTTATATTTTGGGTCATTCACACATGTTTGAATAATCTTTTATTATTTGTGTGTCTACATCTCCAAAGCTCATAATGCTCTGTTTCACAGTTTGATGTCATGTAGTGGTAGGTTTCACGTTAACAGCTACCTTTTTTGTCTTTAGTCGAGTAAAGATTGGCAATTCTAGGCCTGAAATGATCAAAATGATTCTAGTGAAGGTGTCTGTAGTTTAAAAACACAGTGGAGCCCTTCCTGTATTATCATATGACATCATAAGGTGGAACAGAATGTTTTCCTTTTGAGAAAAGACAGCCTAAATATGCAGGGTTTGTGTGTTAAACATGTGTGAATGGAACAAAACACAACTCTGAGTAAGTTTTTGATGTGGAAACAAAATTATAACATAGACCAGAAAATAACGTAAGTACAAGTTTAAAGAGTGACGTCCTACATGTGACTCCCTGAAATGCTATTTAGCAACAGCTATCAATCCTGCCCAGTGGACCAGATGACAGGAAGACCAAATAGTGGGAATCAGTGAAGTTTAACACTATGAAATTACACAGTCCATCTGATAGAGGCTCGTGTGACAGTTACTATGGCGACAACAAGATAACCCCAACTTTATTACGTCAGGCAACTGAAATCCATGGAAAATCTTCTTCATGGATGAGATAGCTTCTAGTGTCTCTGTCTCTGCCAATGGTCATTTTGATGAACTGAGTTGAGTTTCTAAAAACAGTCTAATGGAAAATCGAACAGAACAGACTTAATCCCCCCCCAAAAAATATATATTCGCATGAATTCATTTTTGTAGGGTTGCAAGTGTGCTTGAACTTCCATTGAGCAGCCTCCTCCTTGTTTTTAAAGACTATGAAGCTCAACAATGACTGCCCATCCCCCGGATCTGAAAGTGAATTTCTCATACATTTTTCCCATAGTCCTTCCAAAAAAAAATGATATTAAAAGTTTGAATGGTAATCAGCTATGTGGTAAAAGAGAGAGGGTGAAGGAGGGGCGGGATCTGGAGGAAAAAACATTGTGATTGGTCTAACATCCAATCACACAGTTTTTTTTTCCACACTGCCCTGCAGCCAGGTGTTTGTGATCAGAAATAACTGTCTGTGATCAGGGCAGAGGCTCATGATGTCAACCAACTACTGGAAATTGCAATGGCCACTGGAGGCAGCACATTTTGCAATTTTGACGAGAAAGCTGCAAATTTACCTAGTTTACACTAAAGTGTTCCAACTTGTTCACAATACTGTTAAAACATCATATACACAGTTTTAGTAGCAAAACAAGTGGATTTAGTATTTAGTTACATTTTAAGAATGAGAACATTATTTTATTGTACTTAATTTTTACTTTTGTACTTCCTCCAGGCTTTGACTCCAGCACGCGGACCCTGAGCACCCCCAGTCCTGGTCTGATCCTGCCTTCCAAGTCCTCCTCTCTGTCCTCTCCGGCTCTGTCCAGCAACGGCCATGAGACAAACTCCTCCTCTTCGTCGTCCGCTGTTGCCGAGACCGTCGCCGTGGTGCATCCTCACCCTGGCACTCGCTCCAGAGTCTCCAAATCGCACCACCTCCACGCACCCATAGACCTGCTGCCTGACCACACCCTGCTCCAGATCTTCTCCCACCTGCCCACCAACCAGCTGTGCCGATGTGCCCGTGTGTGCCGCCGCTGGTACAACCTGGCCTGGGACCCTCGCCTCTGGGGTATGTAACAGTCAAGTGTATTATGATACAATGGCAGCAAAACAGTATTAAAAGAACTATTTCAGCCTGGTCAGCAAGATGAATTCACAAACTCATGAGAAACCATCTGGCCCAGGTTCCACTGTTGAGATAGCCCTGGCCAATAGACGCTTGTGTGCACCATAGCTTGGGAAACACATATTTTACTTTTGATTTGAAATATTGTCAAAGCTCCAAATTAGAACCGTGTTTTTGTTTTTTTTGGTTTTTTTTTTTGGTATCGCTACTTTATAACATATTTAAAGGTGCTGTACCTGATTTTTATTGTCTCAATAATGTGAAACATTGAACTAGTCCATTTTAAATGGTTTGGACCAAAGCTTTTTACAACTTTCCAGAGGCCAGAGCCGAATTTTGCCGTCAAAGAAAAGCTAACAAAGGCTAACATGCTAGCATTACACTTCCTGGTCTCTCAAAAGATAAAAATGGTTTATATTTAGGTCCAACACTGCAGTATGATTTTATTTCTGTACTCAGGCAGAGCCAATTTTACTTTATTGCATAAAAAAGGTACAGATCCTTCAATCGTGTATGTATAATGTATTAACACTGCTTTTCCTAGGTACGGTGCGACTGACTGGAGAGTTGCTTCATGTAGACCGCGCCATCCAGGGTTCTTACTCACCGGCTTTGTCAGGACACCCCAAACGTGTGCCTGACCCTGGAGACAGTCATCGTAAACGGCTGTAAGAGGCTAACCGACCGCGGGCTGCACGTGCTAGCCCAGTGCTGCCCTGAGCTGCGCCGCCTGGAGGTGGGAGGCTGTTACAACATCTCCAACGAGGCTGTGTTCGAGGTGGTTTCAAGATGTCCCAACCTAGAGCACTTAAACCTGTCAGGTAAATACATGCACTTTAGGTCCTTTAGTTTGTTAATGTGTCATATAAACAGTGTAGTTCAAATTTGTTTATGTTATACGTGTGTGTGTGTGTGTGTGTGTGTGTGTGTGTGTGTGTGTGTGTGTGTGTGTGTATTTATATATAGAGAGAGTAAATATACAGTAAATCCTATGAATTTGGGGCCTGAGCATTTTTAAGTGGTGTAAATACGAGTTGTTAAATCACTTAACTAATCATATGAGTTACCCAAATCCAAAAGATAGTTAATGATTCTATTTACACTAACAGTCATTCAATCAAAGTAACAATTTTCTGCAACGATTGTTTTGTATAATTAAAATTTAATCAAGGTAAATGTGCACAGCAGGGAGTTAAATGCATCTAGATAGCACTAATTTCATGATCTCTTTTGCTACATTTAGAAAACTTTAAAAACATGCATTTTTATTATGTGTGGGCTTGCCTTTACTCAGATCTGACTGGTAAGTTAGCCTGTTTGTCCTCATGGAAATAGATAAATTGAATGCCCTACAGCAGAACATTCCTGGTAAAGCAACAACATTACTATGGAAACAAGCAGGTAGCAGTGCAGAAAAGTTACATAGTGTCCCTTTAACGAAACACTTTAGTGGAGTCTCCATTGAAAGGCCACAGATGTGACGTCAAATAGCTCTTACAAATGTGCAATATTTTTCACATTTAGGGGTTTACATAATTCACTGTGCTGCTATTCTCCTGGTAAATATGAAACATGTCAGGTGTATGTACTTTTATGAGCACCGTATTCTGAATCAACATTTATAAAAATCTGTAATCTTTAATGGCTACAGGTGGGCTCTATAACTTTAGTGAAGGATTGCACTGTGGCTTACGTCATGTGGACTTTACCTCAGAAATCATCTCCTCCTCTCTCCTGCTCTGTCGTTTGTCCTAAAGCTGGTAAAAACATTAGGGGAGCAGCCGAGGCTCTGCCAACCTGCAGATCCCATGTGGAAATGAAAAGTGTTTGAGCGGAGAATGGAGAGAAAGAAGGAGAGAAAAAGGGTAGAGGGCATGGAGTAGGAGAGAGGGGGTGGAAGAGAGGAGGGGGAGAGAGCAAAGTAGAGAGACAGCAGAAAGGAGAGAAAGACAGGAAGAATGAGACTGCTGAGAGGAATGGAACGAGAGAGTGACAAAAAGGGAGCAGGAAGAGAGAGGGGAAAAGAGAGAAAAGGGGAGAGAGAGCAGAGAAAATAGAGGAAGTAATGAGAGAAGGTGGAAAAGAGAGCATGAAAAGAAACAGAAGAGGAGAGTGGGAGAAAAAGAAAGGAGAACCTGTGCAGGAAGAGAGAGAGAGCGCAAAGAAGGAGTGAGCAGGAAGAGGGGAGGGGAGGAGAGAAAAAGGGGAAGGATGAGAAAGAAAAGGAGAAAGCAGAGAAAGGGAGAATGAGAGAGCAGAGAGAGAGGAAAAGAAGAGAGAGAAGGAGAGGGCAAAGAGAGAGAGAGAAGGAGGGAGGAGCATGAGAGAAAGAAAGAGAATGTGGACCTTAACATAACCAAAGAGCGAAAAGGCAGGGTGACAGAGGGGAGAGAGGACAAAGGAGAGAGGGGGGAGAAAAAAGAAGAAGACGCAGAGAGAGAAGGAGAGAAGACCTTAAGAACAAACCTTATAACGTGATATGAAGAAAGAGAAGGGGGACGAAAGTAGAGTAGGTATAAAGACAACTTCAAGAGGCAGAGATAAGAAAGAGAGCGAGGGCAAAAGGAGAGAGCAGAGAGAGGGGGCAAAGAAAAGGAGAGGAGAAAGAAGAAGAAGAAAGGGAGGAGAGAGAGCAGAGAGTGAATGATGGAGTAAAAGAGACGGCCTGTTGCTTTCATTAAGCCATTGACACAAATAGTGAGCTGTAGCGCTGTTTGCACCATTACCATCAGGAAGTCTGCTTCTGTGGAGTAAAAATAGTCACAATAATGAAATCAAGAGAGTTTGTAACTGGAAGGGACATTAAGGCTTTTTTTTTTTTTTTTTGTAAACCTTATCCAGTGTTGTTTTCGAGCCTGTACAAAGTGTTCCGGCTTCAGACCTCATGTGGAGCAGAGTGTACTGTAACTGTGACTACTGCTCTCCTCTGCCAATACTTTAACTTGAGGGAAATGTGTAAAAAGTAAAAAAGAGATTTATTCATTTTCAGATTATGATGGCGTACATGATGTTCTTTATGTAGGTGGGGAGAAAAAAAAAATCATCAGTGTCATCTGTGGTAGTTCCGCTATCCAGGTTATACTACTCATAAAGCCACATAGCAAGTAGGGCTGACATATATGGGGATGTTTAAGACGATCATTGAAAAGCACAACCTAAACTCAGTCCTGTTTGAAACACTTTGTCTAGACACAATTACAAACCACATTTTTGTCACTATAACTTTTCAAATAAGGTACACTTTCTTATTCCATTGGCAGAAGATTTTGATTGAAACAAAAATCCAGATAATTAAAACAAAACTGTGTAGCTTTCTAAAAAAAAAAAAAAAAAGTTAAAACCATACTTCGGAACTTTCTCCATAAAGATAGATACAAAGAGAAGGAGACATTTTATGCCATACTGTGGAAGATTATTGCCAAAAAAAACAACATTTCAATGGAGAGGATCAGGTTTGTGGAGATGCAAGCCTGCTAAGGACACATGTTTTTCACTGCAGGGGTGTCAAACTCAAATTCACAGAGGGACAAAATTAAAAACTGTGACTAAGTCGTGGGCCAAACTAAATATTTATTGAAAACATTTCAACAACATCTGCGTGTTTTTTCGGAAGAGCTGGATTAAATTTGAGTGAGGCGACAGGTAGCAGTTGCTAGTAAGTGTCAACAGAAGTGGTGGGGACCGGCCAACACATTTGCAAAGCATTGTGGGATTCATAGTATTAGAGGTGCATGCGCTATACTGCTGCGATGGTCGGCGGGCCAGCTCTAATGCATATTTGAAATGATCTCGCGGGCCAAGTTTATTTATGTCGAGGGTCAAATTTGGCCCGCGGGCCTGAGTTTGACGTGTCCAGTCTATTGTATGCTGAAAAAGTTACACAGTGGGGCTTTAATAAGTCAAATCATTCAATCCTTGTCAGTAAATATATATTTCAAATAGAATCACATTCAGGTATTTAGATTTAGACTTATTTTACATTTTGTGCATTTTTGTAAATCGCTATATTGACTTTAAACAGCGTAATAATAATATTCCATTAACATACAGTCTTTAACATATATCCTTCCTGTGCTACTCCACCATCCCACTTATTTGCTGACTCCTCTTCTTCTCTCCAGGCTGTTCCAAAGTGACATGCATCAGCCTCACCCCAGAGGCCACCCTGCAGCTGTCGCCCCTCCATGGCCAGCAGATTTCCATCCACTTCCTGGACATGACTGACTGTTTCTCCCTGGAGGACGAGGGTCTTCGTACCATCGCCTCCCACTGCCCGCGCCTTACCCACCTCTACCTGCGCCGCTGCACCCGCTTGACCGACGAAGCCCTGCGCCACCTGTCCCTCCATTGCCCCTCCATCCGTGAGCTCAGCCTCAGCGACTGCCGTTTGGTTGGGGACTTCGGTCTTCGAGAAGTTGCCCGCTTAGAAGGTTGCTTGCGGTACCTTAGCGTAGCCCACTGCACACGGATCACGGACGTCGGAATCCGTTATGTCGCCCGGTACTGCCCCAGATTGCGCTATCTGAATGCAAGGGGGTGCGAGGGGTTGACGGATCACGGTTTGGGGCACCTAGCAAGGAGCTGCTCGAAGTTGAAGTCTTTGGACGTCGGGAAATGTCCATTGGTTTCGGATAGTGGGTTGGAGCAGCTAGCAATGTACTGCCAAGGACTGAGACGCGTTAGCTTGAGAGCATGTGAGAGCGTTTCGGGGAGAGGACTCAAAGCGCTAGCGGCGAACTGTTGCGAGCTGCAGCTTTTGAATGTGCAGGAGTGCGAGGTGTCTCCGGAGGCGCTAAGGTTTGTGAGACGCCACTGTCGCCGATGTGTTATCGAGCACACCAACCCGGCTTTTTACTAAAGGGAGATGGAGAGGAGAAGATTGCAGCGAGGACAAATGGATGTTGTGTTATTCCTGCTACAACTTTGGACGGACTGAGGTGTATTCCATAAAATGTGTGTAAGAAAGTCAGACCTAGTAGTAAAGTGATGAGCATAGGCTAGCATGTAAATGAAAGCAGGGCAGTTTCAGGTAAAAATAAAACTCCAACCTTTGTGGCAGGACTTATTATATACCTATACCTCTGTGCACTGTAAATCCCAGTGTCAGACCAGTATCTTCCAATTGAAAACGACTTCTAGCTGGGTCTTGATTTTAAAAAAAACTCTGTCCAGATGGCTACCTCTGAAACCTTTATTACCTTTATCAGTAATTATAATTTTGAAGTCTCCACTGCAAAAAATATCAACATGCATTTAAAAGCATTCAGAAACTGCCATCCGGAAGTAATTTTCAGTCAGAAGGTACTGGTCTGAGAAGCTGCCCTCAGATTGAAAATGACTTCTGGATGGGAGTGGAAACATCTCAATTTCAAAAACTGCGTCCAGATGATTACCTTTGAAACCTTTTCTACCAAAAAACACTCCCGAACGAATGAAGGATCACACACTTGTTTTCAATTTTCAACTTTTTTTGTCAATGAGGTAAAGTGTCATCATGTTGAAATAAGTAAAATGTCTGAAATATTGAAACAAGTTAGTGGTTTGTCAGTCGATGTAATCCCTCCCCCTCATTCGTCCCTGTAAAGGTTTCAAAGGCTGAAAAATCTCACTTTCAAACCCTTTGGCCAGATGGTTAGCTTAGAAACCATTGCTATAATTGTTTGGAAATTAAGTCGTAACTGCTCGAATAACGAAATACTCAAGGAATTCAAGGCATTTAAATCTGAGCCCGAGGCCTGTTTCAGTGATAATGGCCAAACAAGTTTTTTATAGTGATTGCACCAAGAACAAAGAGACATTCTGGTGAGAACAAATTGTTACTGAGATGGTGAATGGAAAAATAATGGAAAACAAACATAAAACTGAATTAACACATTGGCACTTCACTCTATGTCTACAAATTGCTTCCAAACTTTAATATAACCATATCTGCCGATCTTACCTTATTTTATGGAATATCCCTCTAATGTCAGAAAACACGTGGTTGTTGATACTTTTTCTACCAAACCTTCCATTGAATGTATTTAACATATTTATCTGTAAAAAGTTCATTCATTTCTTCATATTGTCCACTTCACATTAGTTATTATTGTTACATTGAGCACTGGGTGAGCAATTGTGTTACCATTTAAATCATTGTAATATATTTTATCGACTGTCTTCATCACTATAGTAACATAATCATATTTTATACAGCTATTTATAAATGTAGCGACAAACCAGCAGTAACTAGACCAGCAATGTACAGTTTTACCGTATGCACTTTATGTAATTGTGCCGATAATCACTTCAACGGAGCTCCGAGCTGATGACTGTAGCCCCATTCACACATGCAACCTGACGGGGGAATTTACCGAGCATTTTGCCAGGACAGGGTCATATGTGAACAAAGCCACAACTGATTTCTCTTCATTTTAGCATTGGCTACTCCAGAATAAATTACCGGAATAACTTGTAGGTTTTGTTACAGCTGAGTGTCCACGGCACAGTTTTGTCTGTCTTTGATGAAAGGTTTCTTATAGTGGGGAAAATTAGCGTAGAAAATCGTGGGTCATAGGTCTCACAGTGACACAGGGACGAAGATCAAACCCGACCAAAGACGAGCTGCGGCTGATATCAAGTGTGTCTGATATTTTGGAATAGTTAGTGCAATAGTTGGGTCCAGAGAAACATAAGTGTCTGTTAGTGTTAATGTTCGTTTCAGTTGCTATGAAGGGGCATAAAATGTTATATTTTTGACTGTTTTATTTGGAGAAAAGGCTAGTAGGTGACAAATTAGCTTTTAAATTTACTTCAGATAACATGTTAACTAGCCCAAAACATTTTCCTAACCTAAACTATTTTCGAAATTTAAACCGAACTCTTATCTTAACCATTTCCCAAACCTTAACCATAACCTGTTTCCTAACTTGAAAAAAATAACCTCGTCCCTAAACTTCATCACTTCAAATGCCCCTTTTTGCAGCAGACTGTCTCTCCTCCTGACCCGATATTCTAGCATTAACATTTTATAATCTGAGTCGCACAACACTAAACACAACCGCATTAAAGTAACAACAGAACTCCGTCTTAGTCAGGACCATCTCTCCCTTTCTCTTTCATTTACTAACTTTTGCAAACGCGATATCGATATAGCCATAGCCAACCACTATAGGGAAACGTAGCCAGGACTGATCATGCATGTGTGTTGTCGTATGTTTTAAATTCCTCACGTCATGTAGTGTGTGACAATCTGATGTGCGGTGGACACCAGGCTTAAGTGTGTAGCCTACAGTGCAGACCTGCGAATGTTTTAGTGCATGTGTGAATGGGGTCTTTGCTGAGTGTTCTGGCATTTTGTACCCGTCAATTTTCTGGGAATTTATGTGTGAAAGGGGCTTTTGTAACTTGTATTTGCCAAGTTGAAACAAACAGGTATGCAGTGCAGTAAACAAGAACACATTGCAGCTAATACAGTGCCAATAAATGTTTTCAAAGTCCTCCTCCACAACTGTAAGTGTTTTCAGTTAAGACTTTATAAGACGCTGCTCTGGTGTTTACTAGTTGTTAGTGTGATTGAAAAAGGCACAACATGCTGGAAATTCCATCCACAGTTAAAGAACGCGAGCACCTGTTCACAGCACAAGTGCAAGTGCCAGGTTGTCATGTTTTTCTAATTATCTTGTTTTGGTGTACTTGTGGTAAATATTTATTATGGCTTTACATCAGTGAAGAGGAGGTTTGTGAAGAAAATTTACAGAAAAAAGTTGAAAAATACCTTAAGTAGAGTTCCATCCAAGACGCAGGTTAGTTCAAACTATAATCAGATCAGAATCAGAAGACTTTTATTGCCATTGTCAGTGAACACAACTCACAAACTAGGAACTTACTTTGGTGATAAAGTGCAACATAAAACACTGAATAATAAGAATATATATT
This sequence comes from Periophthalmus modestus, assembly GCA_019594935.1. Classification (NCBI taxonomy): domain Eukaryota; kingdom Metazoa; phylum Chordata; class Actinopteri; order Gobiiformes; family Gobiidae; genus Periophthalmus; species Periophthalmus modestus. Next base: position 4,239,805 of record JAIEZT010000021.1, read on the forward strand.
TATATTAAAAAAGTAGAAATCTAGCTATTATAAGTACAAATAAGGGCGTTAAAAAATATATGCTTAAAAATAAAATAGTCTTGGAGGTAGATATATACAACATCAGAACAACAGTGCAAACATGACTTATTAAGGCGACCGGTATTATAAAGTGTCCAGTTCAGTGCAGATATTATAAAGGGTCAACTGGTACAGATATTATAAAGTGTTCATGAGACAAACAGCAGAGGAGAAGAAACTGTTCTTATGACGAGAGGTTCTGGTCCTAATGGACCGTAGCCTCCTGCCAGAGGGAAGTGGCTGAAAAAGACCATGTCCAGGGTGAGAAGTGTCAGCTGCTTCACGACCTGCTCGCCCCCGAGTCCTGGAGACGTACAGGTCCTGGAGAGATGGAAGTCTGCAGCCAATCACCTTCTCAGCAGAAAAGTAAAGTAGTCGTCATATATTATTATGTGTCAAATAATAACTATTGAGGTATTATTGATTTTCAGCTTTCTTACTAACTTATTTCTTCTAGTTCTGGAAAATAAATCTTGCTCTTGCCATGCTTAATATTGTAAAAGTAACTATTTGTGAATACTGAATGTGACTGAATGATTTCCTATACATTTGACAAGGTGTTTCATTGGACGGGAACCATAAACATAAGTTTTATGTCATGGTGTGGAACATTCACAAACTATAACATCACCATGGTGACAAGCAGGCTGGGAGACTGTCCTCCAAAAGAATGAGATAGTGCACCTTTATGATTAAGATATTACCTGCTTAACTCTCCCTTTAGAGATATCTGTGTAAACCCTCAGTCGTCCAGGTTTGATCCATGGCAAAAGACGAAGTTCAAATCTGTCAACTGGACAAATCGTTGAAGCGAAACGTCTTCACTCCTACAACGGTTTTTCCAGTTGACAGATTTGAACTTCGTCTTTTACTATGTCCCTTTAGAGAAATTTCTTCTCTCCTGAGATTGTAAATGATCAGAGAGAAGTTAGCTGGAAGAATAAATCAGAGCACCCACAACCTTAAACAAAATATTTGTGCTGTGAGATGAAGGTGCTAACTACTTTTCTGCCTATAAAACTGTAGATCTGAGAATATTACAATATAGCAACTACACCAATATCGCCATTAATTTGCTCATTTGAAATTACTGGTTATTGAAAGATTAAAAAATGCATACAAAGTTGTTTATGGTTTTCAAAGCTTTCTGCAAATCTAACCTTGTGCAAATCACGTAAAATGCACTCTTCTGCTTGTAAATGGAGTGATTCCGTTCCAACGAGGGGGAAATTGAATCTCAATTTGGCAGCGGATGAATGGTTACAATCAGGCCATAAACACGGAGTAATACAGTGCAGCTGCAAAAAGGCCAAAATATGATCAAATGCAATGCCATAAAAATTCCACCAGGAACGTATAAATGTACAAGAATTTGGGAATTATTGTTGTCTCCTGGAAATGGGCCAAATAAACACAGCTATGAGTAAAAGTAAGTATGTAAAGGTGAAGTAAGGACAGACGGGATGGGACGGGGCACCTCATTATAGTTTTTTGATGAAAGGTACGCAGTTATTCCTCGTGAAACTATTACTTCTTATCTTGATCTTACAAAAGTTAAACGTTCTACGGCTGTGCATTGTAGATTGAACTGTTGTAGCTTCCGTTGTAGGGAGTATTATACCTATGATGGTTATAAGGAATGAACTGGAACAGCACATAAATGTAATTTCTGTAACACTAACAATTTCTCAAATTTTTACACCACTGAAAGGAACTGTATGTAAGATTTTTATTTTAAATTTCATAAACTTGACCTGTGTGTCCCCATATATGTGGTAAATATGTCAAATATAACTTTTACTGATAATTCTAATGCTGATTTGTAAAACAATGGACATGATTTCCCATTTTGTTTATGTTATAATTTAGTGTTTTGGTTCTGAAGACAATTATCCAATCAGAAAGTTGAATGAGCCTCACATGAGTGTTTTGGGTTGCCAGTGGAGTCACCTTTGTCTCTTCTCTCGGTGTGGAGGAGCATCGGCTCCACCCTGAGCGTCTCACTTTATATGTAAGGGAGCATCCAGTCGTCCTTGCAGGGGAAGTTCATATTATTATTTCTTCCCTAAAGTATTCTCAAAACTGTGTTTCTCAAATGTGGTACATATACTACTGGTGGTACACTGGCGGCCTCTGGTGGTACACACGTTCCTATGTAGTTTTTGTTTTATTTAGAGACAAATCTGTTATTATCTTTTGGGTCAGTCATTAATTAGAGCTTATCGGTTGTTTAGTCTCATTTTAGACCTGGTTTAGCCCCAACTGCCTGATATGGTTCAGGATTAAAACTTGGAAAGCCAAATAGTATCTTAGGTGGTACATGGTGTGAAAAGTTTAAGAAGCACAGTGTTATAATGTCAATAGTACAAGAGTATATGACTAAAAGCAAATTATCAATGCTGTAAAACATGCACATCGCCATATAGTCCACTAGATGTCACTACATGTAAGCTATGGGGTACTGTATGTAAAAATAAATACTTAGAATAGTTTAAAAAAAACATTTGCATAAAATATTGTAGTAATTTCTTGATAAAATTGTGTAAGTAATGAGTAAAAAATGATTTTTTTATAGGGTTGATTTCAGTCACCATGAATAAGGACCATTGTTTTGTTGGCAACTTTTTAATATAGCACATTATTTTAGGATAAAAAAAAGGACAACAAATAAATAAGAATAATAACAACAGAAATATATAATCACACTGTTGCCATCAGTAAAAGATATATTTCATTTGAACATGCTGGGAACACAGATAAATCAAATATTTTATAAGTCAAGTTTTATTATTACATATTATTATTATTACTTACATATACACAGTATAAATAAAATATTGATGCCCACCTAAAATAATGGCCTAAGTCATTTTTTTTTTCATTTTATCGAAAACACAAAAAACTAGCAACTGAAAACTGTACAACATACAATAATGCTTTCATACAATAAGATAATGTTGAGAAATATATGACACAAAGTGACAAAATGACTTCAAAATGACTTGGGCCAGTGATTTTGGCCATTTTCTCTCCATGGCCTTGTGACTTGAGCCATTTTAAACAGGACTGAGGCCATATTTTCTAAGTCACTCTTGACATAGGCAAGTAGATTATTTGCTTATAGCTCATGTTCCATTCAGGTTGAGGAGGTTGAAATTTGTACCAGAGGCTGATGGTGTCCTGGAGCCATGATTCTTGGAAAAAAAACACATTTGAACAAAAGAAAAATCCCCAAAATTTAAAAAAAATGGCTTCAGCCATTATTTTAGGAGCATGTTACTATTTAATGCTTCAGGATGAAGTTGACCTTTACTGAAAAATGTGAACTTGGTACTGGGTGATACTGACTTCCTTTTATAATTCAGAAGAGCTGATCAGGTAAAGCACTAGGAAATATTCCTAGGTACTTCACGGTCTGACCTTATTTTGAATAGTGTGTTGTACATTCTTCACAGTTTAAACATATTTCTGTTTGTGCCGTGAAGATTATTTCTTACAGATTGTCTTTAAAAGTGTAGCTTCTTTGTAGCTTGTTGGAGGTAGATTGCTTCTTCTCTTCTGAACTTGTCTGTGGGCAGGCACATTCACAATGTGGCTGTGTCGTTGGAGTCCATGTGACCTAAAAAATCAAACACAACATTTACCATACAATTCTGGAATAATATATAAATTGCGTTGACCTAATGTGATCATTTGTACCTGACTTTTGATGCCGTACAGTTCATTGCGGACCTTCTTGTACTTTTTTTCCAGTTCTAAGTACTTGTGTTTGAGCGCTTCTCTGTCCTTCCTCTCTGTCTGGAAGTCTTCTTTATAGACGTCAGCCTGTATAAATCAAAGTTAGTACCGGTAGTTAGATCATTTTGCTGGAAAAAACAACAATTGAATTTACTGTAAGCCTTGTGGTCTAATTACAGACTATAATACTTTTATTTGTATATTTTGTATATATTTTGGCTCTCTCAACCAGCTGAATAACTGAACAATATGAGAAGAAAACACAAAATTGTATAGATATGTAGAAAGAAATTGGGCTTGTCTCAGGCATGTTATTTAGATTAAAATGTTCCACAGTATGACATTAAACTCTACATGGAAACAAGAAGGGGACAGCAGCAAAGTTACAGGTCATGTGAGTGTTTTGTTTGCAATGAAAGCCTGTAATTGATGATATAAAGGATTATGCTTAATGCCATAATGTGGAGCTTACAAGGCAAATCAATAACATTTCCATGGAGACGAGCAATGCAGCCATAAAAGTTACATAATGCATCTTTAACATTTCCATGGAGACAAGCAGGTGCCACCATAAGTTACATACTGCACTTTGAAAAACATGTTCCTTATTCCTTACGTTCTACTTTATTATTCCTCATGTTTCTTATTTACAAGGTAAATCTTGGCTTAAATCAACACTTATGTGGATTGTTACAACCACTATTGAGACTCTAGCATTAAAGCAGTTTAAAATCTTATGTTATGGCTTTGAGTAAACTTATGTTTTGAAAACCCCTATTTTGCAATCTCTTGTCCAGCCCTGATAAAAAGTACAAACAGTTCAATGTAGTCTGACCTACCTGGTGTTTCCACAACTCTTGTAGTGTTTCAGTGCTCATTTCCTGGGACGAAGTTGTCACGAGTACTTCCTCCAAAGCCTGTTAAAAACATTGAGTAAATACTTCAAACTATGCACGTGTTTTTTTTTGCTTTTATACTTCCTTTGTCTGAACTGTCAACTGACCTTGTTTAGCCTCGTAATCTCGGCATTCTGGTGCTGCCACCTTCTGGCCAATGCCTGGTTCTGCTCCTGTAGTTGTCTTGCTTCACTCTGGGCTTTCAACAAACCATCACCACTTCCTGTCTGAATGATAACGTGTTTAGTCATATGTGCTAAAGACTGACATGTACCATGGAAAACGCCTAAAAATTACTCACTGCTATTATCTTATCCTTGAGAACATTGAGTTTACAAACGTGAGGATGACCTTCTGTACTTGGGTGTTGGTGGTTCTCATGAGGTAATGATGTCTTCAGGTTGCGAAGCTATGTTGAGAGAAGAAAGACAACTTATATTAATATTTCATAGAAAAGAAAGTTTTCATTTGCAAATGTTGATTTTTTTTTTAGGATTACTAAACAGTGCTGTCACAGTACTAAGGAATAGACTCAATACTCCGATTCCAATTCTAATTACAATAAAAAACACTCTTTTATTTAAACAGTAATAATGCATTTTCAACATTAAAATCATCATTAAATCATAATACTTTCTTTAATATTACTATGTGGCCTTATATCTGTCCCTCATTTGTCCAGGTAGGTTCATAGTGGTCCATGGGCATTTACTAGGCTGTGTGTCTCATACTTGTTCTGATACAACTCAAGATCATTCTAAAGCTATTTTTTTAGTATTGATACTTGTTCAAATGAGTATCCAGTTTCGACATAGTTGTAGTATAGATTTGTATCTGATTTTTGTTACTTAAAAAAATCCTACTACTAATCTCTGAATCAGACACCACACATAGATTGTATACCTACTATGTATTATATTTCTGTGAAAATTACTATGTACTATTATTTTCTGTGAAAATTACAGTCTATTACTAAAAATTGTATCGTAACACTCACATTCCAGATATAACGATAAGTTCAATATGCTATGCCTGGAATGTTCTGCAGTGTGGCATTAAACCTTTCTATTCCATGGAGACAAAAAGGTGATGTCACTATGCCAAGTCACTGGTCAGGTTTATAGAGAGGTGACCATGCGTACAGTAAAAATGCACCTGTAATAGAATAAATGCAAGATAGAAGATACATATAGGAACATTCCATTCAAAGCAATAACATCTCCATGGTAGCTGACTCCAGAAAAGTTACATAGTGCACCTTTAATGTCTTTGAATTGTAATCTAAGTGGGAAACCCATAGCATCTCATCATTAATTCATATATCAGGAAAATGAACATTGTCACTAGGATTGTCAAAAGTATCAAAAATCAGATACTAATTTATACTAAAACTAGTATTTAAGATAGATACTCGCAAGTATCAATACTAAAAAAGTCACATCTATAGGATAGAAATGAACCTTTCCTGAGTAGCTTTAGAATGACCTTGAGCTGTATCAGAACAAGTATAAGACACATAGACTAGTGTATGCCGATGGACCACTATGGAACCTACCTGTATAGACATAATAATGTAAAAAAGTACTATGATTTAATGTTAAATTCAATCTGTTGTCTAAATAAGGAGTGTTTTTATTATCATTGTGGTATTGGAATCAGTATTGAGTATCAAGTCTATTCCTTAGCATTGAAATCAATGCAAAAAAAAAAAAAAAAAAAATAAGATTTGTTATTTTTCCTGTGGCATATTTATTGTAAAAGTTTCTTATAATCAGTACTGCAATACCACCCCTGCCTTTATCTGACTTCATAAACCACTAAACTCTGTTTTTTTTACTATTATCTGAGAACAGCCATGTCACTTACTGTACACGTTCTTTATAAATCTATTTTAATATTTCATAGTCACACTCTCACACTCGGTTCTCACGGTCCGATGCTTTTTCTCACTGTACCACAAATTCATACCACCGTCATCCAGTGCAGTTTAAAAACTTCATGACATAACAGTTCTTCTCAAACTTCTTATGTGGTTATCTTTTCCCAAAACAAACTTTAAATATTTACCTTATCTTTGTAATACTGCACCATGACTCGATACTCCTTTGCCCACCTCTCGTTTATGGAAAGTAGCTGAGTCAGACAGAAAAACTTACAGTAAGTACTTGTAGTAGTATGTTTTTGTTGTTGAGTAAGTATGAATATTTGAAAAACTCACTTCTTGTTTTTGCATTTCCAAAACGCGGATCTGTTCTTTCATTGTAGCAGCACTCCCTTCATCCTAAGAGACATATCAAATGTGTTAGTTTTGACATCAAATTTTAAATTGGTGTTATTCTTAATCTTTTGACTAAAATGTTTTTTTTTAATAATTTTATTTTAAGTCAAGGCTAGTCAATAAAACGACAGTGGGGACGACAGTAGCTCAGTAGGTTGAGTGTTTGTCCACTGATCCGAATTCAAATCCCGCTCTCTACATAAACATCATTGGTTGAGTGGTTAGATCCACTGACTCGAAGGTTGGCGGTGCAAGTCAGCCCTCACAGATGAATGCTGTCGTTGTGTCCTTGGGCAAGACACTTAACCCACCTACCCCAGCCCTTGGGACAACGGGTGGAAAATAGCCTCTGGCTATAAACCGGCGTGTTTACGTTCATGTCTGTCATGTCATGTCCGTTCATTAACATGCGCTGTCCCAACCAAATAAAATAAATAATAATAATAATAAAATGTCTATGTTGGATCTAATATACTCTTTTTTTTTTTTTTTTTCAATTTTATTCAAGATTTAGCCCAGTCAGGTAAATGCCATGCCGATTTAGTTGATCCAGAATCCAGAGTACATTTAGTCAAGTAGGCCAACTACTAAATTATAGTAAGAAAAATAGCATTGCAATAGTCTCTCTACCACATATGGGGGTATATTTGTAATTTCATTTTGAGCTTATATCTTATCCCCATGAAATCTTCCCCATTAGGGTTGTCAGAGTATCAGATCCTAATCAATACTAAAATTAGTATTGAAACTAGATACTTATTTGAGGAAGTATTGATACTTAAAAAGTCACATTCACAGGACAGAAATGAACCATTTGAAAACAGGTTTAGAATGATTTTGAGCTGTATCAGAACAAGTGTAAGACCATGTAGACCAGTGTACGCCCCTGGTTCACTGTGGCACATACATGTACGATGAGGATTTAATGTTGAAAATTCCACTGTATTGTCTAAATAAAGAGTATTTTTTATTATTGTGGTATCGGAATCGAGACATTCATTTCTGTTTATTATTATTAGTTTTGGATTACTTTTCATCAGCAAAAAATATAATGGCAATGAAACTATGACGAAATGTATGACTTAGCCAAATTAACCTTGTAACCTGAATTCAACTGTGCCATGAGAATGTATGTTTGTACTTCCTTTTACATATTTGTGGAAGTTTTGCTCTAGTTGGCTTCCAGTAATGCAATGTGGATGTGAATGTGGTGAGTGAGCTGGCGGTGTGTGATCATTAGGCCAACAGTGGTATGTTCCAAAATTGCGTGATTTGGTCTTACCTGTGTGTTTTCCAGAAGATTGTCTGGACCTTGGGCAAAAGTGGCATCTATGTTGTTTGGAGAGGAGCGGTTCAATGCACATGCCTCCAATCTGAAGATGAAGACATTTTAATGATATTGACAAAGCACAAATTAATATATTATGAATTAAAATTATATAATGAAATTGGCTTTGAGTGATATAGAGATGTTTAAAAAGTTAATAAGTGCATTATGGAAAGTTGTAAGTAAATGTTTTTAGAAATAATGTTTCAAGGACTTGGTTGGAAAAGTTGGTCCTAGTTATGATTAATACAAGATTAGGCAGGCTACAGAAGAGATAATATGGCTAATATTAAAAAAACAAATAGCTTGCATCCCTTGACAAATATGAGGTGCCATTAAAGCACAATAATAGCAGGGTAATAGCATGGAAAGGCATGGGACCTCAAACATAAGTATGGTTATTACATGATAGCTACAGATGGACAGATAATTTGACTGTGGTGGTGTGTGTTGGTGATCAGAAGGGGAAACGGTGCAGATTGGCAGCCTTGCTACTGCGCAGCTGTATCTACAATAGTATCTTGCCACCACCGAGTATGGAACGAATGAATAAAGCAAGTTTACATGCCATTTCCATCCTACTATGCAATCAAGTGTTAACACCATTTTGATTTCAATAAACATTATATTTTGAAATATAGGATGTTCCAAGGACAGGTCCATGGAGTCAGAAAGTCCTTGAAACTACAACACAAAGTTGTCATGACTATAAGATTTGTCATAGTAGTAAAGAGGCCGGAGCACTATGACATAATAATCAGTGCAGTTTTAATTTTACCTGTGGGCGGTGGGCAGTGAGGGATACAGTCTTTTCATCTGTGCACCAGTCTGTGAGCTCACTGTGTCCTCCTGAAATTTCAACAAGACAATACAAGTGTTTATCTTAGCAAACGAAAGTAAAGCATGTGCAAATAAAATAAATAAATATATAAACATGGTAGGAAATTCAGAATAATAGAACATTTGGTCTTTGGTGATGGCATTTCACATTTTCCCTGGGGACTACTACTGGAAACTAGCTGTATAGCGAATACTGGCACATTTACAGAAATGTATGTGTGTATTAATTTAAATTAAAATAAACAAATAAGTAAATAAATAAATAAAACAAATTAAACGTTCATAAAAAATTAACTTGTGTTTTGTTCACACTGATTCTCCATTTTTGTAAGAGTGGGTATATCACATAAAAATCTAATAACAAAACTATGCATGGAGAAAATCCTTTGCCAAACTTTTTGTCAATAGTCATAACATTACAACGTTTAATTTTTAAAGAGTCAAAATTTAGTTTATGAGCTATTTATGCTAATTCGTAATCATTTTCATTTTGACAATAATTTCCAAATTGTGACAAAAAACAACACTGCAGAAATAAGATTGCATATGCTAGCTAGATCAATGCTGTCAAATAAGTGAGAAACCGTGACATTAAATTACCTTTATACAAGATAATATATAGAAGGACCTCGACAGTAAACATATAGCAGTATCAGCAGCAGTAGTAGTAGTAGCAGTAACATAAAAACTGCTTCTTAAACCTATTACAAGGATCAGTTCAACACAGCAATTTTTTTTGGCGCAAACTTATAAATAATTTGTCCATAATGTACATAAATGAAGTGTACCCAGCTCACCATGTGCTGTTGTTTTGCTGTTTCCTCTCCTGCACGTTTCTGTTCTCAGCTGTTCAGATTAACGTCTTTTGCCTCGCGCTTGAGTTTTATGCGGAGGCGTGTGTGACGTAATGACGGTAAAACCCCCGTTATCCAATCAGGTGGCGGGGTTCCTTCTCGCTCACGGCGGGCACTTGGCGGGCTTTATCGAAGGAAAGGAAAGTCCGCGTGACTGATGTGTGCGGCGCGAGCAGCGGTAACACACTGGGCACTTCTGGCATGTTACGGGCAGCGTTAAGTAACTGAAACTGGCCCCGTAAAAATGACACACTGACTCAGCAGTTTGTACAGGCGTGTGCTCCTCTCCATAAGCCAGTACATGCCTAGTACACAATTCATGCCTAGTGCTTTTCGTTTCCTCTGCTTTAGCCTTTAAGACGTATGAAAGGAGTGGCTCATAAAGGGTTATTTCCACATTTAATAAGCTAGGTATGACTAAATGGTACGTAGTCGATTTTGCAAGATCAAGTCAGGTAATCATTAATTTGATCGATCCACCTAGGAAATTAGTAGGCCATTTGAACACAGTTGCTCACATTCACATTACAATAAATATGCTATAATGTTTCTCAAACTGTGGAGCTCTTTCTAGTGACTGTTAAAAGTTGATTTTGTCCACATTTTTGTTATCCTTTTAATTAGCCCTGGTTTAGAACTAGCATAGCTGCTAGCAATGGTGTACAGAAATCCTATTTGAGACCTAGTTTAGCCCCATTTCAGCCCTGTAATAGTTCTGTTTTAGAAAGAAAATATAACCTACTAGATCAGAGGTGTCCAAACTATGGCCCGGGGGCCAAATGCTGCCCTCAGACCAGTTTTTATTGGCCCTCAGGCCTCCTGCTGAACCGGCCCAATTGATCATAAGCAGTACTTTAAGCAGCAAATTAAACTATTTTACCACTATAACCTCAAACATCACATTGCAGTGTGATACAGACCTAAAACGAATGTGTTTCAAGCCTTATTAATACACAGCAGCTCTGTCAAAGTTGTGTATGAAGCACCGCACTGTATTGATCTCCGGTCTGTGGCCCTCCGCTTCTAATATGCTTTGAGATGTGACCCTCAATGAGAAAAAAAAAAAAAAAGAGGTTTGAGCACCTCTGTACCAGATGATAGGTGTACTGTGTGAAAAGTTTGACTGGCACTGTACTAGACCTTTGGGTCCCCGAGTACTCATTATATTGATGTATTTTAGAAGCCAAATTATAAATCTGTAGTCCTATTTTCTCATTTTAATGATATGGATGTCCAAAATAGCCAACCTCTACAAAGAAAAAAAAAAAAAAAAAAATATTATTAATGTTGTTAAATGTAGGCTACTAAAAAGAACATTGTAGCCTATATTCAAATACTGTTCAACATCTTTCTTCTAAATCTGAAATCGTTCCAAGTACCCCTGGTGAGTGTTCTCAGTATCTCTGGTGAGAAAAGTCTGTTCTATCTAACTAAACACAGTTAGGCATAATAAAACTACCTGGCTACTATGGTACTAAAAACAGCTGAAGCAAAGATTAGCTATAGCCTTTGTTAGGCTAATAGAAAATAGGTCTACAACAATGAAAGTAGTTTTTTTTTTTAGCATTAACCAGTTTTTTGTTAGCATTGTAGCTAACACAGTTTATGTTAATATCAACAATACATTAATTAATTACTAAACTTATTTTTTCAGTCTTCAAGAAAATGATCAGCTTAATTCAGTTTATGTTCAATTATCTACGAGTCTTTAGGGAAATTCCCAAAGATTTTATTTTCTTTTATAACTACGCATTGTGCATCATTTCTGCTTGTAACTGTATTTTTACCTTGCGTCATGCATATTTACCAGCACCGTGCTTACAAATTTTTCATTCTGTTTCTGTAGCCCTACCTCAAAATGAACTTGTAGTATTGTCGAGGGTGGATACTGTGAGTAATATGAAAGCCTACAAAATGAATTTAACTATGCAAATGAACCTAACCTAACCTCTGGGAAAGTCACACTTGTGTTTAACCGTATCATCTGAAACAATCTCTACAACAGCAGCTTTTCTGAACGCACTTGACTCACAGAGACTGTTTCAAGGAAGAGGCGCAGGGGGAAATCACGTCACTCTTCCAGTAGCACCATGGTCTGTGCGAAGTCTACAAACAACACGAAGTACAGCCAGGCCTACCCAAACGACTGCTCGAGTTTTGTGTCATTCTAATAAAAATGATGAATTTGATTGAATAGTTTGACAATGTTTAATGCATTTAAATGTGAAAAAGACTTGGTAATACTGCACTAAGTTATGACAGTAAGTCGATTTATAGATAGGTACAGTATCTTCACTTTGGAGGTGGCATATCACCTGCATGATTCCATTGAAATAAGTTAAAACCACACTTCGGAACATTCTCCATGGATGTAGATACGTTTTATGCTATAATGTGGAAGATTATAACAAGCAGGTGGTGGCGCTAGATCAAATTACAGGTCAGATCTGAGGAGAGGCGACCCAGCTCACTGTAAGAATGCATGTTTTCTGAGGTATTTCTAGTGATAAAAATACCTCTATTTTATTTTTTGATTAGTGCGAAATACATATTTTGGCATGTTTTGTCACTGTAATATTAATTTCCAGGAATGTTAAGTTGTAATTGATTTAGTGGTGATTTAGGCAAGTAATTCGTAATCTCCAATCATGAAAAATACTCATGACACTGTATTTATTTTTAGGCTGACTTAAGGGAAACAGCTTAGTTATAGCACTGTAATTGCACAATAAAAAAATCTTTGAAAACTTTACTGGTGTGACCTATTATGGTATCGCTTTGCCTGAAATGTTCCAAAGTACGGCATTGAACTACTATCTCCGTGGAGACAAGCTGGTGGCTGTACCTGACTAAATTACAGGTCAGATCTGTTGAGAGGCTACCCCATTGCAAGGTATTTCTCGTGATAAAAAGACCTGTAATAAAAAGTTACACAGTGCATCTTTAAGAACATAGCATATATAACATAAGCGGTACTTCCTGGTAAAATATAGTCCAACAGATGTATGACTTTTTTGCTCTAAAGGCAGAGTTTTTTGCTGAAGTTCCAGTTTCATTGACCAGATGTGGCTTTCAGTTTGGATGTACAACACTGTCACCGTGGCCTTATTTTCTCACAGGAAAACATCTGCTCTACATTGGATTTTGTGTAACAGTATTTACTCAACAATATGTACATCATTCGACAATTAGCAGTATTGACTACTGTAAGAAGTTTTTGATGACCTGCGGTAAATGATGAAGAAGAAGAAGAAGTGAGAAACACAGCCAAGTAATAGTATTGTTGCTTAAAAATAGGCGAATTTAAAGGTACACTGCGTAACTTCTGTTGTTCCGGGAGGTTATGCCACATTCTTATTGCCAAGAATATTCCACAGTATGGCATTAAAAACCTATATCCCTAGAGCCATGCCAGGTCTGATAAGATAAGAATGCACGTTTTTGAAGTGGTTTTTTTGCAATAAAAACAACCATAATGAAATAAATGCTATAAAGTTTAATTCCATTTAACTTTTCAGGTAAAGAAATAACAAGCAGGTGGTGGGAAAGTTACAGAGTGCCCCTTTAAGTCACACAATTATGTTTTAAAAAAGAAAAAATAGGCATGTAACTTAATGTAAAATGGTAAAAAATGTAAAATAGACATGTAACTTAATGTAATTTATTATAGTTTAGTATAGTATGCACCTAATATACCATACTGTTTTACCATTATTTGACAAATAGAGACCTATGATGGAAGTTTTTAACATTTTAATGACATTTAATTTCCCTATTTACCATATGTGTTTTTCTTTTGTTATAGATCGATCCGAACTCGGCACAGTTTTCCAGAAAAGGTATACGCTAATGAGAAAGAGTCGTTTTTTAGGGGGGCGCCTTGATGTTCATAACAAAACAAGCTAACACATGTGGTGCAGTCCTGGTGACTCAAGCCGTGACGCTGCTTTCCGTCATCACAGAACTCATCTCAGCCCTGGTTGTGGTTGGACCAGGGGGCTGTTTTCATGTCACACGCGCACCTGTAGAGGGGCTGCATGGGTTAAACAGTATAAGGTCACCCACAGTATAAGGGTACATTACTGTTAGCTGTGACAAAGCACCCATCAACATAAAGGAAAAAGCAGAGGCGCTCCCCTGCTCTGCAAATACTTCCTACATCGAAAAGAGATTTTGGTGATCTCATCAGTTTAGACCTATTCTGGTAATAGAAGTTTCAGTGTGAAAAAAGTGAAAGTGAAATATGGTTAGTAAAAAGAGGGATGTAGTACAGTACGGTATAGAGTTACCCATGAGTACGAGTAAGTATCTTAAACTCTTAGAATAGCACACAGAACGCAGCTTGCAAGTCTATAATTTTATTAAAATATCATTGACATTGCATCACTTGGATTGGCAGGTAGAAACATAGCAGCAAAAGTATTCGCTACACAGTTAAAAAGTCAAAAACATTTCCCCATTTCACCCACAGTATAAAAATGCATAATTATAAACTGTGTAAACACTTAATCTATCAGAAAACAAAAACAGGTAAAAAGTACAGTTTGGTAAACATTTGACGGGCCACTTCACCAACAGGCTCCACAGGGCTTATTAGGATCTAAGGCACATTCTTGTACCTGTGATCTGCAACAAAAAGAAATCTCACCTCAAATATTAATACATTTACAAAATATTATTGATAGCACAGAATCAAATGGGATAAGGCATTATGGTGATTTTGTTCGGACATCACTGATAACAGCTCTGGCCATGTAAAGTATGAATGTAGTATACAATAGTACACATTCTGCATATTGCATAACGACCTGGTCACTTGCTGCCGGCACAACACTAAAACCAATTGAATCCAATCCAAAAAAGCCATAAAAGTCTTTGACAAAAAACCTAGCTCCTTTCACCATTGTATTGTTTTAGAAAAATATAATTGGTTGAATTTTGATAATTTTATACAATTTAAAAATGCTTGTTTTGTATTTAAAGTTCTACATGGACTTGCTCCTCCGCCGCTGAAAGACTTTATCAAACTAAAGACTGTGTGAGTGGGATGGGAACCAGGGCCACATCTCGAGGAGACTGTGATGTACCACACAGACGCACTAAATTTGGACAAACCGTGCTCTCTGTTAAAGGGACTCATTATTGGAATAGCCTTCCTCTGACAATAAGAGAATGTTCATCTCTGTCCACATTCAAACTGCACCTTAAACTGTGGCTGAAGGAAAACCAGGTCTGTGAGCACTTTTAGCTGCTTTTATTGTATTCTTGTAATGTCTATGTTGTATTTGTTGTCTGTGTACCTGCCTAGGGACAACAGATGGAAATTAGTATTTTTTGCTATAATCTGGCACATTTACACTGTGTTACAGATGTTCATTAATATGCGCTGTCCCTATCAAATACATAAATAAATAAATAAAATACATTGATATACACAACTGTGATATGTCAGCATTGCCATAAAATGTAAATACTGTGAGATATTGCACTTCATCTGGTGAAGTCAGCCAATCGCCAAATAAGGGCATTTTTTTCCAACTTGTCAAAAGATTTTGGTTTATCAAAATTAAAATACACTAAAGGACAAATTACAGCATTAAATTAATAATATGTACTTTGTAAAAACAGCTCTTAGGCTCGAAAAGAGACTGCTGTGTACTGTCTGCATCGAATTATAAAGCGAGACTCAGGAAGTGCACTGTTAGCATACTAATGTTTGTTAGTGAGGAATAAGTTCGGGCCACTAAAAACGAGCACAGCTTCTTTAATTATGTTTTAAGACAGTGCAGTTTATTGTGCAGTATCAATATTTTATCACCACATGCTTTCAAGTTATAATTTCTTATCAAACTACATCATTATTATACCATTACACACATGAATGGCTCCACTAAAGCTGTTCCACCGCAAAACAGGAAACTGGACTTCATGCCTCAGGGATAAAATAAAGTACAGACTGGCTGTCAGAATTTCAGCAAAGTTTTGAGTGAAAGAACACACAAGGAAACTTCCTACAATTTGCAGAGTACTATTATTTTGTTTAATCTTAACCTTTAACCTTAGTTCCATTAAGGTTCAGAATTTGTTCTAAAGGAAGTGCAGACCCCAGATAGAATTTTGAGTTTGTCGCCCTCTGCTGGCAACATGGAACATAGACTACTATTTAAAGTGCATATTGACAGGTTAGACTACTTGTTTAACTAAAATATTGTTAATATTGTTATATTTTCATTTTTTTGGTCAGTTTGTTCTCTCACCCATAAGGATCAGCCCTTAAAGTAGCACCTACATACCATTAACTTTCCAATGTTGTACTTAACAAGATTTTTATGCATCATACAGAAGGAAGCTTTAATAATAATGATGATGATAATAATGATAATGATAATAATGATAATGATAATAATAATAATAATAATAATGATAATAATAATAATAATATAATAATAATAATAGATTATTTCTATAGCATTTTCTCGGAACAAGTTCCAAAAGATTTACTCACTCTGGCACCTCCTGGCAGCTGTAAGCTATGCCCTGAGCTAGCTCCTCCTGCAAGTTCTTTAAAGATGGATTGGCACAGTTTGATCTGAAAAGAGAAGAAGGAAATAAAATAAGCACAACTTTATCATCATTCAAAGTCCGAGTAAAGTTTGTGTATTAGTATTGAAAATTAAACTTACACGTCTTTGTCTTGTGTGACCAGAACAACCTCTAGGCTCTTCATGATCTCTGGGTTAAAATTCTTTACCTCAATGCTTGCAAATACACTGAAATAAAAACAAACAAAGTAAAAATCAATCAGTATGTAAATGAATAACTGACCTCACAGTGTGGTCATGTTATGTGAGGTGCAGTACCTGGTCGGATTGAAAGGAATCGCGATAGATCCATTTAGCATAACAGAGACATTGCCACAGGCCACTTGTGCAAACTGTGAACAGAAGTGAATACAAAAATTTAAGTGCCAGCCTATAGACTGCATTAAGAGACATTACAGCCAAAACTCACTGAGATTTTTTTTGTCGCCCCAGATTAAATAAGCAGTCATCAGAAAAAGGCTGCACACAAAATGCTTTTTTGGATTCATTAGATTTTAAAGGGCCTGTACCCATTCCTCTCAGAAACAATTGGCTGGGATAGTGTCAGGCAGCTGGAGATAGTGATTGGACTTTTGGCTGTTTTAGGGGATCCGGATCTTCTGACTTTTTTACTATGTATTTATATGATAGAAGCCAATGTGAGAACTTATTTTAAACTGCAAAATAATCACTGAGAGACAGCAAAAGACTAAGTTAAATCTGTCAAGTGGACAAATCGGTGTAAGAGTGAAGACGTTTCGCTGCTCATCCAAGCCACTTCGTCAGTTCTGGTCAGAATGCTGGTGGTGAACTGAAGAAGCTTCTTGGATGTGCAGCGAAATGTCTTCACTTTTATAACTTTTTGTCCAATTAACAGATTTACCTTCGTCTTTTGCTATGGATCAGACCTGGACGACTGAGGGTTTACACAGAAATTACTGAGAGAAACAACCAAGGCTCAAATGTGTTTAGAATGGTTCAAACTGAGAGTGGGAGAGTGTTTACCCATTGGAATTATGAACAATCTAAATACAACACTGCACTACAATAATAATAGTTTAATAATAATTATTATGATGCCAAATTGTTGTTGTTTTTTTTGTGCACAATCTCTCACTCGCCTCGCCTGCTTTGTGTCTGTGCAGATTCTTATGTTTGTTCACCTTTAATCAGTATAAAAATGCATACAAATTAGAAGGGACCATTCAAAAGAACCGATCTCGCTCGTGAACGCTTGGGTGATTCTTAGTAACAATGTGCCTGATTGGATGACGCTCTCTGTCACTTCTGTATCATTTATTAGAAAATTTTATACTTTCAATTTCTTTTTTATTAGCAGCTTTTACTATCCAGTGCATAATATAAACAGCATTTATCTTGACAATTACAAATTCAGAAAACAGGTCTTTTCGACTTTAATAATAATGCTTTTCTCAATTATTTTTCTCACACTAGGAGACAGTTCTTCACAGATAAACTTAACATTTTAAACGTTTTTTTTTATATATTATTTATTGCAATAAGATAGTTGATGTTGTTTAAAATGCAAAACAATTTGTATAGGCAATTTATACAGATTTTTCAGTAATATCATTTACTTAAACTTCCTATCTGGAAACAAGTATTTGCATCTAATATATCAACAAAAAGATCCACTTTATGTCTCGGAAATATTCACTTAAGGGCATTTCTGCACATATTAACCTGCACGCACATTTTTCACATATTGCCCTAAGGACCATTTCTGCAGTGTCTTTAAAAACAGAATGATTTTTTTGCTGTAGTTTCCCCAGAGCAGAATTGTGTGTAGCGGAGTATGTAGAGTATGAGATAATGATAGGTGAGATCAGATCCCAAACACGAGCAGCTCTTCTAAAGTATTTCCTCCACACAACAGGAAATATGACTTTGTGCCTCAGGGCTTAAATCAGCTACAAATTTACATTTTTTTGTGTTCTGCAAAGTTTTGAGAGAAAAACCACAAACATTTTACAATCTAAATCCACGCTACACTATATTTTTAAGTTTTATAAAAGGTCCCCACAATGTTTTTATCAGACTCTTTTGAAATGCCTTTTTGGACACTTTTACACTTCAAATAATGGATAAGACCAGGGAACTCCTTCCCATAATTTGCAAAGCACTATTCTTTTGTTTATTTTATAATTTAATCTCAGAGACCAGATAACTCCTTCCCATAATTTGCAAAGCACTATTCTTTTATTTATTTTATAATTTAATCTCAGTCCCATTAAGCTTCAACAGTCATCTACAGAAATTTGAGGTCCCAGATAAAATTTTGAGTTTGTCTCCCTCTGTTGGGTATGAAACATAGACCGAACGTTTTGTTACTGCTATTTTAAAGCAGACCTATTATGCAAAATTGACTCTTCAGAGCTCTTAACCATGTTATAGTTGTCTCCCCTTCTCATTTCCCTTCTCACAGTTATATCTGAAGTGATTCATGCATGTTTAAGCAATCTTTAATTAAAACACCATTTTACAAGAAACTCCCGTTTTCACCACCACTGGCTTACACCCACTGCTCGTTCTCCAGTTTTATTTTCTTAATCAGTGCTACTCATAGGATTCAGCAGTGTTGCCTAGTCATTTTTCTAGCGGCTTGCTGTGTGATCTGTAGCTATCCAGTGGAGGTGCTAACAGATACACAACTCTCTGTTGTGATGACGTTTACGGCAAAGTCAGCCCCGATTGGACACCACAGTTTTCTAAGTCAGCTGACTTGTTACTTTTATTAAGTCGTTTCAGATTATTATTAATAGAATATCGTGATTTAAAATGTGCAAATTATAATATATTGGTCCACGTGTGTCATAAATTATGACTATATAGCAGACACAAGCACAACATGTGTTCTTTAAGGGCATATGTTATGACTACTGATTCTACTGAGTTCACTAAAATATAGTGAACTCAGTATATTGAAGATTTTGCTAAGGGTCTTGCCTAGTTTTTATTTTTGTGTACAATTTAGTTCCTGGTTGGAGATGGGCAGCAGATGTGGTGTATGTGGAGGTATTTGCACATATCATGCCATTGGATGAAATATCTACCTCTCAAGGAAACATGTGCCAAACAGATGAGGACGTTCAGTCACCATCAGTGGACCATCACAGCTGCTGATCTACTGGAAGTTAGAGGTGAAAATGGAGATGTTTCTCAAAGTGACTTGTTCAAACTAGTTGAAGAGGTAAAGTCTCCATTGGAAAATAAATACATATCTCCAGAGAGGGAAGTGGATTTGGAATGTCCACAAACATTAATTTTGAAAATGTCACCTGCAGCAATCCAAGAACAGGTACCTGATGTCACCCAGGACATCACATCCCTAATGGACGCAAATGACCAACTGAGTCACAAGAGAAGGAGGTCCAACCTGCATCAGTGAAGCTACAGGTGCTGCCTGTGGAATCCTGTCCAAGTTGGACTTTATTAGAGTTATAACAGAAAACAATGGCCAGTGATGGATCGTGTGAATCTAATCCAACCACCACTCACCAAGAGGAGTCTGAAGATGTCTGCAGCCTGAGTCAGGCTGAAGAAATCAGAGCAGCACCATGTGAAACTGCACATGAGCCAGAGGACAACAGGGGAGTGAGTCCAGCTGAAGAAATCCCACATCAACAAACAGATGAAACGTCCACTGTTCTAAACACGATAAGAGAGACAAGCAACCCACCTCCACCCCCTGTGGACATCCAGAGCCCTACACCCTTACACAGGCTTGTGCAAAAAAAATCTTTACAATGTCCAAAATCCACAATCAGTGTGAGCATAGCCTGATGTCTGTTGAGTTGCTCAAAGAGCACCTCATTGTTGATGGAGATGATGATATCAGCTTTGAAGACTTGCACAAAAATGGCAAAAGAGTGGCCAAAGAGTATGGTTCCCCTAGCGCCCTCCAGGGGGCTGTTTGGGCATCAGATACTGCACCTTTGCAGCCGTTTGAGCCATCTAAATAAACAAGCTGGGAGTATTGTACACCCACCCCAAGTCGGCCCTGTCATGCTTCTTCTCCAGGCTGAGGAGGGCATTTCTGTAGGCCAGCAGTGCAATATAGATGTGGAGGACTGTTCATTAGGGCCATAATTTGATAATCTGCATTTAGAAACATTTTGATCTGTGACGTGCGGTCAGGTGAGGCCGTACCTCATCTGTCATCACAGAGAAAAAAACAAATGAAATGGTTATATTTAACCAATGATTTGTACTATAAAGTTATTTTCTATTTAACTTGCAAATTTTATTCTTTTTTTTACTCACTGAATTTTTATGTTTACCAGTTGAAATACTGAGAAGAGACGTGTGAAGAGGCACCGGGTGAGGCATGTAGTTACCTGGCCTCATGTTAGGGGGCACTGCTGAGCCCAGGGATTCTTGTAACTCCCGCAGAATAGGGGCCGCAGAATAGTGATAGCAAGGTACAGTTTAGAGTTAGCAAGTCAAGTTTAGCAATCTGTTCACTTTTTTCTTCTTGTCTGGCCCTACTTTTTAAAGATTACATATTAAAGCTCAAGCAGTTTTCTAAACTGGACTTTGGGTCGAAGCAGCAGGTTATAATTAAAGTATCAAGACCAACGCTGAAGGAGCTAAATGGTTTGCTCCAGACGATGGGACGAAAGTCTCGGTCTTTTCAAACAGAGACGTATGAAATTTAATGACTTCAATCCACAACACAACACAAAACCAGCTTTTTATTTCATACTATTAGAGCTATTTCATACGGACTTCGGAACTTTTATTTTGAAATTCTTTTTTATTCTGGCCCCAAGTCACTGGGAGAGAAACTGACCCGGGGCCAAATGTTCTGACACCTGGTTTATATGTTTGTAAATCTGATTGTGACGACATCAGTGCCTCACCAGCCACGAACCTCACCGCACGTCACTGATTTCGATAGAATGAACATTTCTTTTGAAATGTGTTAAAATGCATTTATTTGTTAAGAAATACACAATGCATAGCAAATATTATGTTTAGTCTTGTGTATTTTTGTTTGTCTTAAATGCAGTTGATACTAATGCTGGCTGTTAGCCTGTTGCTGTTTACAGTGGTGTAACTAAACTAATTAGGACGTGTTTAGAAAGTGAGGAAGTTTGGGCTGTGTCTGTATGAACTGTGTATTTATGAACTACATACACAGTTTTTCTAAGAGAGGTACAGTATCTTTAAGTACAAATTTCTATCAAGGAACTACACGAGGTGGATGAATACATAATAATGTACCTTATCTTATAACATTCTGAGGTAAAAATCACATACAGGGCTATTAACACCTAGGAACATTATACTACAGAGTAAATTGGCACAGCATTTTCTGCCATGCATGTAAATAAAATTAGGCTAAAACTGAATTCAAATTTGTGGTCAAAGAATCCAGTCTCAAAGAATTCAACAGCTCCTCTGAGGAGTGGGCTGCTGTAGACTCAGGAGGGTTTCCATAGAAACACACAAAGCCTCATTGAAAAACCTGGAACAGTGACTTTGACTTTTCTTTTGACTGTAATAAACTTTCCTTAAACTCGTGGCTGTTCTGAATACCCAAAAACAACAGATAATAAGGAAAAGTGAACTTACTGACTCTGAAGCCTTGCTCCAAAAAGAGCGGACTGTATTATTGACACAGTCTGTCCATCCCGGACAGCCAGAGGTGAAGGTGTCTGCAACAAACACAGAACTCGCCAAGTTAGACAAACCGGTTATACTTACACAATATGAAATGTTAAAGTATCATATACTACAGAAAATACCGCAATAAATGATGATATTGAGAACTACTTTACTCACAATCACTCTAAAACTAGATAACTCAAATAAACCATTTGAAAATTAACAAGATTATAAATAAACTGAGCAATAAAACAGTATGTAGCCTGTGAGCTACAACCACAGCTGAACTTAGGCAGCACATACAAGGACACATACAATACAGTTTTTCTCATCCCCAGTATATACCTCATGTGAAAAACTTACTTACTGCAGTAGCACCTATTGTTGCTTGGCTTCAAATACTAGGATGCAACGTTTGAACACATTGCTCTAACTGTGCATGAACCTCCCTTTAAGTCATTATTTTGTGTGTGTAAATTTGTGTTAGTTCTAGATATTTTAATTATTCAAACTTCTGCAATTCTGTTCCTCGCAAATACAAGTGTGTTTGCTGGTACAGTAGTAAAATACTACATTTCTGTTGTAAATAAACACCTAAATAAAGTCTAGTTGTGTTGGCTCGTCTACATTTTCAGTTGCAATAGTGTTAAGCCAGTCTGTATTTTCACTGTATAAGCAAAATAAGACATACATAAATAAGGTTTGACATAGCAGAGTAGCAGCATAGTAGTAGTAGTCAAACCTGCCGAGCTTCCACTGACCAATTACCTCAATTACACATTTTTAGTAAACCTGTCAGTAAGTCAGACTATTGAGTTAAAGTTCTCATTATTTACATGACAGGAAATGTGTGCGTGGCTAGATACTGTGTAAGTGAACATATCTTTTAGTCATTTAAACATTCTTGTTTGGAGGTCATGTTTGAATTCCATTAATAAAACAAACTGATAACACGCACTGTTTTTCACTGCGTAGGCATTATCCTTGGCACCAGTCATCATCTGAGTTTGCCTTTAATTATGACAAGTTCACATGCTTTCTTCTCATGTCACCCTGCTGTCCTTCAACCACAATTTCCTTTGAGGAGTGCACCTTTTATTTGCTTTCACTTTAGCGTGCATATCATAAACCAAACTGAAATGCACTTTCCTTATGATGTGCAAACTAAAGGGCTTACACATCACTTTAGCTTGCATAAGGTGCAAGATGTGCAAGCTAAAGGGCGTAAACGTTTAACTAAGACTTGTCAGAGAGATGTCACCGATTGTAATAATGCAAACCTTTTCCAATAACTAATAAATGGAAAAAGCCAACACTAGTTAGTATTCCACTCTATTCTGAGGTTTTTTTAATAGAATGATAGAAAGTAGCACTGCAGTTAAAAAAAAACCTTGTAGCTACCAGCATGCCTTGCTCTACAACATGAACTAAGATCTGACAAACAACCATGACTGACAGCTCTATGTGCAAGAGCTGGTCAAAGGTCGTTGTCAATTTATGACGTGAACAGTTTATAAGGTGAGGTCAAAGTGCAATTAATTGTCCCTGTAGGAAAAGTTGTCCAAACCCAAAACCTTCCTACCTTCTTGCTAATCAAGTAGTCTAAGTATGAGATATATCTAGTAATCACATATTTAGACATTAGGTCATCAAAATCATGTAGGTGAAAAAAAAAAACAACACATGCCAAACACAAGTCACTCTTTGTCAATAAACTTGTTTTCTATTAAGTTCGATGGGATTTTCAGTAAACATGTCCAATACTTTTCCCCATCATTTTAAAGGGCTCATATTACACTAATTTCTGATCTGTGTTATAATGTTTCCTCATCATAAACAGACCTGGAGCTGTGTTTTGTTTCATTCTCACATGTTTAACACACAAATCCTGCATATTTAGGCTGAATTCTTCTCTCAAACTGAAAAAAACTCTGTTCTCATGTGTTTTTAAACTTCGTTCACCTTCACTAGAATCATTAGGATGATTTCAACCCTGGAATTGCCGCTGTTTACGGTACTAAAGGTAAAAGGTGCTGTTATCTTGAACACTACCACTATATGACATCACAAGGTGGAGCAGAGCATTTTGAGCTTTGGAGACTAATAATAAAGGGTTACTCAAACCTGAATAAAGCAAAACACAACTCCAGGTAAATTTTTGAGGAGGTAACAACATTATAACATGGTTTAACGCTCACAAGAATCCAATTTTTGTAATACAGGTCCTTAAATGATAAAATATGACATAATTTCTAAATGTAACTGGACATCTGGTTTAATTTCTTTGCATATGTGGATTACTTGCTACCTTAATCTGGTGAGAATTTCATGCATCCAATAGTTTTTCCTCTCACCTTCGCTGCCCTCTTTGCCGCACCAGGTCAACCCGTCCAGCAGCGATCCCAAAAACGTGTCCTCCATGGTGATAAAGCAGTCTCTCTTTGAGGTAAAATCATGGACGACATCTTTCGTTTTACTCCAGAACATGATCTGATAAATGAAACCAATTGACTTATTGAAAGCTTAATTCAAAACCTCGCATATACATAAACCCCATTCATACATTGCTCCCAGTAAACTGCCACATGCAAAATGCCAGAACTCTCACCTCTAACCCCAACTTTGCATTTGTCTCTCTTGCATAACAATGTGCTGCTGCAACATGTAACGTCACCATGTCGTGTCATCAGGAAACCAAGTTCGCACCGAGGAAACCATGACCATAACCAAGGAAACGAAGCAGTGGTATTGGCAAATTGCTGTCTTTATTCACACATAAGTCTTTCCTGCATTCCTCTGATTTACCTGGGAAATTGCCAGATCAAAATGCAGGTTCTGGCAACACCCTGTTCTGGCAAAATGCAGGTAAAGTCGCAGGTCAGGCTGCATGTGTGAAAGGGGCTGTGTTTACCCTGTTGCATGCAGGTTTGATGGGAGCAGCATCCACTAGAGGTTGGTACGCGTCAGGAGGTACAGTGCAGGGATCCTTGCCGACGTACGCTTGTTCAAATGCCCTCCATGTCTTTTCACAGTCATATCTGAAAAAAAAGATTAAATAAAGGCGCATTATGTAAATTTTTCAGTCATGATCAGATTGCTGATGGACGCTGCCTTATCTGAAGGGAGGAGCTAGCTACACTGAAACTAACACCTGTTTGTATAAGGTTTCTGGTCTATTGAAGTACATACAAGTATGAACTGTGCCGGAGTCATATTTTGCCTTATCATTCATGGGTGATCTCACACTTATAGACATACTGCCTAGCCCTATTGTATGGATTGTCTTTCCTAACAAAAACTGTCTCTTTAACCCCCCCTCAAACCATTTCTTTTCTTTGGTTAAGACCTTACCATCTTCAAAGGAGTGGTTAGTGGCTTTGAGATGGAGATGCACAGAAGATTAAAATCCTGAGGAGCTCTCGTGACAATGTTGCTGCATTAAGAATTAAAATTTTTCTTTTACTATGGATCATACCTGGACGACTGAGGGATTACACAGACATTCCAGGCAATGCAATAACATCCCAATTCCAACATGTAGGTGACCCCCACAACCCACCACACTCCAAAAAGTTACATATTGCACATTTAAAATACTGTAATGATCTGATATTTTGCGTTTAGGTCAGAGTTGACACCTTTTGTTGTAATTGCTCATGTGTCGTTGATGATGTAACTGCTTTTGTATGTGACACTTGGCTGCTATGTTTGATGTGAAGGTTCTATTGGTCAGTTTTGTAACCCTGGTGTTCAGAAAATTCACAACCAGAAGAAATTCCTTACACCACGATGCTACAATACATGTACTTTACGGAGCAATGATCACAAACATTTATTTACTGGAGTTACGTTTTTAATAAGCCTAATAGAAAACCATTATGGGCAATTTAATCCTGATTGAATGGGCTTACACTTTATAGCTTTGATAAAGACCTATAATAGGTACTTCAAGACACAAATTGCAAAATATAAAAAGTTGCCATTTTTCTTCTTTTTTACTTTACACATTTTCATTGTTAATGTTTGCACTTTTGGAGTACAAGTAATGGCACGGAATTGTTTTTTTTATCAGTCTGACTAGCTATACAATTGTAATTATTAGTTACTTTACAATCATACAAGGAATTAGTACTTTACAAGTCCCAGTTATCCCAGTCCACAGCTGTTTAAACCCACAAACACATAACAGCACTGCACCTCAGCTCTGATTAACCAGCGCTCAGAGAATGTGCATAATGTGTCTTGAAAGTGATCAAAATGCTGCACAAAATCTGTTTAAAAAGTAACTAGTGACCGGTACTCTGAGTAGTATTGTTCATGTGCACTTTTTCTTTACTTAAGTGCAATTTTGCTAAAAGTAATTGATATTTTTAGCCATAAAACTGTACATTTGTGTATGTGTAAATTTGCAGTACTCTTTCCAACACAGATTTTTAAATTTAGGCTATATATTGCATGAGATAATTGTAATCCTGCTTCTGTATTTTTAGGATGGTCATATACATAGAACATGACAGGATTTTTATTCATTTATTTCCTTGTGGGGTTCATGCATTTCATTGTAGGGTTTTGCACATTTGATCACTGTCTGAAGATTGCCTATACGTTAAGACTAAGGTAATAAAACCACAAAAAAAACCCTGACCCATATCTACAAATAGACACTTTGAAAGATCCTGGCTATTTTGAGAGACAGCAACAACCTTTACGCACTTACCCTTCGCCGTACGCTTTGCATCTAGACGTAAACGCGGCTTTGAATTCCTCATGTTCTGATTTTTTCCGAAGAGCTGCCCACAAAATTAAACTGACTGCGATCACTATAACCGCTACAAGCGCAAATATACAAATGGAGCGTCGGATTCTTCTCTTTTTTGACTTTTGTCTTTGCCCTTCCTCCATTGATAACCACACTACCGTAAACTTGTGCGCGCTCTCCGGATGTGCAGGTGCAGTGAGAGTTGGAGCTGTTTTGCTGGGTCCTGACCGATGTTCACGTCGCTTCTGGATATTTATTTACAAGAACGAGAGCCGACTGACCGAGCGCAGCGCCTCTGGACCAATCAGGAGCGCGCAACAAGCTTTACGCACAGACAGACTCGGGATCACTATAACGCACTGCTTTTTAGGGTTTATACTTGGTCGTATTTTTTGCAAAATAGGTCTTAGTACAGCTGTGACATTAAAAACAAATAAATAAACATATAGGCAAACAGAAGTAGGCCTAGGTGTCAAAGTAAGTGTCCTAATGTGTCAGGCCTGTGTCATTATTACCTTAATAAACAGCTTCAACTTATTTTCGTTATTTGGTTTTCACTTATTTGCTTGAACAGCCTAAAGCAGAAACCCACTGAGCCTACAAGTGTCATTCAAATCAAAATCAACACAGTCTAAAGCCTATTATATTTAAATTAGATTAAATATAGTCATTTTTTTGGATCTTACAATAGATTCCAGAAAAAAAAACTGCTATTGGATCTGCCTGTTAACAAGAGTTTCCCAAATTGTGTGTCTATGTGTTTGGAAAGAGCATCAGAAGATTCCTTACTGTAACTTTTTGCCATCCAAAATAGTCATATTTTTAGCCAACATTATTGCAATATTATGTGGGGATATGCAGTGTAGAAATGATGCTTTATTCTAATAACTGGATGGCTTTCTGAACTGGTTAAAACTGGCTCTGCAACTGCATTTTAAGTAGTTTCAAAATAGTGCATTGTTTCCACTGGAGTATGGTCTATAAATGAGCACTAAAAGTCTTGAGTAGACCATTCATACTGGCCCATTAAAGTGTTTCTGCTGTTTAAAGAGGGTCAAAAGTCAAGGTAGCTGGTTTAAACTCCATCCTGAACAGGATGCCTCACCAGTTTGTCCAGCTTTGTTCAAATAGTGTGACAAAAATGTAACAAAAACAAGTTAAAAGAACACCAAAATGTTAATTGAGTTGTGTGAATAACACGCTTTTCAGGTTTGTCGTTCTGCAGGAATCCTGGTTCTGAAAGCACTGAAGCATCATCAGCATCCTGTAGGAGTTAACAAAAATGGTATTACATTTCAGAAATTAACAGGTTCTACAATAACTTTAAAGTCACGCTGTGTACTTTTTCTGAAGGAGTCACCTGCTTGTCTCGATGGACATGTTATTGCTGTAATGTTCCACAGTATGACATTAAATATATGTATCTTGCATTTATTGAAATATTTTTTTATTGATTTAAAACATCTTGAAAAACACAATTTCTTACTGTGAGCGAGGTCGCCTCTCCACAGATCTGACCTGTAACTTGGCCTGATAGAGCCACATGTTTGTCTCCATACTGTGGAACATTCCAGACGGACCAACAGCCTCTCCTTTGTCTTGCAAATCCAGAATATCTCTGTGTATTTTTTATGCAGATTGATATCAGTCTGGTCCTCACACTGAGTCTCAAACTGGGTCAAATCGAGTGATCACGATCTCTCATCCCAGATTAACAGAGTTTAATACTTTGTTCATTGATTCTGCAGAAACCCACAATGTTTTTCCACCCGTGATATATATATTTTTTTATTTTATACAGACAGACCAGGTATGTTCCCAATTCGCTGTCAACCTGTCAATATGCGCATTTGAAAACAGGGAGATTCACCGGTGACCAGACTCTCATCTTTGTACTGAAGAAGTGTGTTTTGTGGATCCCAGGTAAACATCTTCATGAGACGAGCTGGTGACACACCACAGAATAGTTACAGTTCCCCTTTAAATGAAATCCATTCTTCATCCATTCTTCATTCTTGACCAGCTTTATGAAACCAAACGTTCTGAATGATAAAGTTAAGTTGAAATGACATAAATGGCCAGATTCAAACGCACTTTTTTGGAGTGTAGATTGAATTGAGAAAAAAAAAAATCTAAAATTGACCCACTTGATCTATCTCTAAACGTTTTTTTCCAATGATATTATGATCTGAATAAACAATTAACTAGATAATCTGGACATCTGGTTGGAATTCTAGGACTAAAAAAAGATGAAACTAGGACTTAACAAATCCTGAACAACTCCAGGACTAAACCAGTTATAAAACCACATCTAATAATCCTGGAGCTACTTTTTATCAGTAATAAAATATAGCATATGTACTGGTCATTGTCCGTGCATGTCCACCGGAAACCCCTCGTCTGGAGAATTTGAATCAGGTCCACCACGGATCCTTGGCTGCACGACTCTCTGCAGACATGTAGTACAACAAGAGCGTTTTTAAAATACCTAACAATAAACTATAAATAATCCTTACAATTCCAACTCACATCTGGGGTCCCATAAGGCTGGTCACCACATGTATATTGACATAGTGCACTCTTTGTGGGCTGAGGTTGGCGAGTTCAACACTTCCAAACATACTGTGAAATGGCCCAAAGCTGTTTTTGAAAAATGATATTCAAAAGACATTACAGGTTTTGTTTTTGATTATACCTCATCCGGTTGAAAGCGGCGCTAATTGAGCCATTCAGAAGCACAGTGATGTTGCCACAAGCCGTTTCTGCGAACTAAAGACGATAAGATCAGATCAGCTTTGAATTTATTTGGATTATTTAAAGGGAGACACTACAGGCAGAGCTCTTTTTTGGATTTTTGGGATTTTTTAGAATTTTTTTGTCCAGTAAAATGTGAATTTTTTGGCTTTTTTTTTTTTTTTTTTTTTGTCAGATCAAGTTTCCTCAAATACCAGACAGGGGCGAGGCTTGAGGGGGTGCTGGCCCTCTAGCTTGCCTAAAGATTTCTGCCCCACTTTCATAGCACATCGAATTTCAACTAAAAACGCTCAAATGACAAGGTTAACCTACAATGAAACTTCTTTAAAACAGCAACGCAAACATGGTGGGAGTACGCTCTATTGTTAAAAGGTTCTAAATGAACTTATTAAGTGAGCACCAACACTGAAGACCTTAGCACCTCCCTTACATTCTCCTCCCTCCCCTGATACCAAATAAGATATCAAAAATGCCCTTTATAAGTGTTTTTGTCTCTAATATGACACAAAATAATGCAAGAACTTTAAACCTGGCTCCATCTATTTTTGAGATTCACGTGTCCCAAAAATTGTAATCTTTTAATTATGTACGATATGTAAGAAACTGATAGCTCTATATTTAAGATGTTCACCTGTAGTATGCAGTGTCTCGCCTCCATTTTATCTGTGTCTTACATTCTGCGAGGCCAGTAACCACAGGGAGTAGACGGGATGATTTTGGCAGGATGACCACTCCGGACATGCGCTGAAGTTGAAATCTGGGCCAAAGACACATATGTGAGTTACACCGGAGACTCCAGTTCAAGTTAATGTTTAAAGTGCATGTCACAGGTTTTCATGTTTTTCTAATTATGACTTGGTTTGGTGGGATAGTATCTATGGTAAATATTTATCATAGTTTTATCAAGTTCAGTGAGAGTTTGTGGAAAAATAAGAAGAAAAGTAAAAAAAAACTAAACAGGACATAGCTGGACATAACTCTACCTCTATGTTATCATCAAAAATTCAATCCAAAATTTACAATTTACAGGAAAGGAGGACATTTTTCTGACAGATTACACATTGATTTAACAAAATAAAGGTGTTGTCCATAACTGTATATATAAATGGACTTAGCTAACATGCTAGCCGAGTAAGAAGTGATCATAGGCGCGCTTCCGGCTCCATCAACTCTGGCTCCAATTCACTTTACATTGGAAAGCTGTGGCCCCTCTCTCCATAACTGCTGCTGTCAGACTCGTGATTTTGGTCTTAAAATATTCATATTACCGGGTCTACAGGTGCCTTCTTTTTCTGATGTCGCTCCTGCTAGCATTTAGCGATAGGTTTGATTGACACTGTTGCTAAGCGCCAGCGCCCTGCTAAACCAGTGGTGCAAGCAGGAAGGGGCGTTACCTACAACAACTTTGCTCCGGATTGGCTTTTTGGTTGCTACAATACCAGCGGTCAGAATTCCTAATGTGGAACTTGGCTCCAAATTCGCTGTAATTATTGTGCAATTAAGACACATTGTTAACGTTATGGTTGGTAGGTAATAGAACTGTAATCACCTCTACGTACGCCTATGTCATATCTGCTGCAACTTCAAAGTCATTTGAGATTATTTCCTTTTATTAAACTTATTTTCTTTTTTGTTTTTAGTGTGCTGTATTTCAAGCTATTCACCTGTGTCCACATGCTGCCTGCACCAGATGAGGTCATTGAACATATATCCCACCAGTGTGTCCTCGAGGGTCCAGAGATGTGGTAAGACTGCGGAGTAGCTGTGCACAAGAGCCCGGGTTTTACTCCAGAACAGAGACTGCAAGACAAACATCAAGACATAAGGTGTCATTTTTAATATCAGTGCATTTGATTTAAAGAGAGCGACACTCAGTGATGCTTTACATTGCCTTATTCAGTGTCTGTACATTTGGTCATGGTATGGTACTTTTGCCTGGGCTGACAGACATGAGGCTGTCTACAAGCGTCATGCGGCCACCACCAAGCACTCCATCACTCATACACCACATTCGTTCATGTTGGTTTTCCATGCTTCTTGACGACATTACATTGACTTGAATTCATTTACTGGAAACTGATCCTGACCTTAACCACGGCCGCTGCTCATGTAAGCATAACCTTAACCTAGCTTAACCCATATCTGAGCTTTTAACCATGGTTTCCATGTTGTTAATAATAAAGGATTTGGGGGAGCTGATGTTTGTCTCAAGAAATGAGGCAAGTCCACGAGAACTGAGTCTATAGACAGATTGTAGTCCCCACAATGTGATAAATATCTGCCTAGACAGTAGGTGAAGTATGTACAACAGTGTACACTGGTCACTTAAGCTTGGATGAAACCTTTGGGTTGGTGGGTGAACATATTTCTCCATTTTATGTTATCTTTCAATATCTTGGCTCTGGGGTGCAAAAATGGGGGTGCAAAAATGTGCAAATCATTTAATCATAGGGTAGCAAAATAACTTTATATAGAGTTGTCTCAGAAGGGTAGCAAAATAACTTTATATATAGAGTTGTCTCAGAACTCACCAAGTATCAAACACACTTTGTATAGTTATGTACCTGGTGTAAGAATCCCGTAAACCTGAACCCTCACCGTATGACAGGGCCAGTTTTGGGTCATCAGTTGGAACATCTTATGATAGTCCTCCACTGTCACGTTACAAGATGGCTGACGGAGAACCACGGCCTCGAAATGCAACCAGATGCCTTCACAGTCATACCTGCAAGTACCCCATCGTTGAATGCATTACTAATGATTTACTGATAATAAAATATATCAGTGAACATAGGAGGATTGTCTTCCCTATCTCAAGTCATCATGTCAGTTCTGCCACGTGACACAACCCTACACAGCAGCAGAACCATCAGCCTCTTCAGCCTCTCCATCTCCTCTTCACCCCCACAGTAATATCTTCACAAATTTTCCTAAATCTTACTACTTCATTGTATTACTGACTTTACCTTCCTATATTCATGAATAAAACACTTGCAGTGAAACTTGGCCAACGTTTGACCTACGAAATGATCACAAGACTTTTGTAGTTTTTTGTACAGTTGCCGTTGAGAGATTGTGACGTTGTTGGGCTGTGGTTGGGTGAGAATGCAAAATCAAACCATGCATGTTATTCCTAGGAAATTACACCCTTGTATTTGTCTCTACGCCATTACACAATGAGATCAACACGATGAGGATCAGTCCAGTCACGAAGTTCAATATATTGCTGAAGTAAATATAGATGATAAACGATAATACTGAAACAAATTTAAGCCACAAAAAACACAAAACCTATTGTAAATGTTAAAAATCTGTGTTAAAAACCTATTATAAATGTTAAAAACTCATGAGTTGCAATAAATAAACAGCAAAATGAAACTCTTTAGTTCTTAGTTTGCATCTATAATGAGTCATAGCAGATATTAATTCAACCTTTTACACCTTAAATCTCATTGTACAGCGAAAAAATAACTAAATGTTTCCCAGTAGCGCAAAGAAAAAGTACTTACGATAAATACTGACCCCCAGAATATATTGTTCCCATCGATATAGTAATTATCATGACAGGCCTGTATTGGATGTACAGTAGGATCATAATACAGGGAACAACTCAACTCTCTGGTTATATTCATATGGAATTGGGGTCCTGACTTGAAATTTTGGGTTTTTTAGGATGAAAATTCAAGATGAACTGTGACAAAACTCAAAAGTATACTTACAATTTAGGTTAAAACTCAAACAAATCAAGTCTACAACCAGGGCATAGAGTCTGACAATAAGATTATGTCATTAAAATCTGGCTTGATTTTCATTAACTAACAATTGCAACGTTATTATTTACACCTTTTGTATCTTAACTATATTCAAAAGCATTTCTAATATTCTAGGATGTAAGTTTGGTTAATACAGGGCTGATTAGGAAACAGTCTGACATTTAAGTGGATAGACTTGCTCCATCTATATGTTACTTTGTTTTATATTTGTTTTTCAGGTCTGGTTTTCTCAAACATCCTCAAACCTGACATCACAAAAGCTTACGCTGAATTTTCTTTACCTTGTCCCTGGGTTAAGTGTCATATAATCGTAACATCGTCCAAACACAATGTCTTTAATGTTGGGAGTCGTTCCAAGTTGTTCTCCCAATTGACAAAAGCAGAGCAGGGTCACTATAAAACCTTAGAAAAGACACACAAAGACCCATGATGGATATGACATTCTGGGAGAGCCTCGTAATATTAGCCAAGAAAAGGACAGAATACTCACGATTCACCACACAGGACATGACCTGCGTTTTTACATGGAATCAAAATCGAAACAGCTTGAATTAACTGCTACAAATCAGGCAGGTTGGGGCATGCTAGTTTTTGCTTTGCTGTACTGATAAAAAAGAAAGACATGGTCATTAAAAAGCAAATGTCAAATCAAAATAGGGTTTGAATGTCAGGATTTTCACACACTAGAGTAATTGTTACTATAATCCCTGTATGGTCCAAGTTTGTAGAGCAATTTGCAAAACTATGATGCTAGCTCTGCAAGAAAGGAATGAGTTACAATGAAAATATTAATCCTGATTAAGTGAGAGTTGTTTCATAAATGTAATTATTTTGTTAGCCTACAATTAAAACACAACGGTTACTTCCTTGTTAGTTTGTTGTATGACTTCCCTTTGTATTAGGCTGATTGGTTGCGATAACTTGTCATTTGTAATACTATTTTAGAAAAATCTAGTTAACAATAATGTAGCAGCGCTTTCAGGTGATGCAGCTCTTCAGTTTATGGGTTTGCCTAATTTACAGCTTTATTTTATCCACCTTTTTTATCCTCCTTTGGATCATTTCTGGTTTAGAACTACAGTTGAAATTATGTAGTCCGCATGTGTCAAACTCAAGGCCCGTGGGCTGAATGTGGCCCGTTACGTTATTTTATGTGGCCCATGACAAAGTCAATTAAAAGGTGTGACTGTTTTACAATATCAGTTTGTTTTTTTTCACATTTTTTAATATCTATGCAAATCCATCTGCAATATTATAAGTAATACATTTAGAAATGGTTAATTAGCCAGATTAAAAAGTAGTTGCATTTATTTTGCATTACATTTGGTTACATTTAGTTTAATTTATCTTACAGTTAAAGCTGGCTTTCTTTTGAGAGCAACCATTTTGTTGAAGTGGCCCTCTGTGAGAATGAGTTTGACACTCCTAATAAAGTCCATTTTCAGTCCTGCTATATATTTAGTTTAGATCTGGTGATACTTGGAAACAGAAAGCCAGACTCTTTTTTGGTGGTATATGTCATTTAAAAAAAACCCAACATCAATACAAATGCAATAACTGGACCAATTAAAGCTACCATCTGTAATTAAATTGTAGACCCACCCCTGTTGTATTCTCACATACCACCACTAGATGCTATCTACGTTACTGCTGACAGAAGGAGACCAGAGAGCGCAGGTGAGCTTGAATTAAGGCCAGGTGAGGGGAGAGGGGTTTCGCATCTAATATCTACTGGTAAACAAATAAAAATTAAAAATAAAATTACAGATGGTAGCTTTAAAGTATGACTAAATAAGTCAAAATAAGACAGAAGAACAAAAATATAAATTTAAACTCATATAGCCTCAAATAACTGTAATAGATACAATTTTATTTAAGTAATCAATCATAAAAAAAGTAAAAAAATGAACTGGCTTACCATATTCACAGTCCTAAGGTCCCGTTAACATGTTAAGGTCAACCGTCAAACCGAGCAGCCTACAGTCACGGTTTGACATGTAGCCGCTGTGTCGCTAAACTAACTTGGTCGAGCACATGTCTGCACCACACAGTCCTGCCTTAGTTCTCCACTTAGGTTCTTCTAGGACACAAGATGCTATTTACCAAGTGTCCCAGCAAAGAGTGGATTCACATGATTCCAATCAAAGTGTTGTGGGTGCAGGGTGGTGCTGTTTTCACTGGGGATGTGCAGTCTTCTTCAGTGCCACTTTGAGACTAGTTTTGTGTGGGATTTCAGTGAGCTGGTTGAACACTTTGAACTGATAAAGATAAGGATAATTTCAGTGGTAACTGAATTGCAATGGTGTTGAACTGATAAAGATAGCTTTCAGGGGGCCCTAAGCTGAATTTGTCTCTGGGGCCCCTGACAGAGGATGCGTCCTTTCTCAGTTATTGGTGATTCACATTTGACATCAGTATGACTCTGCTCTCATCACTTTGACCAGTAGTATTTATATGTATAAGACCAACATCAGACTGAAAACATCCTAAATGTCACAACTCCCATATTCACAAGAATAGTACACAAAATTTTTTTAATTCTAGATTTTTTTTCTGAATTTCTGGTGGATTTTAATGTGTTCCAGTTGGCGACAGTGGGCTTAAATTTACATTATAAAAGGTCTTTGCACCGGCGTAAACACATAGCTGCCCTAACCACATAGCTGCCAAAACCTCTAGCAGCAGTGGATACTTTGCTACTATAGATATAAAACAAATGTAATAGTTTTAGAAGAATATTCAGGCTGCTGCAAACACACAGGCCTTGTGTCCAATAAAACTTGATATATTATATTATTTCAATATATATGTATGGGCTCTTGGGGGCCCTCTGGTGGCTTCGGGGCCCTAAGCAGCTGCTTAGTCTGCTTATAGACTGGGCGGCCCTGCTGTCTAGAAAGAAAAAAATACCCCAGATCACATGATAAAATAAGATCTGTTCATTGGAGATAATTTAATATGACTGAGCTAATGGGTTGCGTTCACGTGACATCGCATTTTTTAACTCACCCCACAGTTGTAAATCCAATAAATAAATACATATGTTCCTCTTTTTTGGTTAAAGGCACAGTATGTAACTTTCTGGAGATGGCGCGTCACCAACATGATAACATAGAAATACAAAGATAAAGCCATACTTCGGAACATTCTCCATGGACATTGATACATTGTATATCATAGTTTGAAAGATTAAAGCCAAAGGAATAACATTTCCATGGAAACAAGCAGAAAGAGTAAGTAAGAGTAAGGTTTATGGAGATGCAAGCCCGCTCAGAGTAAAGACACTGTGCAAAAAACACATCCACAATGAAAAACAAAAACATGCTTTTATAATAGTCAGATGGCAAAAAGTTACATACTATGGCTTTAAATTGTAGCGATTGGTATTCTTGTTGAGAGCTTTGTCCTAAAGTAGTATTACAAGTGATAGTTATAGTTAATCTGTTCTTGTAGGCAACACAATTCAAGTTACCACAACCAATTAGTCAAATGCAAAGAGAACTCATACAACAAACTAACAGGAAGTTTTGAAATAATTGCAACATTGTATTTGTGAAACAATTTACAAGCTGTTGCACCTTTGTACTTGTGATTAAAACAATTCAGACTCTGGGTCATACATGTTGGGTAAAAAAAATGTCACATAGCCTTTTCCAACAAATGAACAAGAATTACTTAAAAATAATATCAAGTAGAAGTACAAAGTAGTGGTCTGGAAAGTTACTTTCTTACAAATGTTATAGTTTAATAAATTGACTAAACACCTGTTAAAAATCATGTCTTCTTTAACTCTGGACCATTACTAGAAAGTTTATTGTTTTAGACATAAAGGATAGTTTGTGGTCGTGTAATAACTTCCTACTGGTAACTTCAAAGGGCACGTTTAGCACTGAAAAACACATGCAATGCTACCATCTGCTGGTGATGCTTAAAATGGCATTTACAGTCAGAAGTGAAAATTCCAGGCTACGCAAACATAAATACATAATAACAAAATAAAAACACAACAAATAAAATACATAATATCAAAAGAATAAAATGCATAAATAAAGTTAAAAAAAAAAAAAAAAAAAAAAAAAAATAAATCAGATCACGTGTTACAATGTTGTAGTTTTCGTTCCACGTAGCTCTCCGCTGCTAGACGGTACTAAATCATCCACCAAATAACATTTTAATGTTTGAACAGGTCCATAAAACTATTTATATTTGAAGTCGTTTAAGTCGTTTTAAATCAACAATGCTGCTTTCAGGTAACAAAATGTAAAATAAAGATCTAGGCCTGCGAATTTTATAGTTGAAACCAAAACACATGTAAAAAGCACATGTCTTCTTTAACAGACCATTATTAGGAAGTTTATTGTTTAAGGTCCTAAAGGCCTGTGGTTTGTGGTCGTGTAATAACTTCCTCTGGTTATACTGGCAATTTCAAAGGGCACATAGCGGCATATTTAGCGGTTAAAAATACATGCAATGCTGCCCTCTGCTGGGAATGCTTAACATGGCATTCACAGTCAGAGCAAGTGACAATTTCAGGCAATGCAAAAACAAATAAATAAATCTTAAAACATACAAAAAATAAAACACATAATATAATAACAATACAATTCATAAATAAAGCAAAAATTTAAAAATGTATTATGTTTTTTTTTTTTTTTCTTACCACGTGATATTACCTGGCCAATCAGAACACGCGTCACACCCCCACGCATTTGTAGTTTTCATGTCACTTAGCTCTCCGCTGCTAGGCGGTATGAGTGATTAAATCTTCTACCAAATAACATTTTAATATTCAGAAACGCTCTACATCTTTGTGCTCATTGTAGTCACCGTTTGGCAGCACACCATCGCATAGTCACAGCTATTATTCGAGGAAAAAAAGCTCATAGCTAGCATCCTGTAAGCTAGTTTAGCTTCAACTCTATTTGTTTCATTTAACCATAGAAAATCCTTATAAATTGCTCTTGTAGCCTTCTTTACCTGTTGAATATGAGCGATCCGTGGCAGGAATGTATGGACAACTGTGTGGAAGTTACAAAACGAGCGGGACAGGTAAACTTTATTATTTATTTTCTTAAAACTAGATGAGAAACAAACAGTTGAATTGACAAAACATGGAAAAGTAGGCAATGCTGATTTTGGGGGTAATTATATTAGGCCTGTCACAAAACTAAATTTGAAGTGCATATATTGCTGAAATAAATGAAGATAAATGAACCAGAATTATCCCCCCAAAAGTATTTTAAACGTACAGTATAATTAAAAAATGTGAGCTGCAATAAATAAATGCCAGAAGGCAACTCGTACATAGTTAGTTTTCATCTATGAAGTTCATAATCCAACCTTCTACAGTTCAAATTGTATGTATAATACAGAAAACTACCCAAGATCTCAAATTAATATGAAGAAAAAGGCCTCACGATAAATATTGACTCCCAAAAATTGTTCTCTCTGTTATGTATTGAACAATAAGTTGATAGTAAGTATTGTGACAGGCCTAAATTGTACTGCACTTGTACTTCAGTAAAATTCTATCCATGAAATTGTAATCAGTTTTACACTTTTCAACAATCATGTTTTGTTTAAAAGTGTGGTCTAAACTGCTTTTACAATATAGTTGAAAAGAAGTAACTAGCCTAGTACTTTTACTATATGTACAATTTTGGTACATTATTACCTAATTAACTGCACTTTTGCATGAAAACAATATTTTCACGACTTTTTGCACCACTAATTCTAACCTAATCTAGTGAAGTTCTTGATCCTTTTTGTCTTATATATTTATACATGTCCTCTTTCTTTGGCAGATGATCCGTGACGCGTTGCAGAAGGACATCGACATCATGGAGAAGAGCTCACCGGTCGACCTGGTGACAGAGACAGACCAGAAAGTGGAGCAGCTCATTATCTCATCCATCCGTGAAAAGTACCCCTCGCACAGGTACAAATATGGGCAAAGAGCGCAGCACTTTCACAGCAGTAGTGAGGGGAAAAGAATCTTACTAAGTAGTATCACTGTCTGCAATGAGCTGATTCAAATGCCTTAACTGCAACATGCTGGCAACTTCAGTTCTGAAGTCTTACCTAATTACAGGTTTTGCATTTAAATTATTGCATGTTATTGAGTCCCAATTAGAGATCAACTGAAATGGTTTTTTTTTTCATGGCTGAAGCTGATACCGATTGTTTAGAATCCAGAACAACCAATTTCTGACCTGATATGTAGGGCTGATTTTGATAATTTTCCCCAAATTATGTTTTAAAGATTTATTACAAACTCAACCATAGCCATTTTCACCATAAACTTATAAAAGAGCTGTGTAGTCACATTTTGTGCAGTTCTCTCTTTCTGTTTTAAAAATAAGCTAGTATAAATGTGGCAGTAGTAGCAGAGGATTACCGAGTCTGTGTTACTGTGCAATTTTGTCGACCCAACTATAACCAGCTATACCTATTACTAACACAGTATTCTCGCTCTTATTTAAAGTTTCATAGGTGAAGAGTCTGTTGCTGCAGGAGCCCCTAGCATTCTCACCGACAATCCCACCTGGATCATCGACCCCGTGGACGGCACCACCAACTTCGTGCACAGGTAGCATTAGC
The DNA here is from genome assembly GCA_019594935.1 of Periophthalmus modestus. NCBI lineage: Eukaryota > Metazoa > Chordata > Actinopteri > Gobiiformes > Gobiidae > Periophthalmus > Periophthalmus modestus. Next base: position 4,279,896 of record JAIEZT010000021.1, read on the forward strand.
ATACACCATTGTAACAACCATTAACAACCACGATAACATTGACTTTTCCCTATCTGCGCCAGTTTCTCCACTATTTTTATCTTTTAATTAGCTTCACTTGTGGAAAATTAGCCTAGCTTGATGAGTCCGGATTTGTAATTGAAATTGATTCCCGCGAGTTTTCATTCATTCCACTTTTACTTTTGTGTAGGTTTCCCTTCGTGGCCGTGTCCATTGGTTTCACCGTTAAGAAAGTGGTAGGTCTTATTGTTATAACTGAATATTAAATAGCACTGTATCTCGGTAATTACAGGCATACTTCAAGCTACAATTGTTGAAAAGAACTGTGTTTGAATTCACAGTTAAACCCACTTTCTCTCATTAAGAAGCTGTTCTATTCTTAGCCCCCCTCCTCCGCTCTTTGCTAATTTCCTTGCGTTTCTTCTGGCAGATTGAGTTTGGTATTGTGTACAGCTGTGTGGAAGATAAAATGTACACAGCCAGGAGAGGCAAAGGAGCCTTCTGCAATGGGGATCCTATCAAAGTGTCTGGACAACAAGGTAAAATGGAGAAAATGTAACGCTGTAGTTATAGGGATGCAGTGAAGGGCAGAGTCCAGCAGGTGGTGACAAGAGCACATGGAAGTTTGACCAAAGAGCCAATGATAAAATGCATCCTAATTTATGTTGTACGTATTTTTGTTTGAGCTTGTTGGATGACTCCCTTGAAAAAGAGATCTGCAAATCTCGATGGGATTATCCAGGTGAAGTAATTATCACTAATTAGTTTGAGAATGTAATTCAATACAATTAAATCCGCGGTATGTATCTTTTTAGCCAAAAACAGACTAAAATAAAAGCTTGTTTTTTTAGTTTGGTTGTGTCTATTGAACTGAAAAATATGTGCCCTTCCTGTGAGCAAGCTCGCATCTCCACAGACCTGACTCTTGGCCTGGAGTAATGTTTCCATGGAAATTTTCCTTTGAATATAATGTGGTCGTATATTTGGAGGTGCAGATGACATGCCACCTCAAAAAGTTGCATACTGTATCTTTAAATTCAATTAACCTGACACAAATTACAAAAAAAAAGCCATTTATTTTTTGATTTCCAATTCTTTTCTATTGATAGACATCAAGAAATCTCTGGTGCTGACTGAAATCAACTTCAAGAAGGACGTAGAGCAGTTCAACACAATGATGGATAATGTCAAGACTATCCTCAGCATCCCTGTACATGGGTAAGCAGCAGACAACCCCATCTGCCCATGCACTTCTCCTGTCTGTCCCCATTTAAATGCATCTCTGCCCCTCTCTAGGATCCGATCTCCTGGGAGCGCTGCAGTCAACATGTGCCTGGTGGCCTGTGGCTCTGCAGATGCGTACTATCACATGGGCATCCACTGCTGGGACATGGCAGGGGGCGCCGCGGTGCTGACTGAAGCAGGGGGAGTTATCATGGATATATCAGGTGAGGAAAAAAGGTTTATCGCAATTTAATCAAAGTGCAAATTCAGAATAAGCAAGTCAATGTAAACATGTAAAAAATTGGCTCAGACTATAGTTTAAAACAAATACTTGTTATTCCTGTATTTGTTAGGCACACTCTTGTTCTCTCTCATTTCAAAGGTAATAACTGAACATGTGGTCCTACTGGTTTAAAATTTTGTGTGTTTATTTATTTCAAACAGGCATAGAAATATGGTATCAAGACTAGACACATGACATAAAGAAAACCAACCAATAAAGATGATTCATAATCCTACATAAATACATACACGTTCCTAAAGGAAGTAGAAACTTATTTAGTCCCACCTATTTTCCCAAATGTGAACCTGGGATGCCAAGACAACAGCCCACTATCAGAAAGCCATTTTGGGTTTATTACTGGTTTAAATTGTAGGATATGGAAATGCAAAGTGAGAATCTCGTTCAGCTTTCTGGTTGGATAACCGGATTGGGAACTTAATAAGGTTTAAAAATTATATATTTTTATTGTTCATCAAATCTGAACATGGATAATGTTTATTAAATATCCTCTACAAACATGTTCTGAAATGTGATGTCTGTGTTGGTTTAGCAGTTCATTTTTTAGTCTTTTCTTAAAAGTTATTACTCCTGAATGGGTTCAAAATCTATACCGATTCTCAAAATTGCTAATATAATTTCAGTGCTTATCAGAAAAATCACATTTCAATCTTTTCATTACAAAATGAATCAGCCCTTACACAAACTCCACCAAACTTTTCAGAATTTACAAAAAGCCAAGCAGTGGGCATTTGGAGATTTGGAGTGTACCGAGAACAAAGGCGGAGGGACACGGCTGCTCCTTCAGTGCAAACACATTATTAATGTTTATGAATTATTTATCCTCTCTAATTCTTGTTGTTATTGGATTTCTCCCCCTCTGCCCAGCTGCATGTGGAACACAGCGAGAGGCAAACGGCAGCTGGGGACTTTGTACTTGAAACGGGAAGCAGTCAAGGCTTAGCAAACAGGATCTGAGACAAGGCCACGCTTTGTGAAATACAACTAGTCCCTTAGATGCTGCAAACATGCAACATTACAATAGGCAAAGGAAATCTGTCTGCGTTATGCTTTCATGTTAAAGTGACAGATATTTTCTTAAGATAAAAATATGTTCAAATACTTTAATACTGGCAGCATAAAGGTTTTGTCACTTGTAGACGAAGAGTAACCAGAAATGTTACTCAAGTAGTAGTAAAAATATGCTCCTCGAAAAGTACTTGATGTCTTTAAAAAGTTACTCAAGTAAATGTATCTGAGTATTATCCTCCTCTGCAAACAGGTTATGCCAGGCCAAGTTACAGCTTATGATCTGGTGAGAAGCGTTCTCGCTCACAGTAGGAATGCAATAAAATCACCTGTTATGAAAACAGCAACGACACTTCCATGGAGACACAAAAGGCACATAGTTCACCTTTAAAATATTAAGTTTTTTGCCTGGTTTAGTGTTTTAGTTGACAGTTTTGACCCAATTAGGCTAAAAAGATTAAGGCTTGGAAAAAAAATAAATAAACTGACAGAAACTCTATTTGAGTCGATTATTCTTACCTGGGTCAGTGAAATGTGCTTCTGTTGTCACAATTACTACTAATTTTTGAACAAATATTTTTAGATGGTAGCTCTAAATATTCAAATTGTAATATGGAAAACAAGTTCCCTAAAAAGGACAAAAAATAATCCCTTTATTGTTTCATTTCATAACAGTTCACTTTACTGTTTTAAAATTTTGAAACACCCAGACGCATGGTTAGAGGTGAACAAGCACTTACCTCACACCTTCAATGGTAGTCAGTCTTACCATATAACAAAAATTATAGGATTCGGCATCTTGATTTCTACCCGATTGCCCTCACGACTCCCTCCATCTCCTTTTGCAGGCGGGCCGTTCGACCTGATGTCTCGCAGGTTGATTGTGGCCAGCAGCAGAGCCATCGCCGAACGCATCGTCAAGGAGATAAAGGAGTTTCCAGTCGGGAGAGATGACCAGTGAAAACCTCAGGCCTGTCAATCACGTACTGTATTCAAACACACCCAACAGTTTTACCAATCACTGTTCAGAAATGCCTTTACCATTACTGCATATGGCAAGTTTTCATGGTTTTCTAATTATCTATTGGTTTTTATTGGGATAGTATTTATAAATATTTCTCAAAGTGTTGTATCAGATAAGTGTCAGTTTGTGGAAAAAAGTTGAAAGGAAATACAGGAAGTAGCAGTGCTTTCTAAAACAGAATATCTCCACCTGTGTCATCATCTGCACCAAAAAATCCATCCAAAATGTAGAGGAAATTTACGCACGAGACAAGGTACCTTTCTGGTGCGTAAACATTGATTTATTAAAATAAAGATGTGATGTATTTTTATTAGTCTAGTCATAATTATTGTGTAAATTAGATTAGGGTATATCTCTATCTAGGTTTAAAGTTTTGACCACTTGCATAGCAGAAATAAAAGAGAGGATACATTTATTTGATACATGGGAATTAAGGACAACCCCAGCGAAGTCTAAATGGAGAAAATTTAATTTGTGAAATTTGTGAAAGTGGGTGTTTTTGGCAGTTGTCATTTGCAGATAAAACTTTCTAATTCTGAAAAAGCATAACTCATTTGTAATTACAAGGCTCTATCTACAAAGCATGCCAAAAACAAGAACTTATGTTCCAGTTGTCAACTTATTTCAATGTTTAAGAAAATATTCTAAATTAAAAGTCAAATGTGAAACATTTTGGCAAAATTTAACCAGTATTTTAAACGATTAAGCATTACCTGTATATGATTATAGGGGGGGGAAAAAGACAGTTTTCATACTTATACTTATCAGCTGCTATCATCAGCTCTAATTCAGAAACACCTTTAGGTTAGAATCAGCTGATAATGAAAATACATAAAATGGAACTGAAATTTGGGCTAAAATGCTGTCTTCTGTAACAGATCAACAATAAGTGGCAACATTACAAATCAGTTGAACGTGATCAATTTTAATTTATTCTGTGTTCAGGCAAATAGAGCCTCGTAACACAAACTTCATCTTTGACATTGAATCTGTTTTTGCTCATAAAATCATCAAAAAAGCACCAAACTCCATAAAATGTTGATATAGTGTACCATAAGCAGCCAGGAACAAGAATATATGAATAACTCAATTTTGACAGAAATGTCAGATAGAACCTTCTGAGCGGGCGCAGTGTCAGGCCTTGTTTAAAGTTCTCGTTGACAGTCATGGAATTACCTCTGAATATGTCATATGTGCTGCACATGCCCAACCAGGAAGTCACATTTTAAATTTTAAACATTTTTGTGTCTTACTTTGTCACACAAATAATCACATCTTTGGAATTATTTATTTTATATATTTAGCCTCTTGTAAAACACAATGTTTTTTGAACACTTTTAAGCTAGCAGACATGTTTCTAGTTAATTATTGGACAAATGACGCTGTATTTGCCAAACATGGATTGAATTGTATAAAGATGGATAATTGCTGGATATTGTCATGGCACATTTTACAATTGTATTCTTAATGATCTGCAGTATTTAAGTTGTGTTTGTGAGAAAAAGGTTTGTTTTTCCTTTTGCAATTTATTGAGAATGAGAACTCTAGGATAAGAATTTTAATGACAGCCTAGAGGGTGCACTTGGTAACTTTTTTGGTGCTTTTTCCTGCACCTGCTTGACTCCTTGGAGATGTTATTATTTGGCCTGGAATGTTCCACAATATGGCGATACACTTGTACATCTCCGTGGAGACAAGCAGCTTATGTCGCCAAGCTAAATTAGTAAGTTAGTTGGTTGTGCTTTTGAAGATATTTTTGACCAGTGAAAATGCTAGTAGTGTAATAACTGCAAGATGGAAAAGATTAATGCCATATTGAGGAACATTTCAGGCAAATAAATGACTTTGCAGTGAAGATACTCCCCACCCCTAGAAAAGTTACTCAGTGCACCTTTAAGGCCAATTTCATATTTGAAGGAACTACTGACATGTTTGAATTCAACATTATTGTTATAAAGTGAAAACATTGGTACTAAAGAATATATATTTTTGTGTTTTTATTTACCTCATGGAAATACGCCTGTCACGATAATTACTACATCGACTTATCGTTCAGTATGTAAAGCTGGAACAATATATTTTGGGGCACAATTACATTTGAGCTGCAAAAGTTTGTAAGTGACTTTTATGGCTAATTATTGACCAATAATAGTGCACTATATGTTGCAGCTCAGGCCTTGTAATGATACTGTCTGTTAACAAATTGTTTTACTGGGATTATCTTGCAAAGTAGTTTCAATATTATCGTTTATCGCAGTATTTCTCTGTACCAGTATATCGTGCTTCAAAATGTGTTATCGTGACAGACCCACATGGAAAGTGCACTGAAATCAATATGTTTTGTTGTAACTCATTTGTGTTTTATCTTAAAATGCAATAAAGGTGCAGAAAAGGAAAACTATCTGACTGCAATGAGCACATTTTATTGCATTAGCGGTGTACACAGCAGTGTCAGCCCAACGCCACACGGTTTGGACCTTCTCCGACAATGAAAGTGCTGCTACAGAGCAATTATGACACATTTACAAATTCATACTTCATTAAAACGATAAGATGTAACTATGTCCACACATGCAATATAGTTTTTAGTTTTCTAAAAGTTAAATATTATCGCTCAAGAAAATGTTACAAGGGGACTCAGCTAATGCAATTGTAATGATGACTTGGGTTTATATTGAAAATAAGCTAGATTTCTTGGTTTACTAAAAAGCAAACAGGTCCAAGACTCCATAAAATGTTCCAGTTGTGATTTAGTGCAGATGCAGTTTAAGCCTGTAAAATTATGTCTACAACAGTATAAAGAAGACATGTCAAACTCAGGCCCGTGGGCAAAATTTGGTCCACAATATAATTATATTTGGCCCGAAACCCAACTATGTGACCTCACTCAAATTTAATCCACCCCTTCTGAAAAACATGCAGATATTGTTGTGAAATGTTTCAATAAATATTTAGTTTGGCCCTCGACTTAGTCCCAGTTTTTAATTTTGGCCGTCTGTGAATTTGAGTTTGACACCCCTGGTATAAAGAAAATCTGTAGCAAGGTTGTGAAGCAAATTGACAAAGAAATAATAATGAAAGACCTTGTACTTGATTTTGAACAGTTAACATTTTTGAGTTTAAACTGTTAGCCCCACCCACTTAGTCTCTTCTTTCACTTTTTCACCATGACAGACAAAAACGAGGTTCTCATCAAACTTCACGCACTTTAGTCTTTTCTCTAACTCCGATATCATACCACGACAGACAAACAATTCTTACATTAAGTTGTTTAAACATTGTGCTTGTCAGAGTTATAGTTTTTTTGTAACGAGTATTTTTTGGTGTTCTTATGAGTATGAGATCGGAAAGAATGTAGTTTTATTTTGAAGTTGCAAAGTAAGTTTATGTGGCTGATCCGAGGGCTGTAAAATGCCTTCCCTTAGGCGCAAAGTTGTAAAATGGCCTGATTTTTTTAGTATTGGATTGAGATTTTAAAAAGGATCATCAAGTTTGACTTTGAAGCAGCTAATGATACAACAGCACCGGTTCTCAAACTTTTCACACCAACCCTTCTTTTGAAAACAGCTACACTAGGTCTGCGTTAAAAAGTTGTATATTGAACAAACTCACAAGAAAATTAACTTGAGAAATAGGCTATGATGCAGTGTATTTAAAACGCTTTTGGTATTCTTGATAGTCATTCTGTGAGGATTTTTCGTGCTAAGTAATTGAATAAACAGCAAGTTAAAGGCTTGTTTCCATAAAGATGTTACTGATTTACCTGGAATGTTTTATATGTGCACAGCAAATACAGACGTTACAACTTGAGTACTTCTATTAGGGCTGGGCGATATGGGAAAAAAAAAAAGATTTATTTCCCCCCATATTGATCGATCTCGAGTTTTGATTTGACCTTCTTACGTCTTTTTGAAAACTTCAGGATCACTACTTTTTCCATTTCATGTCGATGGAACACTGTACAGTATTTTAAGCCGAAAAGCAAGTGTGCGTTACCGCTATCGATAGAAACGAGTACGATGTCCGTGCGCTGATTAAGGCCTTTAGTTTCGCTCATAAACTTTGAGAAAATAGTTGTTAACTTTCCTTACCTTGGATTATAATGATAAAAACACAACAGAAGAGAAAAGAGCGGAAAGAAGGTGAGGAACTGGATCAGAGAGAGAGAGATAGATATTCTAAAATCAATACATTTTACGTGGAAAAAAGCTCTGGTCAAAGTCGTGGCAATATTTTTTTCACCCACAGCAGCTCTTATAAAGTCGCCCAATTCCACGGGAAAAGCTACAGACCTGTCAACTCTGGTGGGGGCAGACCTCACCACACAAGCACCGGCAGGAGAGAAGGAGGCACTGGACCTATTATTTTGCAGGTTTAGGTCCAAACTTGTGAAACATGAGGACACGTGAGGGGACATAAAGAAACTGTGAAATCCTGACTTAGAGCTTTCACTTAAACAAGAGCACCACGCACGTTTACTGCCACACGATTGGCTCTAGACCTGTCGATTCAAACGCTCTCGCCTTATCATCGAGATCGGCCAGAGTTTTGATCGCGATTTATCCATCTTTCAATTCAACAGCCCTACTTCTGTGCATTCCCACACATGTTTATCTATCAGTTTGTGACAATTTTTCCTTATAATTTCTTTTAAATTCAACTAAGTTATTATGTGACTCAGGAATTCCACAGTTTAGCTCCACATATGGAAATGGAAAAACGTTTAACTGTTACGACATTCCTCAGCTTGAGATTGGAGAGTGCCCTTAAAGTATATCCTCCTTCTCTTTCGGTGAACATGCGCTGTATTTATCTTGGTAAGAGTTTACTTCTTGCTTTGAACATTACCTATGTGGTCTTAAATGACACCAGATCATCGAGTTTGAGGATTTTTGACTGCAGGAATAAGTGATGAGCGTGTTCATAACTGGCTTTGAGGATCTTTCAGACAGCTTGGACAGCTCGTTTCTGTAGTATTCACTTTATTCCAGAAGCTGATCTTGACAGTAAATAAGTTGTAAGGCAGCTGTTTTAAAGCCTCCCAGAGAATCGGTGCAGTGTTGACTTGTTGATGCTCATGAACATTTCACACAAATTAACCTACTTTCATATATTTATACATTTTTCAAAACTTTTCTCAAAATCTACTCTGAAATGCATGGGATTCCCGCTTAACTGGAAGTGCCACCACAAAGAAAGTTGCATTTACGGCAAAAGTTGGCGGGGTGGAATGCAATTTTATAAATGTTTCCCCAGTCTTCTAAACAGTTTGATAAATATGGTAAAATTAGAGGGTTTGGGTCAGGATTAAAATACTTCTTGATAGTTTGGTTTTGTACATATCAGATGTGGGCTTTCCAACAAATCTTCTCACATTTTACAGTGCCAAGGAATTTATTTTCAGACACTCTTGCTAATATTACACGATTAATTTGTACATTCATTTGAGTGTTTTCATTGCAGTTTCCAAACAACATGGTTTTAGTTTGTTTCTAAGTTTGATGAAAGCTTGTTAAACCATCGCTTTATTTTACCCAATTCCAAGGTGAAGGTTGCAAAGACTTGCTGTATGTTTTTTCTGATATAAGAATATTTGTGTCAATAGTACCACCTTTAGACCTTTTGATATTAGACAGATATCAGACATGTAAAGATTAAATAAGACCGGACCCAGTATCAAACCTTGAGGTAATCCACACCGTTTTCAAACAATCAGACTCACTGTCATCTAGCGTCTCATATTGAAGTCTATTCTCTAAATAGCTCCTCACCAAATTCAAGACAATCCATGGGGAATTGTGCTTTTTTTTCCAAATTCAAAAATACTCCAATGGCACGGCTGTGTTTTTTTAATTAGCAGTTGAGTTAGTGATTTCTTCTATAAGGTAAATCAAGGGTAGTGCTGTTGACTGCTTTGCTCTGAATCCATATTTTCAGAGAATAGATTATATTTTGCCATGAACTCATCCAGTCTATTACAGAAAGCGTTATCTAAAACTTCTGAGAATTGTGAGAGGAGAGAAACAGGCCTGTTATTTGTGAAGAGATGTTTATCACGATGATGATTTGTGCAGTGGTATGACCTTAACTTCATTTTGTTAAGGAATTGACCAGTCTGGAATGACAGATTACAGATATAAGTAGGTTAGGTATACCCTCTATTATGTTTTTTAATAATTTCACATCCAGGTCATCACAATCAGTAGATGCTTTTCACTGAATTTACTATATTAACTATTTCTTTCTCTGCTACTGTTTTAAGGAGATTGAATCCATGAAAGGTGCTTCTATTTTTTTTTTGCTGTAGAAGAAATGTTATTTATTTATATAAGTTTATAAGTTTGGTCTAATAGATGCAAAATAATATTTTTTCTTCCATTTCTTATGATACTATTTAAATTTCCCTTGTGTTTTAATATTATTTTTTGAGGAAGCTCATACCTGGTTGTAGGGTACATTATACAGGGTGTCCAAGTCTTTTTACCATTTGAAAATTAAATTACAAAGGCAGTTGCTAAGCTATATTAATTAGATTTGTTCTATTGTACCCTGAGGAGGTGTTCTGGGCATGTCCCACCGGGAGGAGGCCCCGGGCAAGACCCAGGACACGCTGGAGGGACTATGTCTCTCGGCTGGCCTGGGAACGCTTTGGGGTCCCACAGGAGGAGCTGGAGGACGTGTCTGGGGTGAGGGAAGTCTGGGAGTCCCTGCTTAGACTGCTGCCCCCGCAACCCGGCCCTGGATAAGCAGAAGAAAATAGATGGATGGATCTATTGCACTCAGTGGTTATGAAAGTTTATAATGAACCCTTTTGAAATGGCTGCTCCTCAAAAGAAGGCACAATGTATATCATGGGTTATTGAGACAAAATCGGACACGCAGACTCAACGAAAAAAAGATACGGGACATTACTGAACTAAAGGAAAAAATGACAGATGTGATTGTAACCACTGATGAGGCTATGCTACAGCGAACATGGCAAGAATTTGAGTACTGTCTTGATTTGCTTTGTGCAACAAATGGTGCCCATATAGACGTGTATTAAATGAGGTAAAAAAAACTTTGGAAACCACTGAGTACAACAGAACAAGTTTGATTAAGATATCTTAGCAATTGCCTGTATTCTGTAAATCATTTTCTTATTGTAAAGAGCCTTTATGGACACCCTGTACATCTGTGGGATGCTTTGGCGTGCTGGATTGGGACTGTCCTCTCTCTGTCTCGCATGGCTCAGGCATCAGCTCCTTCCTTTTCCTTCATACAGTGTCCATGAAATCCTCATTAACATAGATGTCTGTGAATTGAAGTGCTACAGGATAGCTGTGCAAGGTTTTCAAGATGATCTGAACCTGCGTAAAATAGGACACACATGACTTCCTGACTCTATGGTGAAGAAATCAATTCCAAGTAATCCAAGTCCCAGTCAAGTCCCAAGTCATCGGTCTAGGTGTTGCAAGAAACAGGTACTCAAGTATTCAACCTTTGCCTTCGTCTGGCAGTGCTGTGGTAGTATTCTTGGCCAAAAATATTAAAATTACAGACATACATCGTGCATCTATAGTAAACAAAATTATAATATTTTGACGTAAACAAATACACCAGTCAGGCTTATCTCCAGCTGTAACTCCAAACTTTTGCATCAACATAATCTCCAAATGGCAACTTGAAAAATGAAAGATGGTGGCTGTCGTCACTGGGTAGCTCGACCTAAACGTCTCAGTTCAAACTTGTGATCATTCGTCTACGTGCTCCGGCGACCTTCACCAAACTTCTGCATCATCTCCCCAAACGCGGCGCCGCTCCCACCCAACCACACGCGCACCCCAAACATCCGTCACCCAGGATAAATTATTCATAACGCAGGAGCCGGCAGACAGCAGGACTGATGTATTTGTTTTGCTTGTCCTATCACTCCCCTCAGTTCGTCTCCTGGCGTTTCTACGGAGACGCTTTATATCCAGGGCGCCGCGGGGACAACAGGTTGACAACTGCGCTTCTGCCCCGGGTCAAAAAGAACTTTCAGCAAGTCGTGGGTAATGATGTTCTGCTGAGGAGGGAGCTTTCGGGTGTTCAGAAGGAGCACTTTAGTGGTATTCTTAATTAGGTGGAATTGTACTTGTTTAATTCCTCAAAACATCTCAAAAATGAATTTGAAAAAGTAAGATATGGCAACCAGACATATAACTTTGACTGGAGCTGGCAAAGAAGATCAAGTAGCTATTTTTCCAGTGACGGTTTGACTGGTAAGCACAGTTTTGGTTTTAGTTACTCTCTGGTTGAATGGAAAATGTTCAACTGTGACAGTGATGTCCCCAATTTTAAAGGTGCACTATGTAACATTGTTCATATCCTCCACCATCTTATCTCCATTAAAGTAATTTTATCTGTCTGCCTGGAGATAATGCCACCTGTCCAAGTTACAGGTCACATCAATGATTTATTTATCAATAAAATTCTTTTTGTCAGACACTCCAGTACCACATCCTCCGTGTGTCACAGTGTCAGCTCCCTTGTCTCAGTTTATGCTCCTTGGACCTGCTTTGTGGATCACGATGGCCTCTCTGATCCAGTGGTGGTGCGCAGGGTTCATGGTTAGGCAGAATAAACCTGTAACAAAGAGGAAAAAATCTGAATGCAATACCGTTAAACAAGAAGGCAAAGTAATGCAGAAATGTTACAGCACCTTTAAAATAATAAAATTTTTGATAAATAGATAATAGTACATGATTATGAAATTATATAGCACCTTTCAACATACTCAAAGTACTTTTCATTGCATTTTTCATTCTCTCCATGGCAACATCCCACAGCAGAAGTGCCAGAATGACTGCATTGAGTGTTCGTGCCATGTATTTGGCAGCATTACAGAAACGGGTTATTTCAACACACATGAACCTGAGCAATGTGAGGTGTGGTAATGATAACAGCCTGTTCTGACGAGCCCCGACACAACTAAAGCCTGCTTTTACTTCATAGCACTAAATAATGCAGCTCATGAGTGAGGGAACATTCTATACAGAAAGAGCAAGAAAATTAGAAAATTATTAAAAATCATTAAACTGTTGCCAGATTATTTATGAATTAAAGTATTTTGGCTATTGAACGAGCACACAGGCAGCGCAGAGCAGGGTTGAACTGGAGTCACATGACCTAGACCTGTGGAACCTCCAACAAAACACAACTTCATCTAGGTTTCTTTAAATTCAAAAACATTGTATCATACTTAAAGCTGCCATATTAAGATAAGACATTTTGATTTTTTTTAAAGAACATTACAGACAAACACAACCCAATCATGTCTGCTTTCTTCTTTCTCTGGCACAGTAGGACCCAGCCCATAGCCGTCGCTTCTCACCGGGGGGAGCTCTCCAAAGTGTTCCGGCAGCACTCCAGCACGCACAGTGAAGGGGCATAAAGGGAAACGCAGAGCTGTGAAAGTGTCAGGCAACATAAAGATGATGAGGGCTTTGTTTGTCAAACCAGGTCCCAGCTTGCACCACCAATTGGCCTGCTGCAGAGACAAATTCACTCCACTAAGATTTGCACAAAGTATTAAAGGAGTAGTATGGTAACTGGAGGGGTTGTGTGCAGTTGTACATGCACAAACGAGTCACAGCTACGATGAGAATTACTGCAGTTGAGTATCGTATTCGGAAGTAAAAGTATTTAACGTTTATATGACAGGTTCATTTTTTTTTTTCCAATTCTTACTTGGTTTGGTGGGGTAGAACCTGTGGTAAATATTTATCATAGATTTACATAAGTTAATTTAGTTGTTTTTGGGGGGAAATATTAAGGATTCAGGAAGTAGCTGAGAGTTAGAAAAACACAATACCTCTACTTATGTCATTGAAATGGAAAATTCCATCCAAAATGCAGGGACAATTTACAAGCGAGGAATAGATTTTTCTGACAGATGAAAAAGTAAGTAGAAAGTAGCATTTAATTTGAATGTGTCTAATCATAACTATGGTTTCATTTAGACAGATTTTGCCCCTTGCTAACATTATGGTTTGGTGTGTTGTACTTTTTCACCAGATGAGGAGGCATAATCAGCGTCTTCCCACAGGATAGTATGGTATTTGCCTGGAATCTTGAAAAACATGTATTATTATTGAGCTGGAGTTGCCTCTCCGCTGATCTGACCTGTACCTTGGAAAGTTACAGGTCAGTTACAGCAAAGTTGTTTGTTACTGTGTATAAATACAACAACTTGCAGTAACATTATTATTATTATGTCCTATCATTTTCATACTAAAAAGTGAAGTCTGCTGTTGGTGTGCAACTCCGCCCTGGTCTCTGAAAGTTCTGAAAAACCGTTATAAAATCATCCTGGTGATAATTAAGATGCTCAGAATGCATAGGGTAAGAGAGGAATAAGTTTGGACAGCACTGAAAATGAACTAGTTCTGTTTTTCACGTTTTTATGTCAGTAAAAATCACGTACATCGTCTTTATGTAATTTAGCAGACTTCCTTTGCTGTCTCTAGTTGTGTAATTTTGCGGTGAATACTGTGAGAAAACTTAAATCTAGCTAATTCTATACAAACATTACTTAATAGGATGCGCTGTCATTTGTGTAAAAATTTCCACTACGACCACAGCTATATGTGCAGTCAGTGTAGATCGTGTGTCTTCATGTTATTGCAATGCATTTTTTTTGTTTCTTGAGGTTGTAGAAATGCATCAGGGCGGGTCTAGTACTTTTCCTATTGTCTGGTGCCAGCTTTTAAAAGTGAAGCTTCCAAAAAAGCCTACAAGTCTGCACCGGCACTTCTCATCACTGTTCCCAGGTAAGAGGTCTGTTCATTTTTTAAATTTGCTATTTTATTATTTTATTTTCACAGGCGTTGATGATGTTATATTTATACTACTACTACTACAATTACTCCTACTACTACTACTACTACTACTACCACTACTAATACTACTAATAATAATGATGCATTTTATTTATTTTACGCCTTTCTAGACACTCGAGGTCGCCTTACAATGATAAACAAATACAAAAGCATGATTATAGAACTCAGTTAAGTCCAGTAAAAAAAGACCGTTAAAAGCGTACAGGTAAAGGGCCTGTGCAGCTGTGGTCTGGGGATGTGGTGGAGTGCATATAATTAAAGGGCCAGTCTAAACAGGTTTGAATTTTTTGAAGTATGGGAGTGAGTCGCTGTTGCTGAGGTCAGGAGGGAGAATATTTCAGAGCTATTTGAATGATTTTGTCAATTTTGTTGATTTATAAATTTAAAAAAAATACATATACAATAGAATTAGAGCGTAAAAACATGATTTTTTAAAATGTAATTTTGATTTAATGCAATACATAATTCCTCTTGTGCGTCAATAAAGTTTGCATGTTTGAGTCTAAATGATCTGAAATGTAGCAATGTACAGCTGAAGTAGTGCATTTGCATTGGTAGTACTTGTGAGAGGTGTTTTCAGTGTTACATTTGAATGCTTTTGTCATTTTTATTGGTATATATACAAAAAAAAACATCTTAAAAATGAAATTGTAAAACTTCTAAAAAACATATAGACCACATTTTTACAACATTTGCAATTATTCTATGGGACTTTTAAAAAATTTGTGAAAGAGTAAAAAACTTGATTGTGCATTTTTTTGGATCAGTAAAAACCTTTATATTACTATATTATATCACACCATTGTCCAATAAAATGCAATAAAAATAAGAATAAAATTTTAAAAAATCAAGCCCAATGAGCTCTATGCAGCCTAATCAGTACTATGTCTGCGAATCGAGTTAAATTGTCCAACGTGATCATTTGTCTTAGTTTTGCCATTGTTTTCCAGTAGCCCTATGGGAAGCTGTTGAATGTGCCTGCTGCTTCCTGTATAGTGTAGTATATGAGGTTATTATGCAACCTCTTTGTAATAAATCTATTCACGTGGGTGTGTCTGTACCAAGAACATCACTGACAAAAGTTATCCAAATTCTCACGTCTGCATATAGTGATAGTGAACTCCATGTACTTTTTTTTTTTTTTTTTTTTAAAATCTTTTGGCCATGCAATGTAATGTTTCTCATCAAAATATACCTGGAGTTTAGTTACATATGTTATTAATTTGATCTCTTAAACAATTTGTGTTTTATTGCTGACAAACAACTTGAAAAACATTAATTCATTCAAGAGGCCTCACGTCTCCACAGATCTGACCTGTAGCTCGGACTTGTCTTTGGAGATAAGTCTAATGCCATACTGCAAAACATTCTAGCAAAGCAAAAACAACTCCATGAGAAAAGGTAGCAGCAGCAGATATCCATCAAGAAGGTTAGGTCTGCATAATTGAGTAATCCTGCATTCTCTTTCAACACTCTTTCAAATCAACCAACTTTGACTGTTGGAGTTCTTGCGCCATCAGCTGGTCTAAAATATATTAACTTGACAATATTCTACACAATGTGAAAGACCAATCCATAGAAGTTAAATTGGAACTAAACGCTAAATCGTCGACAGTGGCTCAGTTGGTCGAGCGTTTGTCCACTCACCCGAAGGTTGGCAGTTCGAGTCCCGCTCTTGACTTAAAAATCATTGGTTGAACGGTTGGATCCACTGACCCACAGGTTGGCGATGCAATTCCAGTTCCCACAGATGAATGCTGTGGTTTTGTCCTTGGGAAAAACACTGAACCTCCCCTTGCCCAAAGAGTCTGCGTAACTTTATTTTTGCTGCTAAACTGTGTACATAGTGTTGTAGTATTGTTCCTAGACATTTTTAGGGCAAGTTAAAGTAGATAAATTTGCAGCTTTGTGGTCAGAAACAGTCAAACAGAATGTGTGCTACCTCTATAAGCTACTGCAATTTCAAGTACTATGTGACAACACCCAAGACTGCCCTAATAACAGCTGGGTGTTTCTGATTACAAACACCTGGCTGCAGGGGCGGAGCTTGAAGTGTGGACCAATCACACAGTTCTTATACCTTCAGACCCCGCCCCTCCTTGCCCCTCACTCTCTTCTTTAGTCCTCCAGGCACTTCCCAGTTTAGCAGCTGTGTTAGAAATGTGGTTATGGGCGGAGTTTAGGTGTTTAGTCCCATTTCAAAGACCAACTAATAGACTAAATGAAAGAAAGATTATTGAAATGCCAAAACTGTGGAACATTCCAGGCAATAACATGTCCATGGAAACACGCAAGCAATGGCCCCACAGCAGAAAAAAGTTTAATTATTTGCCGTTACAATTCAAGACCAAATTCTTACCGTGGACAAAAGTACTTTAAAGCTCTAACTTTGAAATAGAATGTACTATATACTACACAATTTAATTTACTTTTTGATACGCTATTACAGGTTCAAACAGAAGAAACCGCAATGGCTGACCCGTGGCTCGAAGCTTATAACTTTGCGATTGAAATTGCAAAGAAAGCCGGAGCGGTATGTTGAAGTAACTGTGAGATTTCAATAGAGATGAGACCTCACCTTTTCAGAGGGAATAACATAGTTTTGTTTTGACAGGAAATCCGAAGGGCGTCTGAAAGTGAAATTAAAATCTCCACTAAGAGCTCCACGGTGGACCTGGTCACCGCCACTGACGTAAGGGTGGAGAAAATCATCATCGGAGCACTCAAAGAGAAATTTGGGGATGATGTGCATTGGTAAGTGTGGCTAAAGCTACTATATACTAGTGGCTTTTTTACTTGTTGAAATAATACACATTGTGATTTATAATGTGTGGCAGCTGTGGATCGTTATGTTTTAAATTGAAACTGCGGCTCTGATTCCCATCTGCCCTTTTACGGTATGGAGGGTGGAAAGTAACTAATTACACATGCTCGCATTACTGTAATTGAGCACATTTTTGAGTAATTGTACTTTTTTGAGTAGATTTTTAAACCTGTACTTGTAATTGAGTATAGTTTTACCCATGTAATTGTAATTAGTAGCATTTAAAATCATATGAGGACTGAGTAAAGCTCCAAGCCCAACTCTCTGCTCCTTTCTAAACCGACCAACAGCGCTATGATATGTATCGCCTAATCTGATTGGACAGAGCTCAGAGAATATGCAAATTACAGTTTGA
Source organism: Periophthalmus modestus (assembly GCA_019594935.1). NCBI lineage: Eukaryota > Metazoa > Chordata > Actinopteri > Gobiiformes > Gobiidae > Periophthalmus > Periophthalmus modestus. The sequence goes on from JAIEZT010000021.1 coordinate 4,297,494, forward strand.
AACGACTCTAAACGTGACATAAAATGCTTCTATAATGCACAATTTTAGCAACAGGACTTGTACAGTACACTTTTAGCCATGTAACTGTAATTTTACTAGAGTTACAAATTTTCAGTACTCTTTCGTGCACCGAGAGTCTGTCCCCTTAAACAGCATCACAACAAAGTGTCACAAATGGATAGCTACAAGTCATGGTAGCTGGCAGTGGATTATTTTTCATTTGCGCCGAAATGGCTGCACAAAGCTGGTAAATCCTTCATGTATCACAATTAAGAAAAAAAAAATTCTGCGCACAAAGTAATTACAGAAAGCTGGGCGTGTATGGGGGGGATTTGGTTGGAAATTTTTGGAGCAATAGCGTCTTAAATGCGGGAGAATAAAGATTACTCATGCATGAATCATTTTAAATACAACTTGTGTATAAATGAGTCAGTTTTGGATAATAAGTCTCCTTTAAAACTAATACCATATATAAAAACCTAAACCTACGCCCAAAGAACAGCGGTCTGAACTCACTAGAGCCAGTCTCCAAAACAGGCCAGTAACTGATGAACGGAGCATTTACATCCTTGTTGGCATAGCAACCAAGTGTCACATACAAAAGCAGTCACATTAACAATACTTAAACAATTACAAGAACAACAAAAGAACACAAAATATCAGATCATTACTCTACCATTCAAAATAACAATACAATTCAAATGCCTCAACAAAGCAATCACCAGTCCAGTAGGTTTTTGTATGTGCACTGCTGCCCTCTAGTGGCTTGGCTGAATTTCTAGTAACTTTTTTACCCACTATCGACCGACATAAAGTAGTGTTATTGCAACGTTACGCAAATCTATGGCAGTGACCGGATGTCCACACTATTCCTGACTTAGGACACGCCATTTTTAGTAGTGTCCAAAGGCCCAGTTGGTGAAAAAGTAGCACGCTCAAAATTTCCCACAATCCACCTTGAAATGTAGTTTCCAGCACTGATCACTAGAACGGACAATGCATTGCGGAAGTCGGACAAACGAGTGGACAGCGTCAGGTCTTTTATCTGGACACAATATGACTGAATGAAAGCATATAAAAGTACTGTTTCATCTCACTGTTGATTCTTGATTATGATTAAAACACTTAAATAAATGCTTTTTGTGTCAAGTTGCTAGTAATAGTCGCTTTTTTTACGTGACCCGTACTTACACATAACAATTTTAATATTTGCATGGACTATAGGGAACATATTGTATTGGACATGGTGACATTTTATTGTATTATACTTCAAATGTTAGTGATGAACTAAGTTACTCTTATAATTGATAATTAATTAATGAAATGCGTTATTTTAATGCATGTTCACCTGCCCAGGGACTGCAGATGGAACGTGGTGGTAGCTAAATCTGGTACAAATAATCTTTTCTTTATGAGATTAATGAATTTGTAAATGGTCCCTGACAAATAAAAAAAAAAAAAAAATGAGTAAAGAGTACGGGGCTATGTAGTGAATGAGTGGACTAGGGTGGACATTCAGACACAGCCTATGTTTTTCCTCGCCCTTTAATAAGTGGAAGAATCACACTAAAACTTGCCTCTTGTAAGTTGTGCCTTAATTTTGTTATTACTATTATTATTATGTTTTATAGTTTTATTGGTGAAGAGTCAGCTTCCAAAAAAGGAGTTTGCATCCTGACAGACGAACCTACCTGGATTATTGACCCTGTGGACGGAACCACCAACTTTGTACATGGGTAAAACATTAGCCTAATTAATATTTTTTATGTGGACTAAATGAAAGTGTCCAGTCGTAGTCTTGTAATAACATTTCATTATATTGCAATGTCATTTCTCCAACAGATTCCCCTTCGTGGCCGTGTCCATTGCCTTTGCGGTTAATAAAGAGGTAAGATATAAAACTAAAGATGAAAAATTCCTGTATTTCCAACAGCATTTCTAACAGGTGTGTTTTTGCAGTTGGAGTTTGGTGTGGTGTACAGCTGCATTGAAGACAAACTGTACAAAGGCCGGAAAGGACAGGGGGCCTACTGTGACGAAGAGTCCATTCAAGTATCGGACAACAAAGGTAAAAAAAAACAATACAAATTTGGGTCGTAATTGGAAATTATTGAGGCAAATAAATGTGAGTCATATAGTTGGTAGTTGAAATTGCCACACCACATCAGTTGCTGGTCACACATTTCATAATTTTAATGATTTACTACTTGCGTTCCACACCTTTCTAAGATGGTAAATTCCTTAACAACGCATTGATGTGAAATAGAAATGCTCAGTGTACATTAAAGTAACTCTTTGGTGTCCTTCTTTTGCAGACATTAAGAAGTCAGTCATCATTTCAGAATTTGGGACAGACCGAACTCCATCCAAAGTGAAAAAGATCTGCGGCACTATGGAACGAATCCTTCAGATACCAGTGCATGGGTACACACCTCCACTAGTCATTTTATTTAAATTCTTAAATATTTAATTTGCTTTCGTAGCCTACTTTACAGTTAAACACAAAGCATTTGAGACCAGATCATACAATTTAACTTTTATGAAAGTTCTGTTAAAGGAAACTCCCTAGAAGTTACCTTTTTCTGCCACGCGGACATTTTTTCATTACATCAAATCCAGAGTGGTATCCCTCTGTATTTTTACACAGAGGAATATCGGTCTGGTCCTCATGCCTTCTGTTGTGTCTCAAGTTTAACCAAACATGATTGTGGAATCAGATTTGTTTTTTCAGTAACATGTGAGACGATGGAGCTCATTGGTCACCTATGATTTACAAATAAAATAACTTTTCTCTAACGTTAAGGGCTTTGCAATGTTTTTCAGCCCCCCAACATTTTTTCCTTTATTTCTACTGATACAAACGGTTTACACCTGCCCCTGATTGGCTAATCCAACTGTCAATCACGGCCATCTGAAAACAGGGAGATTCATTGGTGATCAGACTCACATCTTCGTAATGTATCAAAAAAGTTTGTATTTTGGATCCCAGGCAATAATATACCTCTTTAGTTCTGTCAACAGCATTACATGGCCTTTATATATTATACTAAAACTGGTAGATTTAGTTTATGCTTTTTTTGCCTGTTTTTTGCCCGTGTATTGTTACTTACCACTCTATTAGTCTTACCCATGTTTTTTTCATGTTGAAAGGATCCGTGGCACAGGAACAGCAGCCACTAACATGTGCATGGTAGCGCGTGGATCGGTGGAGGCCTTCTTTGAGATCGGTATCCACTGTTGGGACGTAGCAGCCGGAGCGGTCATCGTCCAGGAAGCAGGGGGCGTGGTCTGTGATGTAGATGGTATGTTAAATGTTAGAAAGTGCATTTGACTGAAAGCAGTTATTGTTGTATTTTATGTCTACATAAAAAAATAAATGTGTTTTTAGGTGGGCCGTTTGACCTCATGTCCAGAAGAATGATGTGTGCAAACCATGCTGATATCGCAAACCGGGTCATTAAAGAAATCGAAATATTCCCGTCAGACAGGGATGATGGTCAGTAGAGGGCGCTCTTCAGAAATACAATGTACTGTTTTTACTGTAGCTGTAATAAAGTCTTACTGTAAAGTGTTGTGGGAGAATAAAAACCTTAAAAATATAAAATCAACAGAGAAGTTGTCTTGAATCAAAAAGTCTGATTTATTGAATCAACTGTGCACAAATGTCAAAGAGCTGTTGTCCCCAATGGTGTCATCTCGCCCTCAGCTGGCAAATGAAGATACATACAGCGAATTTATACCATCAAAACAATCATACCAACTTAGTTTAGTCTAAGTGGCTCGAGGCTGCTGGACACATCGTCTCGTAGGATAGACAAGAGATGCACCCGTGTGTAATAACAGATAGTATCATGAAGGTTAGGTCAAAGAGATCCATACCAATACAAGTAAAGATTTAAGAAAAAGAATGCCACAACAAAAGCTAACTGTGACTGTTTAAGACTGAATTAACTAGTTCAGTGTTCTTCTTTTTTTTTTTTTGGCACAATCTACAGTATGACATTTTAATTAGCAAAAAGTTTCAGGGTTAGAGCACACAACATCTAAAGATTAGCTGTTCAAACAATGCTCAAACCAGTGTCCTTGGGCAAGATGTCACCCATCTCTCCTATGTATGAATGCGGTGAGTGTTGCTGGTGGTCAGAGAGGCTGATGGCTGAGATTGGCAGCCTTCTTTTTGTTAGTCTATCCCAGGGCAGTTGTGGCTACAGAAATTGCTTACTACAACCAAAAAACAGTGAATGAATATTGATTGGCTATCTTTAAGTAAAGGTGCTTTGAATAAAAAAGTGCAAGGCAAAAATAAAAATAACACACAATTTGGTCAGAGAAGAAGAAAATCCCTATTTTTGAGAAAGGAGTGTAACTAGAACTATTTTCTTTTATTGTCCTAATTATAAAGTACAGGTGTTTTTTTCAGCCTAAATATTATTTTGTATATTTCTATTGCCCAAGCCACCTCAGCTCCCTAGGGAGGTGTTCCAGGCATGTCCCACCAGGAGTAGGCCTCGGGGAAGACCCAGGACACGCTGGAGGGACTACGTCTCTCGGCTGGCCTGGGAACGCCTTGGGGTCCCACTGGAGGAGCTGGAGGACGTGTCTGGGATGAGGGAAGTCTGGGAGTCTCTACTTAGACCGCTGCCCCCCTGACCCAGCCCCAGATAAGAAGAAGAAAATGGATGGATGGACATTTCTATTACAAGTTTTTATTTATTCATTTATTTTTTAAGCTACTCTCTTTAGTATTTTTAATTAGGCTACAACATATTCAAAAGAACAAAAAAAAATAAATAAATAGGAATAATTTTTAAAAAAAGTTAATTTGTAAACTTCATTTTCAATAATGTTATTTTTGGTACTCAAAAAAAAAAATGGATTTGGAGTAGGACAAGAAACATTCATCCCTACCATGCTCCCCCACTCCCATACTTTTCCCCCATCCCCATCTTTTTTCCCCCCTATGTTTTCCCTATATTTTATCCCCCCATTTTAAACAGAAAAAAAGTCCTTGCAGTTCTTGTATGCTTGGTAGATGGTTCATTTTTGTCCAACCAATACATTCTGTTCATGTTTCTATTATATTTTTTGTATAACAGCTGCATTTCTTAACCACATTTTAAAATCCCTATCTTTTACATCTTATACATAAAGCTCTTACAACTTAAAGTCCAAATCATCACTCACTGAATGTATGCCTGCTGTGTGCCTATAATTGCTTTATAGTGCGGTCACTTTCCCATTAGCAGCAACACTCTTGTCAAGTGCAATATGATTTACTTGCTCTTAGCATTAACCCAACCCTTTAGCCACTTCATTTCAACATTCAAGCTGTTTACAGTAGTTATTAGTGTCATTCCAAAGGCCACCAGTAGAGGTCAGTAATGCTCAACTATTAGATACCACATTTGCTACAGTGTCAGCTACTATGCAGTTAAAATAATCAGATTTAAATACAAAGTTTTAAATATAAAGTATTTATTTATGGCTTTAAAGTGTATATGACAGCCTACACTAGTCATTTCACAAAAAATATAGTTAACATATTTTTATTTAAGTAACTAAAACCTTTATTTTTTTTTTTTTTTTTTCTTTTGGTGGAGTTTATAATTTTACTTCCTGGTTGGAAATTAGGGCTGTGCAAATCAATCAATCAAAAAGTATTGTTATACTGATACCAAAGTAAGTATTGGTATTGTATCGATACTCAAACTTGCACTATCTATTAATCATATTTTAATGTTAAACCAAAGTAATTGCGATACTGGTCCCAGTATTGATCGATACCAAAATGTCAGGTATTGCGCAGCTCTAACTGGATGTGATTCAGAGATAGTTTCATAACTGTTACCTAGCAACCATGATGTAAACAAGGGTCAATACTTGTTATAATTAGATTAATTAAAATAAATGACAACACGTTTAATTTTGTTAAATGAAGATTTGGCAGAAAAAAAAACCTTGCACCTAAATTGTCTCATTTATCTGCATTTTGGATGGATTTTGTTGTTGATGGCGTAGGTAGAGGTATCCCATTTTAGAGCTTACCAAAATACTTTCTGTATTTTGTACGTTTCAACATTTTTTTTTTCACAAACTGCCACTTCGCTGATATAAAACTATCTCAGGTACTAACCCACTAAACCACGTAATAGCCTATTGTTGAACTGCATTTGATGTTTTACGCTAGTTTAGGCCTACTGTTGTTTTGTGGGATTTTTAAAGTCTTTGAGCTTAAAATGGAACAGAGATAAAAGGTAAAGAAACAGCAAGATATCAGTACCCAGAGGAAACAAACATGGATGTAAGAGCAGCAGGGGATAGAGCAGGGTAGAGCTAGCATTTGAACCGCTAATTGCTATGCTAACGTTAAAAATGCGGTTTCTCTACATTAAACATCTGCCGTCGCCCAGAAGGAGTATGTGATATTGCATTATGTCTAGACTTAAAATGTCTCATCAGCAATTCATAGCATTAAGTTGAATTAAAATTAGTAGAAAGCTATTTTGTTGTTACGTTTGAGGGAGCTAGCTAGACAAATGTCCTCTGCGGATAATGTTAGCGAATGTAATGTGGTGTTTTTTAACATTTGCAGGATTTGGCCGGCGGCTGCGCATGGAGAGCAGAGTGCCTGGCAGGTCTGTGTTGTAAATGTCATAGGGGTCATGGAATAAGTTCAGAAAAGTCAACGCTGCATATTTACTCAAGACTGCATGGGAATTTTGCTACGGTTTTCAACTTGAACTCTGGAGCAACCTACAAAACAACAGAGCTTTTTGAGGTAAGGCAATCAAAAATATTCCACTTTCAAATTGAGTTGACTTTTAGAAGTTTAAACAGCTTAAAAGGTTTACCAGCTATGTGGTAATTCACGTCCATAACACAGTTGTTTTCATCCCAAAAAATATGAGGGAGTTATTAGTTAGCGAGTGATTAGTTAGCACATAGCTGACTATCCCCAATCAAGCTTTCAAACTCCTAATATCATTTTTTTTTTTTTTTTTAGAAATCTAGGGGAAAAATTAAATGTTTTTCTGGAACCTCATGGTTGGCGGTCACTGTTGAGCCATTGGTAAGCGTAATAAATGTAGGTCTATTTGTAAAAAAATTAACAATAAGGAATGGTGGCATAGTGGTCAGTTCATAGGCTGTATATATAAATGGATGTAGCTAACCTGCTAGCCGCCACGTTCCAAGTAGGAAGTGATCATGAAAGCACTTCTGACGCCATCGACTCTGGCTCCAATTCACTTGCAGCTCCTCTCTCTGTAACTGCTGCTGTCAGGCTCGTCATTTTAGTCTTAAAATGTTAATACTGACCTGCTCTACATGAATCTTTTTTATTTCGCTGTTGTGTCCGTAAATCAAGATATGAGCATTAATAAGAGACTAATCATTTCCCAAGGTCGCTCCCGCCAACAGATTTAGTGTTGCTAAGCACCCACCCACTGCCAAATCAGCGGTGCAGGTGGTTTCCCACGTTACATTCAACAACTTTCCTCCAGATTGGCTCTGTGGTTGCTATGATACTCGTGGTCGGAATTCCAAATATGGAATTTGGCTCCAAATCTGCTCACATGATGTCTAGCCTCGATGAGGTTCATTTGACTGGAGCTCAACACTATGGGTGACGTCATACTCCCTTTGTCCACGTTTTTATACAGTCTATGGGTCAGTCTTCACTCCTAAAAGCAAAGCATTTAGTTTTACACATTAGCACTGTTTCATCAAGTGGACAGTTGCTATGAATGTGAATTAATGCTCAGAAGACTTCAATAAAATGTATGAGGCATTGTAGCTCACTCTCTCAGCACATTAACACAGACCTTGCCCCTGAAGGTAAAGAGAGTGATGTGCAAAAAAATTTTCTGTTCAATTACATTAATGGGGTTGATAAATAAATCACTTGTGCCTCTCCATAACAGTAATGCATTAATGTTGTGGACATTTCTACCAGCATAAATACTGAATAGAAGTTTTTACCCAGATGTTGTGCATAACCCTAAATATTATTGTTTCTGCTTGTTTAGATCGCACAATTCATGCGCAAATTGATTTTAAGTGCAGGGCTTTCAAAGGCATAGTTTTAGTTGGCATTTTACTTACTATGGCCTAAGTGGTCTGTATGATTTAAATGCACATATTTCAAAACTGTAATGTCAACAATGTGAATATTTTTTGAGCCCTGCAATCTATAAATATTTCCATAGAAGTCAGGCCTTTTATATTTAATAATGAAGTATTATTATTATTATTATTATTATTATTATTATATTATTATCATTATTATTATTATTATTATTATTCTTACCTCATATAAATCTTAATATTGCTGAGTTTCAGACATCACAACATTCATTCCTTCACAACATATAGACCAATATTATTTAATACAGATGGGGGCAAATAAAATTAATATTGTTCAAATGCTGATTTTTGTTGAAACCAAGGCATTTTTCAAACATGCACATAGACATGCCTGTATCCATGGTGATGCTGGCACTTCGTGAAGCTCAACCGCAGTCAGGTACCGTCAACACAGTGAGAGACAGATGCACGCAAGATTACTTTTTCAAATACTTTCATAAACTTTTAAACATGGACCGGGACTACCGGAACAACCAGCCAAGGACAGCGCTGGACACTTATATGGACCGCCTGGTAACACCTCCACCTCACACCTTAGACCACTGCAATGTTCTTTCATTTCCTCTGTCCAAAATAGAGAAATATTTTTTGCTAACTCCCACGGCAGACTCTGAGATAGTCAGGATCTAGCCAAAGATCAAACATAGTTATCGTGGTATTACTGCATTTATCTATTTAGTAATCTTTACTTAACCAGGTGACAAACCCATTGAGATTGAAATTTCAAAGGTGACCTGGGCAGCACACGTCATGAAAAAAACATTCACACGGTAGTACTAAGTGTAAATTATTGTAAAAGGACTACATTTAAGAGCAGAAACAGTTCAGAGGATTCACACTCTTTATTTATTTTTTAAAAATAGAGCCAAAATCCCTTAAAAAACAGCACACCCGGCTTCAGTTCAGATTGAGAGTTGTTAGCAGTTAATACCCCATAAACGTAAAATGCCCTTAAAGGCATTTAGGTGTTGCATTTACATAAAGACCATCTCTATAACCCAACAAAGGTAAAAAGGTAGCAGACAACAGATGTTTGCAGGCTTAAAATGTACTGTTGTCCATTATAACATATGCAAAACATACTTGACCATAGCTGTTTTTCTACACAGAAGCATCGGATTCAAGAGGTCGAGAAGGCTCATATGGCTTATGTCCAGCGGCAGGCTGATCGTCTGCTCTGCCGGCAGAGAGCGCAACCCTATGAGGTGCTGCTGAAGATGGGCTTAGAAGCCTCTTCACCTTTACCCCAGCGACCACAGACATGTGGAAGGAGCTCATCCACGCACAGCCTCAGTATAGACTGCTGCACCCCAGAACGCACTCCACCCTGGCCAGGGGTATGGTCCAGCCTCGGAGCGTTTTTTACACAGGAGCATCAGATTCAAGAGGTCCAGAATGAGCATAAGGCTCACATGGCTCACGTCCAGAGGCGGACTGACCAGGGGCCCAGCGACCACAGACATGTGAGAGGAGCTCATCCATGCACAGCCTCAGTGCAGACAGTCACACACCCAGTGGAGGACAGTGGCCCCATGGACCCCTCAGAACGGTCCAAGTCCCCCTGCTCCAGAGCAGACTCCAACCCGGCGACGGATGTGGCCCAGGTCCAGAGTGGTTTATACACAGGAGCATCAGATTCAAGAGGTCCCGAGTGAGCATAAGGCTCACATGGCTCCTGTCCAGAGGTGGCTGACCAGGGGCCCAGCGACCACAGACATGTGAGAGGAGCTCACTCACACACAGCCTCACTGCTGACAGCCACACCCCAGAGGAGGACAGTGTCTCCATGGGCCCCTCAGAACGGCCCAAGTCCCCCTGCTCCAGAACGGACATCACCCCGGCGAGGGAGGGCATCTCGCTTTCCCTCTCTAATTACAAAAGAAGAAGGTGCGTTCACTGTTTTTAATAACATTCAGTATCATTAAGTATTCTGTAAAATCTGGACTTGTTTTTCTCATCTCTGTGTGTTCGTGTTCACAGTGAAGACAGTGGCTGGTTACAAGTTGCTGACAGCCAAACCACAGATGAACGACTTCACAGATCTTTTTGTACTCACACGTGTTTGCTTCCACAGATAAGACAGTGGCTGGTGGGATGCTGCCCACAGCCAAACCACAGATGGAGGACCTGGTGAAGATAGTGCAGAAAATCAAATGTCCCTGCACTGTGCCCATGGAGTCCCCTGCCCCAGGATCTCAGGTAGGAGCAGGGGGCACCCCTCTGTCCCTGCATCATGGCCCCCAAAATCCCTTGCCCCTACTCACACTTAAGAGCATTTAACTGTATAGCTCCAGATGTGAGTCAATGTACTCAAGTGTGTTCACTGTGTTCACTGAAAATAACAATAAAACCTCTTCTGATTCAAATCTATTTTGAATGATGTTTTTTATGTGAGTCAGTGAAGAGGAGACATGACACAGTCCCGGTGCCAGTAGTTCCATAATGTGGCATACATAAGCCAGACTCACTTTGTTTACTGTTAGGTGTTTAAAGAGGGGGTATTATGCAAAATCATTTCTAGTTGAATGATAGTGGCGCTAACGTGCCACCCTTAGGGAGTGCCGGGTCGGCCGAGTGTGAAGCACAGCCCACGAGGGCCGTTCAGTGCCGCTTGTGGCTTTAATTATTATTATTAGTAGTAGTAGTAGTAGTTGTTGTTGTAGTAGTAATATAGTAGTGTAGTAAAACAGGTTTAACAAATGGCAAAACCAACAAGTCACACACTAACTTTCCAATTCAGAAGTTTACTAAGTTATGTATTAGGTCTATAACTTATTTGAATACACTTTATAACACTTTGACCAAAGGGCCATCTTAAAGAAGCTGTACCTTATCTTTACTGTCTTAAAAGCAAGGAAAACAGTTCATTTCAAACAGTATGCACTTACTTTATACATTCAAAGCATCCCAATTACTCAAAGCTAACAATTTGCATGGTAACCTCACACATCCTGATTCTCGACAAATAAAACATTTTATAATTAGATGCAGACCGTAGCATAGACAGCAGACTTGTTTTGAACTCAAGAGCTGCTTAAACAATATAACTGTACTGGGGACAGACAAAAAATCAGATAGAGGCCCTTTGAGTTTTCATTTGAGATAGGCCGACACTATTGCTAGCTACAACTCAAATTTGCCCAAATGTCATAGTCTACCTCAGATTCTTAGACCTCAAACTTTACCTAAATGACTGATATTCACTCAAAAATCATTTCTTTTGTTGTGTGTTTTTCTTGTTTTTTGCCTTTAAGGCTTTAGCACCACAGAGAAGATTTGAAGTCTTTCTTGTCTGAGTAAACCAACACTTTTGGAAGTAAACAGCTAACGGCTAACGCAAGGCACCAGGGATCAGCTGTTTGCCTTCAGCCGCACAGCTGATGTTTCCATGGCACTGCAGAGGACAAGACAAAACACAATTTAAGATAAAAAGAAAGATAAAAAGAAAGAGAGAAAATACCTTTTGGTGACTAAGAAAGGTAGTAAGTGCCAAAATGTGGGTTACAGTAGTAGGTTACTCAACACAGCTTAAAGAAGATGGCTTTAGCTCACTGATTTATAGGCCAACTTTAAAACAGTAACACAAAGATATTATATAGAGTAATTCTGTCTACCTCAAAGCTAAAATCTTCCAGTTGCATTCTTTACTGGAGGATTAGTTGATATCCAATTCCTATATTTTGCAGTATTAATTCAAATTTTGACTTCCTAGTAGTACTGACCATATTCGACCCTGCCCCCTTTTACTGTAAATGCGACTAAACTGCGTTTTTTTTTCTTTTTTTATGGTGGCACTAACGGTTAAGCGGGAATCCAATTTCAATGGAGAATTTGGGAAATGTTTTTCCTCTAAAATATGATATAAAGGATGGGTTCATTTGTGTGAAATGTTCTATGTTCATGTGTACCAACAAGTCAACAATGCACAGATTTTTTGGGAGGCTTTTAAACGGCTCAGTAGTCCCTATAGAACTTATTTACTGTTGAGATCGGCAGCCCCATGCAAAGAAACACAACCCGAATGGCAATGGTGGCGCCCACAGCAACTTCTGGAATAACATGGATAGTTGTCTCAAAAGCAACTTAAGATAACCTTATGTAAATTAATTTGTATCTACAAACAGAATGAAGGAGCGTTATGTATGTAACTACAGTTCTGTGAATCCCGGATGACCACCAGAGGGCAGTGCTGTAAGCTCTGAATGAATCCCTTGGTGCATGTGAGGGATGAAATAGACCTACATATTTTGCAGTTGACCCTAATGATTATTTTGTATCCGTGAAAACTAATATGTAGCGTTATCTTTGGGCAAGTTCAGTGTTTATCATCAAAATGAGTGAACTGACTCACCTTTTTAGATGTGAACTTGAGTGAGAACTTTAAACTGTGTCATTCCCCTGCTTTAGGCGTGTTATTCACTGGAGCATATGCACCGGGTCAGAATAGCACCTTTTGTGATGTATTTCTGAGGTTGAACCTAGCTAGTAGCCTATACCCTAGTGCAGCCTTGCAATATTTTATTTGTTTTATTTATTTTTCGCATTTCAAACTGATCCTTTGCATTAATCAAAGCTTTCTCTCACTAAGAGAATAAATGCATAAATGGCTAAATAATATTGATTTGGCCTGCTGCGAAGCTGTAAATTCATTGTAATCCATCTCATTAGAGTAAAAAAGGCAGATTATGTAACCTTTGGAACTTCTGAACAATTTATGCGCATATGTTGTTTTAAAAAACACACATTAAATTGGGAATGCCGTTTAGAAAGTTGAGCGTGCTAGCACCCCTCGGACTATTTCCATCTAACAATACAATTATTTTATGTGCTCTTTGCTTCGTGAAGAGGAGTTAGCCAATCTTTCAATCTGCAAAACTCGCTTAAATGATGCGCTTACATAATCAGCAATCAATAGAAAGCGCTGTGTGTTTAAGAATGAATCAATACTAGCTACACGGAGCCGTGTTTCATCGCGATCCCCTAATTTTCCAAGCTTAATTACATCAAGTGTGGTTGTAAATGCGTTGGAACTCAATACGTAAAATATAATGAAAGTGCATGATATGAGGTTTAGCCCCGAGATAACCACTAAGAAGCCCCCATATTCGCTTCACTTGATTTAAACAAAGCAGGGAGTCAGCAGATCCCGTGGGTACAGCGTTTAAAGCCGCAGTAAACAATAAAGAAATGATCAGAATTGGCATAGCAGATGAGGAGACCATAATTTGCGGTTGTTTTCATTGCTTGTGTCCATTAGGGAAATATATCAGGGAAAAATCTATGAGGATTTTAATGTTTTTCTATATGAATCATGTTTACGTTGCTGTGGCTAGTTATCCTCTTACTGAAAGCGCACTAGCCAAGCATCCACGGCCTGTACAATATTTTTTCTATGTATTTTTGAAAAAAGTGGTCTTGCCTGAGTACATATTTATTGTATAAGCAGCAGTTCAGGTCAAAATCAGCCAGCTGTGTGCTGTCTGCATCTAATTATGAAGTATTTTACTGTCTGAGAAACAGGAAGTGTGTGAAGTTTGCATGCTAATTAACATTGCTGTAATGGCAAAACACTGAAAATTGTGAAAAGCACTTATAACTCACTGCAGTGCAGCTTGGAATGCATAAGGTAAGTGAGGAAGAACTTTGGACCACAGCAAACTGTTTAAAATAAACTAGTTCTGTTTTCCATGTTTTTAAGACAGAAAAATCAGGTAGCCTAGAGAGGCTGCAAAGTGTTTTTGTTTGGCAGTTGAGTGACAGACAAAGATTATGGGTAACATCATGGTGCATGGTTCATGCTAAGAGATGAAAAATGCTTTGAGATAAAAATGGTTTTCTTTAAATGACAACATTTGGGGAATGCATATTGGCAAAAAAACCAAAACATTTTTAATTAGTTGAGGTTTAAAGAGGGGTATTATACAAAATATTTTTGAGCTTTCTACCATGTTATAACAATCAAAAAGAAGCCTGAAGAGATTATTGTATGTATGCATCTGTGTTTCAATAATTTAGAGATCTCTCCTGGGCTCTATCTGAAGCTGTAATATTCTGTCCAAGCTTACATCACCCATGCTCCCACATGACAATTCTCCACAAATATACAAAAACATGATATAAAACTGTACACAACAACTTGACAAACCTGATGTACTTTGCAGTAGTTTCATTAGTGGGATTTATAAAACATTTGAATATGTTGTTTTCGGCAAATACTATAATTTTCAAAAGGGTAACATGGTTATTTAAATATGTTATGTGTTAGCAGTTAATACCCCACAGAAGTATAACACAGGGGGTATTATGCTTTAAGTAGCAACTAAAATTAGAACCCTTATTTGGAAATTTATTTTCAGCTGTTTTTGCAGCATTTGAGATTTTTTGTTGACTGATAGAATATATTCTATATTTTTTTTACATTCTGTGCAGAATTAACTAAACAGTATTAACAATATTACTGACCATCTCAGACATTGTCCACCTCTCATTTGGAGGATGAATGCAGCTTTCAAAAACAAAAAAGGAGTTTATTGATCCATGCGTTTTTGATCAATAAAATTTAAATATAACCTTGTTTTTCCTCAGATCTGGACAAACTGTATGCAATACAAAACTAACATACACAACAACAGCAACTTTTCAGGTAGTGTCACTGTTATAATGTGGTACTAGTTTTCCTACAGCTATCTCAAGTCAGCCTATGTCAAAAGTCTCCCTCTTTGAGTGCGACTGCGTAGGCCTACGTACTGTCGAAATGATGTCTGCTTTAGCGAACGCTGGACTACTTTCACGCTTAAATGTCTGAGCCTTCAGCTGTTCAATGGCGGAGACTGGCTGAAATCACTTGTATTGACACCGCAGCAGAAGAGCCGACAGATCGATACAAATGAATTTAAAAAGCAATAAAGCCACACTTGTGTGACAATTGCTTGGAACTAAAGTGGTAAAGTTGAATTTATTCATATGAAGAAAGGGGAAAGTTGTAGTAACTTTTCTCACAATTTCCACTTTACACATAATTTGGGAGTTTATTGTCTGCTTATAGTGATGAATTATGGTGTTTCACTAACCAAATGACTGATTACAATAGTTGGTTATAAGATGCCTGTGTTACATATTCTATAGCATAATACTTCTTGTACAGTTCACATTTTGCACTAATTATTATTCATAACTTGCGCATACAAAACTCCTACATCTTTCTATGGCTTTCCTCCTGACTTTTTATCAGTTGGGTTTAAGTCATGTTATGCAAAATATCTGAAGCAGAGCCAAAGAAATTAGCTTGTCCTGGCCAGCAGCCATATTGACTCTGGGCTCTCAGTCCCAGTGGTTTTTGATGCACTATTACTCTAACATAAAATGTAGAGGCAAATTTCATCAGTGCTTTCTGTCCGCAGCGATCAATGCTCATAAGACTCTTTGAGGAAATGAGGGAGGAGTGTGGACATTGTAATGAAAACTCCAAGTGTATGTTTTATGAGATGTAATGCATGAGTGGTGTCTATCAAAAGCGCTTCTGAAGTGCAGAATCAATAGGATATTAACGCCAAACGTGTTCACAGTTACAAAGAAAATCAATGGTGATAATCTTAAGTAATGCACCCCTCCACCTAACTTACATTCATTTAACAGGTTTTATTCCCCTTTAAGCTCTTGTTGACATAATTATTACTTACCCAAGTGATCTATTTTCATTGTCTTTCTTCCCATTTTTATCAATCCTTCAAATACTGGCTTAATATTTACTTTGAAAATCCCACATTGAATTACACCTGCATTACTGAGTCTGTGCTGTGAATGTCTGCGTCGGCCTCAGCGCTCCCACTTGTCACCTCTCCTTAGGTGTTCAGGGATGTGGAGTACATTATGTCCACACGTCACTAAGAGCACCACCACGGAATGTAATGGACTGGTCTATCTGCACTAGTTTCACAGTGTCATTCAAATCGTTTGAGATGTGAGGATAAGGAATCAATAACTCAGACGGTGCTTGTGTAGGCATTAGCAATTAGCAGTTAGAGCTGGGAACTGGTGGCAGATGGATCAAACTGCAGTGGGGGAAGGTTCACTACTAGACACTAATTTGATAAATAAACAGGGAAACAGCCCCAATTCAACCTTGAGCAATTTTATCAAAGAAGGATGTGTTAGGCTTCATCTTAGAAAAAGGCGATTTTCAGTTTGTAGATTGTGATGATACTCCCAGATACTCCCTGTTGATTACATTATATTTTGCCATAAAATGTCCAAAAGAAAAAGTCACAAATATTGAACCTGAACATTTCTCTGACCCTAGAACTCACTGTACAAAAAAGAAGAAAAATCTGAATCTCAACAATATTCATTTCAGCTGCCCATTAAATATATTATTGGTCCAGACT
Source organism: Periophthalmus modestus (assembly GCA_019594935.1). Classification (NCBI taxonomy): domain Eukaryota; kingdom Metazoa; phylum Chordata; class Actinopteri; order Gobiiformes; family Gobiidae; genus Periophthalmus; species Periophthalmus modestus. The sequence continues at coordinate 4,314,023 of JAIEZT010000021.1, forward strand.
ATAAGAAGATTAAACAGCTGCTTAGAGCCCTGAGGCCACCAGAGGGCCCCCAAGAGCCCATACATTTATGTTGAAAATAATGATTGTAAAGTTTTTTTTTCTGAAACCTAAATGCCACTCAGGTGTTTATACTAGTCTACATATCGCTATTAAATGATTAAATGTGTTTTATTTCCAGTAGTTAGAGATGTGCTGCTTACATTTTTGAGTCGGGCAGTGGTGTGGACAGCTACGTGTTTACACCGTTCTGAAGGACCCCTCCCTCCAGGTGCATTCTGGGAGCACTGAGCCAGCAGAGGCACATTTGAATGGGCGTTTTAGTTAGTAAAGTTCATTTTATCTAAAGTACGGAACAATGTATGAAGGGACCAGAAGAAGATCGTTTTGGGGAAAGAGGGACTTTTCAAAGACTCGTCACCATTTTACATGAGAGAACTTGCAGATACATAATTGTGCAGACAGGACACACCTCAGAGCGGCAGAGGACACACCTCAGAGCAGAGGACAGACAGGACACACCTGAGAACGGCAGAGGACACACCTCAGAGCAGAGGACAGACAGGACACACCTGAGAACGGCAGAGGACACACCTGAGAACGGCAGAGGACACACCTCAGAGCAGAGGAAAGCAGGTGAGTCCGTTTATTACACTGGCTGTTTTTGGTTGTGTTTGGTCCTTTTGTCTCTAAACATCAGACGATGTGAGTGTAGTTAAAGTCACTGCTCCTGGTTGGTTATGGCACAAACCTCTGTTACATCTCCTGAACGAAAGAACGACCTGTGAACGACTCCTGAATGTGTTGTGAATGCTTATATAAGGATGCACCGATACCACTGCAAAAACAAGTACAAGTAAATCATTTTGGGTACTCGCCGATACCGAGTAAATAAATACACCGATAAATACACCGATACCAAACATTATTTTTACTGGTATTTGATTATTGATTATAATATAATTTATTTAGATAAGCATCTAGCTTTAATATTTACTTCCTCTTTGTAGACTGTGCTTCACACTAACTGCTAACGAGCTAACTGCTAACGAGCTAACTGCTAACACGCTAATAGCTAACGCGCTAACTGCTAAAGCGCCACACTCTCACTAATATGGGCATGCTGTACCTCTTTTAAAAGCTCTGAACCCGCACTATTTGTATGGCGATTATATTAAGTTTATTTTCACAAGCAAATAGGCGCCAGTGCCACTTAGCAAAGTTAGCATGCTACTGTCGTAAACACAAGCACTGTGTTGATATTCTCTGTCAACTATAAAAACCTCTAGAGTTCTAAATATTTGTATATTTCATTTATAAATCTGGTGTTATGTCCAGGCTGTTTCTCTTATGCAATTCTTAATTTGGATCACTACTTTGTAGTTCTTGAGTGATATGATTTTGAAGTAAGCGTACTCTTGCTTAATTACATCGTTGGGCTACTCTATCCAATTCTGCATTTTATGATGAAGAATTGTTAAATGTAAGCCCACTTTAGTCAACTGGAACATTAAAATGCACCAGAAACCAAGAAAAAAATGTCCAGAATTAAACATTTCTTTGGCAGATCCTGCCTCCCTTATATGTTTTATACTGTTATACTTGTGGTTATTGCTGTTGAGCCTCTAGAATTTGCAGTCTTTTTATAATTGGTTGTGATGATATCTTAATGTTGTCAAATATGAATATGTGGCACTGAAGTGGCGAGGGCCCCTGAGGATAAATTGAGCTTAGGGCCCCTAAAGGCTTGGGCTGGCACTGTATAGAATGTTGTGATTTCATCTGAAACACAGCAATAGGTTGGATTAGATTTACAGTAACAACTGTCAATGATATCTGATTACACTTTTTTTTCTTTTCTCTACAACTCTCAATTAGAGATAGACGATACTAGTGTCTTTTGTTTTGATCTGATATCAAGTAACACTATGGTCAGTATTGCAATCTCGATCCAATACCGATACCAGTGAGTTTTGTATTAAATGCATTGAAACCCTGTATGAAGCATTTTACCTTTGTGTTATTATCTTTGCTCCAATCCAGCTTGAACTAATCTAAAAAAAAATGCATATGCAGATACAGACAGTACATTTAATAATTTGACAAACATATTACTTTTTAGATATTTAGGTTTTTATCATTTTACCAGAGAATGACTACTTTCCAATACCTCGGTCAGTATCCATATATCCATATATTGATCCCTCATTGCATTCTGGTTCTTCTATATTTAACCTTCATTTCATCTGTATGAAACAGACATAATTGCATAAGAAATTACTGAATGAAATATTCTTTGACAATACTCTGCTGACATTCAAGAGGACATGAAAAGTAAAAAATTTCATAAGTAATTAGAGTCCGAGTAATTTCCCTTGTGGATAAATAAAGTTGGTCTAAGTAATTAAAGGTACAGTATGTAACCTTCTGGAAGTGGCACATTTCCATGCAGATAGATAAGTTTTATATCATGTATTTTTTTTTTTTTATTATAGCCAAAAGTACAACATTTCCAGAGAAACAAGCAGGAGGAAGGCCTTCTAAAGAGGCCAAATAAGAGTTAGGTTTGTGTGGATGCAAGCCTGCTCACAGTAAGGATGAACACTTTTTTTTGTTTTTCAGCGCAATATACACAACCAGAATTAAAAACATGCATTTTTAATTTTTTTTTTTTTCATTTTTATTTTAGTCTATTTCTTGGATAAAAAGTTACATACTGTGGCTTTAAACAAAGATAAAATATGACTATTGTTCTATAACTTCTTATCAGTTTATATTTGTATATTTAAGCCGTTATTAACTATGTAGATATAGATATATAGATGGATAGATATACACATGTATATTTGTTATTATAATATTTAACAATTTTATAAGTGCGCATCCTTGTGGGACAACTGTATTTATAAGTGTGCATCCTTGTGGAACAATTGTCAATTTATAGTTCATAGTGCAATGCTATATCAAATTATTGACATTTTTCTCCACTGAGCGAAGCCCCTAAAAAAACTGAAAAGTGGACTGTCCATTGGTCCAGCTGCTCATATGGGTGTGTGTTTTGCAGTGACAGTGGCTAGACTCTGTCACCTCATGTCACCCAATGTGTCACCAGTTTGTCTGAAAAAAACATCCACCACTCCTGGATTGTGAGGTGAAAACATATCAGGGAGGGGTCTATTACACACGGCCACTGACCACAGCCAGGGAACAGGGCGACCCCAAGAGCAAAAAACATCCATGCATTTGAATAATCCATTGCACCAATAGACACATTTGCATATCTGGGCACTTCCAAGTCGCAAGGGCGCTATGATTCACCTCTCTTCTGCCAGTCTGCCAACCCAGATGGATATTAGGCCTGTTTGAATCCAGGTTCTCTCATGAATCTTTTAAGATGGTTTTGTAATAGAGCTGCAAGATTAATCGCAATCAAATCAAACTCACAAAGGTTGCAAAAATTTCCATCACAAACAACAAAATATGCTGTCTTATTCTGCATAAAAAACGGCTAACTCTATAGTTTAGATTTGTACAAACATGTTCTGAAATGTGATTCTTGTATTAGTTTGCCAACAGTGACTCAACTGCTAAAGCATTTGTCCACTGATCTGAAGGTTGGTGGTGCAAATCCCGCTCTCAGTGTAAACATCATTGCAATTGCTAAGGTTGTCAAAAAGGACAATCATATTTTTTTTAAATTGTTGAGTCCTAGTCTATTACACACAGCCACTGAGTAAAGCCAGGAAACAGGGCGACCCCAAGAGCAAAAAACATCCGTGCATTTGAATAATCCATTGCACCAATAGAACATTTGCATATCTGGGCACTTCTAAGTCGCAAGGGCGCTATGATTCACCTCTCTTCTGCCAGTCTGCCAACCGAGACGGATATTAGGCTTGTTTGAATCCAGGTTCCCTCATGAATCTTTTAAGATAGGTTCGTAATAAGGAGAAATTATATCAACACGACTGCAGAATAGGGATGTAGTCCTTAGTCGTTTACCATCGACCGATCGGTCGACTGGTGTCTTAGTCGACCAAAATGGGACAAAAGCAGAAATGAGAATGTAGGGAATGGATGGAAGTTTTGGGAGTGAATCCTGTGTTTAATCTGCCGTTTTACATATAAATACACTTTTTTCCTAGTACTTTTCTGTATACCTAGATGTTTTTAGCCTTGCAACCCTAACAAGACAAATTCTTAAGATTTTTGTGAGTTCAGAAACTCTTCAGACAGCTCCGTGTATTGTTGTAAAGTTGTTTTTACATGAACTCAGATCAGGGCTGCAAGCTAAATCGTATTCAAATCGAAACTGCAATTTGAGTGAACGTAAATCGCCAAATGCTGCAATTTTTGAAGTAACATAATTTCCAAAAACAACAAAATATCCTGTCTTTTCCTACAAAAAAAAAAAAAAAAAACAAAAAACTGCTGACCCTTTTAGTTTAGATCTGTGCAAACATGTTCTTAAATGTGATTCTTGTATTAGTTTATCGGTTCATATTTTGTCTTTTTGTCATTTCAAAAAATCTGAACAGAATCCTCTTATTAATAAATACATTGCAAATCTAATCACGGTCACAATATCAGAAAAATCACAATTAGATTCTTCCCAATTTTTTTTCCAAAATCGTTGAGCCGTATTTTGTAATAAGGAGAACTGAAGGCAACGCCATTACAGAATTAGCTTGCTGCATGGTTCAATTTTGAGACATGGGTAAAAGTGGGGATTCGGTACCTGACAGAGCTCTAAACGGTGAGAGACTGACAAAGTGGGAATTCAACAATTGGCAGTTTGAGTGTAAAGTGGCTATGTGTGGTGTGCAGTGAAGCGGGCCCTCTATGCTGCCTGTCTCATGGATCTTGTAATAGATACAGCCTCTGAAGGGTTTAAAAAGGGCCTGGCTGCTCACCTGCTATATCCACTCTCAAGACTTGCTCAGAGAAAGCTTAGGCGGCATTCGACTGGGCAATATGTCGTATATATCAAGTTGATGTGAAGCCATTTGGTGTCGCTTTGTTTCTATGTGAGATACTAAAATGTATTTTTTCTTTTGACATGATAGGAAGACATGAATTCTTATACGCTTAAGACCCATGTTTACTCAACTGCTTTTTACACTGTGTGAGCTGTGTGGTCCTCTTGTGTTTTTTGATTAATTTGATTTCTTCATTGCTGTTTTGTGGCCTGCTTTTACTTGTATTTACTGTTTTATTGTTTTAAGACTATTAAGATTAAACCATAGACTGTATATATAAATGAGCATAGCTAATCTGCTAGCCGCCGCGTTCCAAATAGGAAGTGATCATTAGAAAACTGTGGCCCCTCTCTCTCTGTAACTGCTGCTGTCAAGCTCGTTATTTTCATCTTGAAATGTTTGTATTAATCCTCTATACATGATCCTGCTATTTTTATGTTCGCTACTGTGTCCGTACATGAAGATATAAACATTAATGACAGACAAATCAGGTGCCTTCTTTCCCTGAGGTCGCTCCTGCTAGCGTTAGCAACAGGTTTGATTGACAGTGTTGCTAAGCACCCGCTCCCTGCTAAACCAGCAGTGCAGACGCAAAGGGCTTTACTTTTAACAGGCTCGCTCTGGATTGAGTAACCAAATTTGAAAGTTGGCTCCATATTTTCTCCTGTAACTGCTAGCCTTGATGAGCTTCATTTGACTGGAGCCGAACGCTAGCTATGTATGATGTCACACTCCTTTAATCAACTTTTTTTTTTAAATCAAAGTCTATGGATTAAACTGGGCATTTATTCATTTTTTTGCTTCTTTGTTAGTAAATATTTTTTTTTACATGGCTCTGGGCAGGACTTTGGAAACTGACGATTTATGAAATCTGCTATACAAATACAGTGGATTGGATACGGTCCAGGTATGGCAGTGGAAAATGTAGAGACAAAGGAGATGCATTTGTCATGTTATCATTTGCAACTCAACTATCTGGAACAGCTTTACGTTTCATTTATTTATTTGGACAAAACCCATTTGGTCAATATGTAACTTTTCTAGTGGAGGGCGCGCCATCTGCTTGTCTCCATAATGATGTTACAATTTTGCCAGGAATGTTCTAATCTACCATATGGAGTTAAACATTTATCTCCAGGCAAACTACTTGATGCATAATTAATTACTTAAATATGAGTTACCTGATTTTCAGATATTTAACTTGACTTGTACCAAGCTCCCACAAACCATTTGACACATTGCTTGTAAACACATTAGTTTTGGCCACAACTTAAAAACAGCTTTTTCAGACAGAAAATTGAAGCAGAAAGGACCTCCATTGCACAGCCAATCAGTTCTCACCCCAAAGAGCCATATATTGACTCACATGGCTCTTTCTTACAAGACGGCAATAGATCAAATATTTTCTAATTACAGTAAGTGTCATAGTCTGTTTTTTGTCACAAAGTTCTTCTTCTACTTTTACAATACACTTTCAAAAGTTGGGTACTTCAGCCTTAATGCATAATACCAATGCAAAGGTGACCAAAAGTATTTTAAAAGCCTTATCATCACTATACTAAGACGGGACTGCAAGCTCACACAAAAATGTTTAGTATGTACCATAAAATGTTATCTAATGAAAGTTTATGGTAAACTCTTGCATCAAAAGGCCATATATCTTTAAAAATAACATTTAAATATACAGTGTATTCATAAACCATAATTTATTTCTTATTGAATTCCATATGCATTTGATTGAGGAGACGAGTTTTTGAAAAAATCAACACCGTACTTTTAAATGAAAACCTAAAGGGAGCCAAATTGTTCCTAATGATTCCGCTCTCTGGCACCGTGCTGTGCTCAAGAACAAACAAATCTAAATTAGCACTCTCCCAAACTTTTGACTGTTGGTGAAACGCGTGCGCGCCTTGGTAATCAAAACAAATGCCATGAATTAGCTGTGCAGACCTTGGCGGACGCTAACTCTGTCGCAGCCCAGTGACTTCCTCATTTAGATCATAAGCAGGCGGGATGACAACAGGACTTACAAGGCTGCAGTCCAAGCATAGTTGTACACTTAAGCAGTATTTACATAGCCATTGTTGAAGCAGCTTTGATTACACAGCTCCAGTTGAGGTCATGGAGTGTGCTGTATTTGCGCACAGGAAGTGGTCGTTGCTAAGTGCAGTTGTATCGTAATATTAGAGGAGGTTTAAAGGGAACATGTTATGCTATTTTCTGTTCCATGTCGTAATGTTGTTTCCTCATAACATAAAAAAAAATACCCGGAGTTCTTTTGATTCCTTTCATTCACACACATTTAAGACACAAACCCTGCACATTTAGGCTGTGTTCTTCTCTCAAACAGAAAACACTCTGTTTCACGGTGTGATGTCGTGTGATAATACAGAAAGTGCTCCACTGCTCCATACACCTGCATTAGAATCATTTAGATAATTTCAACCCTGGAATTTCCAATCTCTACTGAGCAAAAGGTAAAAGGTAGCTGTTAACTTAAAAACTACTGCTTGATGACATCACAAGGTAGAACAGAGCATTTCGATATTTGCAGATGTAGAGCAGACATGCCCGAACTGTGGCCCAGGGACAAAATGCGGCCCTCAGACCAATTTTTCTTGGCCCTCAAGCTTCCAGGTGAATTGGCCCATACCTTAAACAGTACTTTTTAACTGTATATTTCTGAAAATCTACTTTAACAAGCCCATATCAAATATTTAATGTGTCCCATTGAGGATGTAAGTATGAATAAAGGTCTAGTGGTTCAGTCTAACTTGTAATAACGCAGATTTGAAGAATGCAACCAGTCCATGGCCTTTAATCGGCCCTCAGCTTTGTCTGTGTTTTTATATGTGGCCCTTAATGAGAACAGTTTGGACACCCCTGCTGTAGACAAACTAATAATAAACGATTTCTCAAACATGTGTGGATGAAACAAAACAAATATGCAGGTATATTTTTGAGGAGATTACAATATTATAACATAGCTTAAAGCTCACAACAGTAAATTTTGCTTAATATAGGACCTATAAAGTACAGGCATGTTCTATTGTAAGGGGAACATATTATGCAAAATTAACTAAGCTTTTATTATAATGGTATTGTTCGCTTACTCGTTGTTGTTGTTTCATGCATAATCATCCTCTATTGTCCTGTATGTGAGGCTTCAGTGCTCAGAAATTCCAGTTTTGGAGATGGAATTTACCTGGAATGTTCAACAGTATGATATTATCCATCTACGAAAAACAAGTGGAAGTGGAAGTTACATGGCCTGGTGCATTCTTTCTTAAGATTTCATGTTTTTCAGGATATCTTAAGCTATAAAAACATTCAATAAATGCAACATAGAATAAATCAAGTACTCCAAAAATGCCTCTCATTCACTGGACAGTTGCCTTTGAATGTATTTGTTTGGCATCACCACGAAGGGCATTTACATAATCCAAGCATATTTTACACAGAAATTCTCTACGCTACTATAAAGAAAAAAGCTGTATTTTAAGTGTCCATGAGGATTGCACTTGTGACTCCACTCTTTTCGACAAAAGCACAAATTTTGTACTTTAAAAACCTTTGTGACAAAAACAGACAATACAAATTTCCAAACAATTTCAAGGGTAAGCTTTTCCGCGACTTTGAGCCCGGCGTACTTTAATCACGACGGAAATGAAGCTGATTAGCTGTGGTGGTAGGAGGCCCGCGGCGCACCACATCCTCTGCCCTATTCTTTTGATGTTGTTGTTTTTGTGCGTTGCGCCGCCCCGTCATTTGAATATCACACGTACTCGGCCACTCGCTGCGCCTTTGTTGCCGTGATTAAAGCAGGTGTCGCGCGGGGTTGTGTTCCTTAATGACAGTTTGCATTTAAATAGCTGTCACTCGGCTGTCAGGAGGGAGGGAGCCGGGTAGGCAGGGCAAAATACTTGTTTCCGAGAGGTCTCCGACGTATTCGCGTTGCATCTTTTTTACATAAGCTTAACCTAGCTTCGCAAATGAGTTGGGCGAAGTTGCGGGCGTTACCTGGTGTCGAAGTCTTGATGCGGTGAAACTTTAAAAGGGGCGGAGAAGTGCGAGCGGTAACCCAGTTGGAAAATATTGACATGTTAGGGTTTGTTTACAGCGGAGGAGATCTGAATGCCACTTGTCCAAATGGATTAAATGAAAAGGAGAGATGCAGGCGCGAAGGAATGTTAAGTGGAATAAAGGCGTTAGATCTGAAAGTGGCAAGACTTTTTGACCGCTACATCAGAGTTAAACAGCAATCGCGTCTCTACGTTTAAGTATATAAATATGAATGCAGTGACTACCATTGACATGGGATTTTTCTTACAACATTCATTTAGTTGCAAGGTCTAAATAGCCGGAGATGTAGTGCAAGGAAGTAGCAAATGGCTTTAGTGGCTTACTAGAGCATCAATATACTTTTGCAGCATCATGATTAAAGTACCTGTATATCTTTGTTAGTATTTAAATTATGAATACTACCTGTTGGTGCAATATGCATTTAGATGGCATTTATTAAATTTAAATGAAACCAAAATAGATATTTCTTCCCCTTTTTAGATTTTTGTCTCATACTAGCTAAAGCGTTACCTGATGACCAATGACAACTCACTATTAGACTAGTCATTCTTAAAGGCTCTGTACCTGATTTTAAAACATTTTAAAAACGTGCAAAGCATAACTAGTTCATTTTAAACAGTTTACAGCTGTTAAAATTTAATTGTTGCTTTCCTAACACATTCATAACATCACAATTATTCACCTCATTTAGTTTAAGAGCATTTTTCACAACTTTCTGACAACAACTAGCATGCTAATCGTGCACAAAGGCTTTTATAATTTGATGCAGACAGCACACAGTGGTCTTATTTTTACTCTAAGAGCTGCTTTTACGTTAAATTTGTAAAAAAACAAAAACAAACCACAACTATATGGACAAAAATCAGCTAATGCCACTTGAAACTTTAAAAGTTCATTGGACCTAGCATATCAATGTGACTCTTTTTTGTAAAGTAATCATCCGTTAGCACACTTAATCTAAATGCCAGTACGCCATATGCTGCTGTAAGGGTGAAAACTGGTTATAGGTTTTTCAACATAAAATTGCTTTTACATTTAATTCTCTGTATATAAGAGATGTGTTGGCTGACTAGCATTTCAGTTCATGCCACTCTAGAGAGGAGCGAGTATGTTAACAGTAAGGTCAGAAAATACTGAAATGAGTAAATTGCAGTCGTGTCAAAAGAAATCGTGTTCAGTTATAAAGTAAGACAGAAAAGTTAAACTGTACATTCTACAATCAATAACAAGATTTTCCACGTTTGTAAAGCATTTACACAGACTAAAAGGTTAATGGTTCAATCTCTGCTCTTTCACCACAGTTTTTGTCTCTATGAGGAAGACCCTTCACCCAGTCTGTGTACGATGGTTTATAAATGTATAGGCGAAGGTTTCCAAAGAATTAGAAAAAAATTACACCTAAATCAACTTTCTATAGCTGGGTTTTAAAGAACAACATTCTTTAGGCCAATAATATTTAATAGAGATGGGGGCCAGCTAAATGAGTGTTAAAATGATTTTATTGATAATAATGCATAGGTTTAAGATAAGATAAGATAAGATAAGCCTTTATTAGTCCCACAGTGGGGAAATTCCAGCATTGCACCGCACACATAGAGAACAGGCACACATAGAGAACAGAAGAAACAGGGTAATAGATAAATAGTAAGAAATAATTTAAGAAATAGATTCAAAAATAAAACTCTAATATACACATATATATACATATAGATATACAAAGTGAAAGTGATAAAGTCACTTGAGTATTGCACATGGGTTTGATTAAATATGGTTGAATGACACATGTTCAGTGTTAACAGTGTTCATTGTATAGTCTGACAGCAGCAGGAAGGAAAGACCTGCGGAACCTCTCCTTCACACAGCGAGGGTTTAATCGCAGAAATCAGGTTTACCATTTGTGAATTTATCTTTTGGATGTTTCATGGCAAAATACATGCTTACCAATAGGAAAAAAGTGGTTGTTGCCAGAATAAGAAACACAACCACAAATTGTTCCCATGAGCAAGACACTGCAGATTCTAATGATCGAACCAGAACCAATAAAAAATGGAATCTAGTAAAAATTAGAAATCTACTTTCGATTTCTTAGCAAAGTATATTAAATACTTGAAATTTGCCCAAAGAAATGTATTGATTTTGAGAGGTAAACATGCACATTTGACAAAATTTGCGCTTACCCCTTTAGCTAAACTCATCCAATCCACATTATGCATTCCAAGCATCCTAATTATTCACCGCAATGAGTCTGTGGTTTTCACAGGGATGTGCACAGACACGTAGAGGGGCAGGCACTCTACCAAGAAAAAAAGGGCACTTTTCCATATCACTTAAAACAAACTTATGTATACTATTTTTTTTTTTTTAAGAGTAAACAAATATAAATGTACTGGACTGTGGGCAAACACTACAGACAACAGCCTTAAAACTTGTGTTCAGACACCTAAACATATGTTGCTGTTATAAAGAAATCAACAGATCTTTTCTGAGAAACGTGCTGCACTTCACCGTGCTGTACTCATGATGTATCTGCACTATACTTACGCTGTTCAATCTGCAGACAGATTATATCATCAGCTGTTTGCTCATAACATCATGAAAAAAAAGGGCTAAAAGCATAGGTGGTGTAGAACATCTTTATGAACTCTACAGTGTTCCTACAGCCTTGGATTCGGTGCTATGTGCTGTTAAGGTTAAGATACAGATGCACATGAGAGAGCAAGAGGCAGATGAGAGAGAGAGGGAGCAGAGTAGCTCTGAAATTCTTTTATAGTAAAGTTCAGTGTTTAAAATAACTTCATGGGGGAAATATTAAGCCTAAAAAATGTGTTGACCATGAAAGCACTTGAGGCAAAGGGGCAGGTGCTTGAGCACCACCTGTGCACGTGCCTGTTTTTCACAACACTTAGAGGCCAGAGCAGAATTTGACACTAACAACAGTTAGCATGCTAATGCACACTTCCTGATTATTAGATAATAAAATGGTAGAATGCAAACAGCATGGAGTGGACTTACTTTGACCTCAAGAAGTGCTTATACAGTATATCTGTACAGGGGCAGGACAAACTTTACTCAAATACATGGGAAACATTGGGTCCAGGACCTTTAACAATGATTTATGCAACAAAATCTCAATACCTATGCTGTTATAGAAAGGCAGTTTTTCATCTTAAAGTCGATTTTTAACCTTGGTTGGTTTCTATGTAATCCTGATCAGCTTGTTGTTGGAAAAGCCTTGTGTTTTTGCCTTTTGGTACATCTTCAATCAATCCATGTATATCGCTTCTGGCTAGCATACGCAGTGAAAATAACAATGGAAGACATAAAACTCAAAAAGTAAACTTGCAGAAAAACAAAACTAATTGAGTGAAGGAAACAAACCCAGACTGTTCCTCTGTTTTATTCTGTGAAATGATTTTGGCGTTGGGGGTTGACATAAATTCCTGGGTTGTACATTTGGAAATCCCTCTTGAGTGCTCTGCTGTATATATGTCATGTTCCCTTAAGTTTTCCTGCATTTTAAAGTGTGTTTGCTAACGGTATGTAGCCCACTGAGACAGCCTTGTGGCACAGTGTAGCATCCTTTTAGTGGGAAGTGACAAGCGGGTGGCAAACATGACGTGTGAAAACTGGTGTTGTATCAGGTTTACTTCACTAGACACCTGAACATGTTAGCATTGGAGTATATAGCACAGGTGAAAGAAGTGCTGGTAAATTGGCAAGCCATTATTATTTTCTTATTAGATACAGAATAGGTTTAGGTAGTTTCTGTTGAGGGTAGTTTTCATGTCATTTTATAGTCCATTTTGTCATGTACATTAGAGATTCAGCATTTGTGCATGATGTATGAGATGTGCTTGCCACCTTCAAGCCCTTATGAATTACTAATATAACATTCATTGCAATACATAATATATAATAATTAAAGTCTCACTATGTAACATTTTAGCCAAAAATAGACTGAAATGAAAGCTTGATTTTTTTTTTCTTTTTTCTATTGCTCTGAAAAACATAGAAAAGCTTGTGTCCTTAAAGAAGAAGGTTTTACCCTCTTATGCGGTATTAATGTAACACATAACATATTTAGATCACCATGTCACCTTTTATTGTTTTAAAAATGCTGTTTTCGCCAGAAACAACCCATTAACATGTTTAATAAGTTTCAGTTTCATTGTCCCTGTTTCAAAGTCACTCCCCCTTCAGAGCGCTATTCCAACACAATCAGCATGCATTTCATTAAATAAACTACTGCACATCGCATCAGGTTTGTGAAGTTGTAGCATACATATGAAACCATGTTTTAGAGAGTGGGCTTGCATCTCTATAAACTGTATTTGGCCTGGAACAGGGCCATCTCCTGTTTGTTTCCATGAAAATATTGTTCTTTTGGCTAAAATATTCCACCGTATGTCAAAACTCTATGGAGAATTTTTCAAAGTAGGGTTTTTGATGTACCTCCAGAAAGTTACAGTGTTAAAAAATAAGGAAACATGTTTTGTTTCATTCTGTTCCTATAATCCTGGTCATAAAAAAAATGAATGTAGTGGTTTGAGTACTCGTAAATGAATGAGAAAGTAGCTGATTCGATTCCCACATTAGCAGATACTGTTGTCAAGTGTCTGAGTTAGAAACTTAACTTACATTGCCCTCTTCATTCATAGTAGTGTGTCTTGTTCCAACAGAAAGGAGACCGGTGTACAAATTTGGTAAATTAGCATGCAACTGGTTTGCTGTGGCAACTGCTGAAGAAATAAAATAAAATAAAAGTCTTGTTGCTATTGATTGGAGAAGGACTTTTAAAGAGGTGCAAACAAATAGATGCAAAATAACAATCCGAAACAAAACAGTACCAAGATGACAGAAACTACAATTGTAAACCAATCCATTCCGGTAATCCCATTTTGAACAGATTGTGGGATCCAATCAAATACCTATTGTGCTAATAATGGCATGTGTTGGAAAAATAAGTGTGGTAACAACAAGAAGCAAAACAGCAAATGCATTTTAATGGACAGTAATACAAAAATATCATTGAAGAGGAAGTAATTTATTGCTATGGGCTATTGAGATCGTCATGTTAACATATTTTGATTTTAAAAAATGCTATATTCGTTGAAAACAACATATGAACATGTTTAATAAGCCCCCCCCCCCTTTTGCTCTTCGTGTTAAGTGACCTCCCCTTCAAATCACTATCACAACACAATTGGCATGCAAATTAAACTACTGCACATCGCATCAGGTTTGTGAAGTTGTAGTATATTGTTTTGTATCATGCTTTTGTGTATTTATGGAAAATTGTCATGCTGTTGAATTGAGTTGGGCGATATGGGGGAAAAAAAGAGTCATGATTTTTTTCCTCATATTGATTGATCTCAATGAAAACAGACAGGTGGACTTCAAATACAGAGAGCATTGTGTCAGGATCACTACAGTTTTTGTTTCGTGTTTATAGGAAGTTTTGAATGCATTTGTGCCGTATATTAAGCCTATTGCAATCAGTAGAAAAACATGCTATGGCTAAACTCTAAATTGGGTCTTAGGTTTCACTTATAAAAGATGAGAAAACAGTTGTTTACTTCCATGACTTAGACACGTGAGAAGGCATAAAGAGGCATGATGGGTCTCACTCAGAGATTTCACCTACACAAGAGAATGGTGACTTCTCTTCAGCACCACGTGCTCTACCACAGGATTGACTGTTGACCTGTCGATTAAAATGTGCTTGTCTTATCATGGAGATTTTGATCGCAATCTATTGATCTTTCAGCTTTTGACACAGCCCTCCTGGAGCATCAATGACGTAGGCTTGGGGGCCGAGCACTGGAAAGAATCGTGCTGCTCACCATAAGGGGGTTTCGAATATGACCCGGGAGAGATCACTAGAATACTCAGACTTACATGGATGACATTTAGAATCCACTTCAGATATGTTTTTGATGAAGGAACATTATAACATAGTTATAAAGTTTTAAAAACTCTGAACTTGAATAATACCCTTTGCATTTCACTCTTACTTGTACTAAAATGACAGTTAATAGTTTTGTTGAAGTTAGGAATGTAGTTTTCAAGTCAAATTAATCCTGTGAAATACAAGTTGAGGTTGCACATGAGCCTTTTCAGCAAGTAGTATGTGCTTCAGGCAATGAAAAGAATCAATCAACAAATAAAAAATGAAGACAAATTACAGTAAGAACCTCCAAAAGACTATTATTGGGAAAAGAATAGCTCAAACTACTCAACCGCTCTCTCTGATCCCACACAATTATAGAGGGTTTCTTCTTCTCCCTTTAATTTATAACTGATTTTATAACAGATTTTTACTGCAAGAAATTCAGCTTGTTTGCTTGTGCACAAGGAATGTAGCCGAATTTCATTTTAGCAACAGAAAAGGTTTTTACTCCATTGTATTACATTTGCGACTATATTAGACTGAATGATTTTTCCTATAGGCCTACATTTTAAAAGGTACTTTGTTGAATGAGACCCATAGAGAAACAAGCTATTTTATCTAGTAGAACCTACTACAACCCTGTCAGAACTGAAGAAGCCACTTGGATGACTGGAAAAACGTATTCACTCTTACAAACTTTCATCCAGTTGACAGAATCCAATTTCTTTTGTGATAGATTGAGATAGAGTGAGAGAAGGACTTTTTAAAAACATGTTCTTCAGACATGCTTCAAAATCAAGTACAAGCTTTTAAAGGTGTTGTACTCGATTTTTTTTTGTTGTACTCGTCTTTAAAACATGAAAATCAAGTAGTTCACCTTTAAATGGTTTGCAGTGGTCCAAAGTTATTCCTCACTTAACTTATGCATTCCGAGCACTCTAATTATTCACCATGTTGAGTTTATAAGTGCTTTTCACAACTTTCAGGAGCCAGAGCTGAGTTCTCATCACAGTAAAGAGGACAACTAGCATGTCCAATAATCACTTTCTGATTATTGGACAATAAAACATTTAAGAATTGGATTTGATTTTGACCTCAAAAGCTGCCTGTGCAATATATATTCGGCGTGATATCCATATGGAGTTTGCAGATTAATCAACCACAAGCAGAATCTGAGCGGGCCAAGATATACTTTACTCAAGTATGTTAGAAAAAATTGGGTACATACGCTTTAAGTTATCAACAATACCAAACTTGTATCCCCACAACTTTTGCTAGCTACAAAAAAGCAAATTAAAGCACCCCAAAAGCTTCAAATTTGTGCTTTTTGTAACTTCACTCAGCTCCCCAATTTTGCAGAACCCCGATGTCAAGAGCGATTGCATTGCCCTTGGAAAGTAAATTTGTCTTTACCTTAATGCCTGCTAAACCGCTGTGTTCCTTTGTTTAGCCGCCCTTGATAGGTCAGCAACAAACAACCTTTCATTCACCAGCCACTTTTCATCATCACAAAGTTGGTCAGACATTGCAGCGTAAAATTGCCTTCTGGAAATAATTAACTATAATCTGCTTTGTATAACTACAGCAATATTGGCTATACCTTCGCTCCTAATCACCATTTGTTTATAGGCACCCAAGGGCTCCAAAAATTCAATATGTGCAGCAGAGGACTCAAACTGCGCAAAGACATAAAGCTAATAAAATTGCTTTTGTCAGGAACAAAAAGGAGGATTTTACCAAAGCTTTCCTCGCACTAAAACAAACTTTGATTTTTCAAGTTTTCAAATATGTATCCAGCCCACTTGTAATTCCATTTATTAGCAGGGAGAAAGCGGCTTGCTCATTACACAGGCCTATTGATCGCCTTATCCGTCGAGAAAGGAGATTAGCGGTCAACTTTCAACACCTCAATCAATAATCATCTCCCTAATTGGGTATTAGCAACAAGAAAGTGGACTTGCTTGTCACACCAACGAGGAAAGAAAGGCCAACAATTCGTATTTTAAGACGCCAGGGTTAGCTTTGTTATATATCACATGCTAACTCACTCTGCTAGCTTCAGAAGGCTATTGTGTTGTTTGAGGAAGTAGCATAATCCATGACTTGCGTTATAATGCTGAAAATCCCATTGGGGGGTGTTTTCATTAATTTGGTGTACAATCTAAAGGGTGCACATGTAGAACAAGTACAGAGGTGGGTAGCTGTAGTAGTAGTTGCATTTACTCAGTTACATTTACTTGAGTACTTTTCTAGCAGCATACTTGTCAAAGCCTTATCTTGTCAGATCTCAGAAGCTAAGTAAGGCAGGGCCTGGTTAGTCCATGGATGGGAGACTGCTGGGAATTCCAGGCGCCACAGTGCGGTGCCAGTGGCAAAAACTGTCATTGCAAGACACTTCAACCATGGTGCCTAATATGAAAGTGGTGTGTGCGTGTGTGCATGCATGTGTGCATGCGTGTGTGCATGCGTTGGTGGTGGTTGGAGGGGCCTATAGCACAGATTGGTAGCCTTGCTTCAATTAGTCTCCTCAAGGCAGCTGTGGCTACAAGAGTAGCTTAACCACCAGCAAATGGACATTGTAAGGCGACTCTGAGTGTCTGGAAAAGTGCAATATAAGCCTAATAAGCATTATAATAATTATTATTACTTGAGTAATATTTATCATTGAAATAACAGCACTCTTATTAGAGCACAAGTTTTTGGTTCCTCTTCCCATTGTTTGTAAGTCTTCAAGTCTTCAAGACAATATGATTCAAACATTTGTGTTTCTCACACCGCTCCTTCAGATATAATGTAGTTTTTCCTCAATTTTGTGTCTATCCTTTGAAAATACCAGATTTTGTGCATTATTTATGTTTTGTTCTTCCAATTATATTAACCATTAAGTAATCTTGACATTTACTCTTTACTACTACCAAACTCTAAATTTGGTTTATCTGTAAAGAAGCTTCAGAGTGCAGGAGGGAACATGGCTACGTGAAGAATGAAGTCACCTTAATCTGAAGTCTAATGTTGATTCTTTACAAAGACTATTCCAAAGAAATACTTACATTATATATTATAAAATAAGGTAAATCCATTATTACTTCAATTCTCAGCAGTTCATTTCTCACAGAATTATTGACCCACACAGTGCAAGACGCATGTTAACTCAAAACTCACTTAAGAGGAGAACAACAAATGAGCTGATGTGACGTGAAGACTGATTTCATGCTAAAATTCCAAAACAATTGTGGCTGTAGCCATGGTAAATCAGACCAGCACTTCTGAGGGTCATTTTCTGACCGAGACTGCAGCTTATGGAGCCTATTCCTATAAGATTGCCAATGACTGGAAAAGTTACAAAGTGCACCTGTTAAATTAGAGAATGATTGTATAGTATGTTTAATTTTCTTTGAACTAGTCCGTATTTAAAACTTCTTGCCATGGTGTAGTCCTAGTTTAGAACCTGTTTTAGACCTTGGTTAAATCGGGGATCTCAGCCGTGGCATTGGATTATAAAGATTGAAACAGAAGGTACAGGTTTTCAATCAGCAAGGATGCACTGATTAACTGTGCTCCTTTTTAGCCATGCCTACATGCTTTACTGCTCACAGTTACCTGCAGAGGGCGACAGGCTCCTTATCTAAGCATTCAAAAGGAACAAGTGAATGACCAATGGTGCCCATTACACTAGAAGCTATTAAACATGTAATGCAATGGGCTACAAAAGTTATTTAAAAAGATGAATAACAGACAATGCCTGAGAAATTTGAGATGCTTTGCAAGAGAAAATAAGCAATATCTCAAAATATTCAGGTGGAAATGGATCATAAGTTGTTCTAGAAATCTCCCACATCTTCCTCACCAGTTACAGGAGCAGCATGGTGTTGTATTTATTTATTATTAATAGGACTATAGCAGTGACTTGTTGGTGCCAGCTGTAGAAACAACAAACTTTAGAACACAGCGAATATGTGCTGCTTATAGATCGTAGTCCAAATTGTAAATTGTGCTCTATATTGCAGTTTACATTAAACAGAAAGTAAATCATCTTCATATGTGTTTTATATGAGCCATATTTTTCTTTTGCCTTTTTAATAAAATATTAAATTGGCTTCCAGAGTCTGGTCTGATGAAACTAGAATGGGAGAACAGATTTGAAGTGGTCACAGAATCCAAGTCAAGCTGACCACATGCATCCAAAGTAGAAAAATAATTCTAAAGGCAAGATCAGGAGGAGCCATTTGATTGACTCCCCAGCTCCTAAAAGGCCTTTGCATTCTTCTAGTGGCACATGGCATTTATGTGTAATTGATTTGTGCCAGCAACAGTGCGCAGCGTAAACTGTGGGCGCATTAGTCGACTCTCTCCACATGCGTCCCATCTGCTCCCCATCCCCGATCTGACACAATCCAACAGAAAAGCGCAGCATCTCACAGCTTCACACCCCATCTAGATAATTGAAACAAATGCCCATTTGAAACCAAGAGTGTCTCCTTAATTTGGAAACAATGCTATTCGAAAAGTGTTTTTACGAAGGCAACAGCTCTCAATTAGTCCGTATGGAAGCAGAAACCTCTCACAGTTTGCTACGACACATGAACACAAATGTTTTTTGCTAACGGGGAAGTTGTCAAATAAGCAACAAAACATTTACGGGAATACATTAGTTTTAATTGGTGTCTGGTTCGACTTGGAGATTTTGCAGGAACATGCCTTACAATGCAAAATCATGCTTTGCGCTTGCGAGTGCCATGTTTATATTGAAGGATCAAGGCAGCATACACACCATGGAAACAAGCAAGTTTGACAATGGGGAAGTAATAGGAGTGGGTGTAGGTAGTGGGCGCTTCATAATCTTTTGGAGTAACACCTAAACTTACTAATGAACAGAAAATTACCTGTCAACGCATCGCATAATGAACGGTACCTTATTATCTTGTAAGCAATTTTACAAACCAAAAAACAAAAACATTGGCTGTTATAATGACGCGTATTGTGAAGAAACGAACGTCGGGCCGGTAGAAAAGGCTGCCTGCATAGCAAATACATCTCTCCACAGGGAAGGATGGAGAATATAAAGTACGAACGGGCTGCAGGCTGTGTCTTTGTAATCCCATTGGAAACTTTCTCCGCCTTTTTCAGTTTTCTGACACTGCAATTAAATGGCTATATCTTTCCCTGAGCTGCAATATTTTCTTCTTTCCTTTCCCTCTGTCTCGCAGCTACTATACAATACATATGAAAATAAACACTTTGATAACATAAATGCCTGGGAAAATGTCAAATAATCCACCCGGGTTGCGTATCGTGTTGAGTTCACCTAACCTACACCTCTATAAGGGCCAGAAGCTGTACACTTAGCAGGGGGTAGTGTTTTGAAGGCTAGCAGGCCATGCCTTGAGCGGACGATGATTGTCGGGAAACTCCGGCACCCCTTTCCCCTCTACCAGTTCATCTTTTTCCCAAAGGAACCCTAGTAAACACTGCGCATCAACCCTCGAAGCCAATTAGCCCGCCAGATCAGCTCACCGAGAGGCTCGAGCTAGCGGAATGGGAGGAGGACTTAATTCAAAGAGCAGACGGGAGAAGAGTTCAGCTAGCCTAATCGCTAAAAGAGCCAGCCCCAAGGGTACGATCCACGTTTTGAAGAACATAAAGGAGCATATTGTTTATTAAAAGCTAGCACAGTGGTGATTTTATATAATAATGTGTGGTTGAATGAGAAGAAATACAAGTGTTTACCAATATCTTGGACATAAGAGTGAGGAATACTAAGGTTAGCACACCCTACCTTAACCTTAATACACAATATAGCTGTGCGATGTTGATGGCCTGTCATTATTTCTACAACAACTCATTGTTGAATAAATGATAGATGAAGCAATAGTTTTGAGGGTCTGTATTTACTGTGGGTACTTTTTCTTTGTACCAATGGGGAACGTTTTGTTATATTTCTGTACTAAAATAAGACTTAAACTGTAGAGGGTTGACTCATTATAAACACAAACTAACCTCTAAATTGTTTCTTTCTGCTATAGTCTCTGTGCACAAGGGTATCTCATATACATTTGGATAAAAAAATCCCAGAATTTCATCCAAACTTGCCATATCAAAAACATTCATCAACAGAACAAAGTTGTAGTTGTCGCACATGTTTACATGAGGGAAATGTGCACACTTTTCTATTCAGATGAGGTTGAACATCAATCTTAGGAGAAACTCAGTGGCTTTTGTGGCCTAAAGCATTTGCATATTCCGCATACACAAAGAAACGGCCCTTGACTTTGACTTGGTTGACTTGTAGACAGACCCTTTGTGCAGCGTTGAAGAGAGGCAGGCGTCAGAGCACATAACAGTCATTATAACCTGACAGGCATACAGAAATACATTCAGCACTCTACGGAGGGCAGCTGCAGGGGGTAGTAGGTACGTTCCTACCACTGCTCCGCCACCTAGAGATGATCTGCGATGAAAGGAGCAAAACATCTGTGAAGGGTGTCCAAAATCTAGTACGTTGAAATAGAAAAATAAAAATAAATTAATACAACTTGATTTCTAACTTCTAACGCTTGTCATTAAAGTACCCACAGAAAATACTAACCCCCAAAACTATTCCTTCATCTATAATGTATTCAACGTTATGTTGTTGTAGAAATAATGACAACTGAGCTACTGAGGCGACAGTAGCTCAGTTGAGTGTTTGTTCACTGATCCGAAGGTTGCCGTTTCAAATCCCGCTCTCAACATAAACATTGATTGAGCGGTCAGATCAACTAACTCACAGGTTGCCGGTGTTATTCCAGCCCTCAAAGATGAATGCTGTCATTGTGTCTATGGGCAAGACACTTACCCCACCTTGCCCCCACGGTCTGTGTACACTGGTGTGATGATGGAAAGCGCTGGTGGGAAAGGTGGAAGGTGGAAAAGTGCTATATAAAAATGTGACCATTTACCATAAGTTCATTTTCAAATTCAAGGTGGAATTAGGTATTTAAATCAACCTCGTCCTAATTCTTGGCTCTCACAAACCTTTTCAAGATTTCAAGTATTCACATTTGGTCACATGAACAGCTTTAGAACAGCTTTTTCGGAGCAGAGGTGGACTGCCTTACTTGTATCCTAAAATAGAAATGCATCACCTTTATTCCAGGTTTGAGGTGAACAAATGTCTTACAATTACATGCAGATAGTGTATAATGAACTGATTTAGTTCTAACCTGCTTCTTTTACGTTTATGGGGTTTATTATTGCACAAGTAACTTGGGTACTCCAGCTTTGAAGACCCTGTACCCAATTTTTCCCATTTATTTAAGCAAAATTTGTTGTGCCTCAGTATTGCCACATATTGTATAAGCAGCTTTTCAGGTCAAAATAAGTCTGCTGCGTGCTGTCTGCATCTCATTAGAAAGCATTTCCCCACTGTGGGACTAATAAAGGCTTATCTTATCTTATCTTATTTAATTGTCCAATAATCAGTAAGTGTGCGTTCGCATTGCTAGTTGTTTATAGCTTTACAGTGACAACAAAACTCCGCTCTGGTCTATGAAAGTTGTGAAAAGTGTTTATAAACTCATCATGGTGAATAATTGGAAAGCTTGAAACGTGTAAGGGAAGTGAGGAATAACTCTGGATTATTGCAAACCATTTAAAATGAACTAGTTGCTGTTTTTCAAGTTTATAAGACTATAAATCAGGCATGGTGGCTTTAAGACATTGTTGGCAGCAAAAGATAAGCTATGTTAACAAAAGCTGGGTGATTGTCAGTTGGCCTTGAGTTCTGACAAGTTTGACCATGAGTTGAACTCTATAGGGTGCTGAAACAGTTCTTAATGGATTCTCTTGCTGTAGAAGTCTGGCTCACGTGTTTTTATTTGCACCCGCCTTGACACCTGCATGGCGTCGTCGAGGGCGGCATGTTCCCTCGTCTGGTCAGAGGGCCCTCACACAGCAGGGGTGGGGGTGGGGGAAGAACAGCCATTGGAGACACATGGTGGACTATATAAATAAAGTGGACTTAACTGGAATTGACTGGACAACTCGAGGAGAAATTTGCAGTCAGCTCTCCTCTTGGTCTTGTTGCCTGCAGCGGTGTCCTGATGCTTCTCTAGACGTCATTAGACCAAAGTTCCCAAACCTCAGCAGTTCGATCCATCCACCGTGGAGTTTCTTTCTATTATTTTTGTTATCTTCCCTGTCATGATGGGACATTGTGGATTTTTTGTGCGTTCTGGGCTGCAGACCTATACAAAAAAGACTCCAAGGACATTTTATTTTTCTTGTTGACATCTAAGAAATAGCTTTTTAAATAAATAGCCATAAGTACTACTTGAATGGGTTGGAAGTAATGATTATTCTGCTAATAAGTTAATCTAGCAATTCATTTTTTAAATTTATCAATTTGTTTTAAAAATACAAAAGGCTATGTCAGTTTCATGTATTTACTGCTCTGTCCAAGTCCTAAAAACTTCTTCAAAACATGTCTAAGGCATGTTTTGGAGCCTGTGTAACAGTTATTTCCTTACTAAATTAGTTGATAGTTGTTAAGTTTTTTTTTTCTTTTAGATCTAAATACAGTAAATCCTCACCAGAACAGTGAGTTTTGCAATGTAATAAAAATGAAATCATATAAATCATATTGTAGCGTTATGGCGTAAGGAAACATGCCTAGTTTCTTCAGGTTGTTTATTTTACTGAACACCAGGGCAAGTGTAGGCCATAACCCACACCAAAACAAGAGCAAAACAACAGCAGTCAACTCCCTAAAGCCACTCTCCAAAACAGACCAGTAACAGACAAATGAACCTTCACATCAACTCGTCTGCATAGCAACCAAGTGTCACATACAAAAACAGTGACATTAACAACAACATAAGCAGTTACAAGAACAACAAAAGCTGTTAACTTGGAACTAAACCCAAAATATCAAACCATTACAATATTAAGAGTCAGTATTTGCTCATATGTACTTGAGCAAAATTATGCATTGTTTTATTATTAATTCATTGTTATGTAACCTATCGCCCCTGAGATGACCCATGTCTTTTTCACTGGACAGTGACATTTGGTTTTATTTCTGGTACTTGGTAATAAACCATCACGTATCAAGCATTATATTACCTTTTCCATTACACTGTAAACTGCAATATTGATCTAAAATGAACAGAAACAAAATCCTGCAATGTCCTCAGTATACAATATACAACTAAGCTAATGATGGTGGAAAACCATTATAACTTGCTCAAAGGTTCATACAAGTTTGATTTTGCACAATATGTATCCTTTTACTTAACAAAAAGGTGGCCTAGATTCCCATTAGGCTATCTACGCCATACGCCATATGTCATCTACGCCATATTAAAGAACATGCATACAACACAAAAGCTACACAAATTGCTTCCCTAGACTTGATTAGCCCATACTCCCAGACAGCCCCACTCAAACATGGCTGAGTGGATCCGACCGCTATACAGTTTTTATTATTGTCTCTTGATGATTACAAATTTTGAACTCTGCACAGTGCGCATAAACCTCCATAGTTGCAAACAGCCTCATGAGACTTAAAGAGGACATATGATGCAAAATCAACTATAGTGAGGTTTAATCAAGTTGTAATGGTGTTTCCTTATCATTAGTTTAATCATATTTGAGTCCAATCATGCAGTAATCCTGTATTGTCCTGTCTGTGGCTTGAGTGTTAAGAAAATGTTTGTTTTCAATTACCACCTATATCTGCCCACTCCCCTATATTTACTTGCGTTCATTCCAAAAAAAAAAAAAAAAAAATAGAAAGGTACACAAAAGTTAAAGGTACAGTATGTCAGTTTCTGAAGGTGGCACATTACCTGAATGATTCCATGAAAACATTGGATTAAAACCATACTTTTGAATCTTCTCCATGGAGATAGATACTGTGGCCGATTATAGCCAAAAGAGCAGTATTTCCATGCAGGTGGAGGCCCTTCTCCAGTCCATACCAGTAAAAAAAACATCATATATCTTTCTTTAAGGCCACCACACAGCCACACGTTTCCTTCCTCTGTATTTTCCCTTCCAAGAAAAAAAAATGGCGAAGCTTCTCCAAACATACGACTTTCTAAGACTAGCCTGCGTGTCCCCAAGGATAGAGAGCTTGCACGGTCTGCCAGTCTATCACACCGGAGCACACAGCTTTTGTGACAAACTGGCAGAATAACATCTTTCATTCTCGTAGCTCCTCTGCTCAACCCCATCGCGCAGCAAGACAATCCACACAATAACCTCGCCGCAGAGTGCATGGCTACACAGTGTTCCCCTATGCTTTCTTTTGGTTAGATATCGGCTCTCCAACATTCCATTTTCATTAAAAAAAAAAAGGTCCATTGCAGCGCCCAGGCCGTCAAAACATCACAAAAGGTCAGAATGCAGATTTTGTTAATTTTGCATTGGAGCCAAGTTGAATAATAACACATTTCGCTCCATTTCTTGAAGATCTTTTGTTTGTTACCAAAATGGCAAGTTTTACCCCACTGACTTGGAATTGCAAATTAAGGGTAAGAACAGTTTTTTGGTTGTCACTGAAGTTGACTGGTTACATGGTCAACTTTTGAAAGCTAGCCTCTACAATTTCATGTTTTTTTGTTTCTTTTTCTGATGGTACAGATACAAGCGCAAGATGGATGGGAAGAGTGGAGAGTACAATTAGCAAATTATATATGCCTGTAGCGTGCACACTTTGCATTTTCCAGGACATTTTTATTACGTAGCCATGTCAACTACAAATACATTACCCCCTTTTAAATCTACCATCTGTTCCAGCGTCCCCCCTCCCCTGGCCTTTGTTCAGGCTCACCTGTGCTCTCTGGTTTTCCTCTGTTAGGCCAAAGCTGGCACGGTATCAGCATTAATGTAGGTAGCATCTAAAAGTGGTATGTGTATGTGTGTGTTTTTTTTATAAATATGTAGTCTGGCTATAAAGTGCATATGAGAACAAGATGACTGGGGCGGTTTATGTTTTTGGAGAACAGGATGAGACAGAAAACTGAATCTGGCCAAATATGATTTGAGGCCAGCGGTGTAGGCTTATTCATACGTTATATTCTCTTTGCATTGTGGCTTAATTTCATTACAGATAGAAACACAGACATATAGATCACCAGAAATGGTTTCTTGTGGTAGAACCTAAATTAGATAAGAGAATGCATGGACCCAAACAGTACTGTGGGTCTATGGATTGAAAAATAAGGGTCCATGTGTGACACCAAGGGCAAAAAGCTGATGGGTGTGGGGATAATACACAAGTTTTGTACTCCTGACTATGGTAGAATAAATTGAAGTAGCCCAAGAATTGTAAGAAGAGGCAGACATGAACCCTCAAGACATTGTCCATTCCAGTCTTGCTATGCATCTGTTGTATTTTACCTCAGATGTCATTGACCAAGATAACAAAGACTGAGCTGGCAGTGTGGGGCTAGCGCAGCACAGAACTGCAATTGCTCTATCACTGACCAAAATACATCATCAAGATCTGGAGAAATGCACAGTGGAAGATGAGAAATCTCCACTTTTGTCCTCTAAATCATCCCGCCTCCTCTTTTCTGTCTCCTCATTGACTGGACACACCATGTATACACGCCGGTGATGCAGCTAATTCCTTGTCCGGTTCCCACTCACATCTGGGTAGCAAGAACACAGCAGGCGACATGTGTACGCTGATTACAAGTTTGGAACCTGCGTATGTGTGATAATCCGACATCTGCTACAGAGATGAGCGGGAATAAATCAGGATCTAGTCTGACTAATCAAATTTAATCACACCAGCAGTCTACTGGATATAATTAATGGACAGAGCGCATAACATATATCTACTTGAAGCTGCCGTCAATGTGCGCACCCTGTAACGAACATAATTACTTGCCAGAACATGTTCCATATGCAGACACAGAGGGAAAGCTGGAGAATATTAATTTAAAAGCAGTGTGCAGTTAATAGTTATTTGAGGAAACTTACAGTTTTTAATTTTGTTTCAGGATATTCTGTTGCTTCAATATCCTGTCCGTCTTGTTTTTGTGCAAAGAGGTAAGTAGCTATATCTGAGGCTAATTAAAGGGGCTGTACTTGATTATTTTTCATGTTATAAAGTAAAATGAGTTTTCTCGCGTACAGCTCTTAGGGTTAAGGTAAGACTGTGTGCATGTCTGTCTGTAATTATAAAGTCCTCAAATCCGCTGCTAATTGTTTTTAGCATTACCGTGACACCAAAATGCTGCTCTTTTCTCTGAAAGTTGTGAAATGCCCTGTAAACACCTACTAGTAAACTATTAGGATGCTAGGAATGAAATTAAATGATCTAGTTCTGTTTTTCATGTTTATAACAGTAAAATTCAGGTACAGAGCCATTGTGTGTAATGGGGGTGACATTTGTGTGGTAAAGACCTGAGAGAAGGTCTCAGAAAATCTTCAGAAAGTCTTTTTTCCCTTTTTCTTTTTAAACAAACTACAGACAATGCATATCCTCAAGGTTACACAAGTACTGATAACTCGCTGTAATATTAAAAGGAGGGAAAGAAAATGCATATCCAATAACTCTTGTTTAATTTTACTGTCCAACTTCTCCCTCTTTTACTCCCTCCCTCAAGGAATATCAATGTCATGGATTTTCTTGACAACCCTGTGAGTGCATCTTATAACCATGTGTGTGTATTGAAGTCTAACATTATACCAAAAGTGTCCATGTTTCACTTCTACTTTTGTAAATGCAAATAAGTATGTTTAATGCCAAACTGTGGTACATTCTAGGCAAACCCTCCATCAGAAAATTTACACAGTGCAGCTTTTAATGCGTTGCCCAGCTCTTGTGTTGTTAATTAGGATGTAAAGAGTATTCAGCACTTTGTGACAAAACAGTTGTGCGCTGTCCGTATCCGATTGTAAAACATTTTATCACTAACTCGTAAAAAAAAAAAAACAGCTGAGTGCGTCGCTATATGCACGTTGATCCATCCAGATTCTCTTCCCCATCTGAAAAAGTTGTTCAAAAGGTACACATGGGCCCAAGAATGTATGCATGTGAATACTAGGAATATGTCAAGGGGTTTGTGAGATTTAATACCCATGTCCATCTTTTGCAGTGTAAATTCAGATACCCCAGCTTTAAGAAAACCTTTCAAAGTATACTGCTTTTCATAGACAAACAACATTATACCATGGTTTAAAGAAGACATATGCCTTTCTCTGCTAGATGGTTATAACCTATGGCACCTGTGGATCATTGTGTTATATGTTGGACAATTTAAATGACAATACTGATCCAAAACGAAACAAGTCATTCCAAGACTTTCATGTTAGAAAACTGCAGTGCCCAATGGGAGCTGATATCACCAGAAACGTCGCCCTAACAAAGAGCCACACAGTTGTCGGGAACTCTGATGGATAACTGCACATCACGAGAGTAGCAGATTAAAAAAACAACAACAAAACACTACGCAACGCTGCAGAATCCTATGCTTATAAAAAGTTAAGAAAATATAATTGGCAGCGGGCGTGAAAACAGTGGTAGATTGGAGCAATGACATCACGAATACAGACTAATAGAGATAAGTGAAACATGCATGACTCACTCCAAGTACAACTTTGAGTGGGTAAATGAGAAAGTGAAACGACTATAACATGGTTATGAACTCTTAAAAGTAATTTTTATGTAATATGTCTCCTTTGAACAGTTCTTTAACAAATGCAATAATAGCCTAGAAGAATTTCACTGTAAAGGCTGCTCCGTGGGTTTGTTTTATCCTGTTGTCATTTGGCCTTGAGCTTTTTGAATCCCAGACGATCTGAGTTGGCTTGTCTACACGCTGGATCTGAGAAGTCTTGACACTGTAAGATTAGACCTTCAGTGTGCAGAGCTGCCATGACAGTGAGTGATGGCTTTATTTAAAATCATAATACTTTTGGTAAATGAAGTACAGGCCGCACTATGAACTCATAAGGCGTGATTAAATACGCCGCTCCCCTGTTAATTAGATTCCTTCAGGTGTTAACTGCAAATGCCACGCTCCCTAAAGAGGCTCTGGCGGTGACAACCATATGAGAATGGACAGCTGGCCATTCGCAGTGTCAGAAAATGAAATTCTTTTTATAACATGGCGGTGCGGGGCTTATGAAGACTTGATCAGATAAGGATTTGGGGCTTTCCTTCCGGCAGATGTAGGTGGGTGTTCATATCTTCAGCAAAGACAATGCGGGTGACATTTCGGAGGGATTGAAGGCAACCTGCAGAAGTCAGCCATATAAAGCTGTCTCATATGTTCTAATCAATGGCTAAGTCTGCCAACAAGCTCCAAGATGAAGTCATTTTGTAAATCACTTTTTGTCAATGAAAAGTTTGACACAACTCTAGATTTGTTGGGGTTTTCATTTTCAAGATTTTGTAGCCCAAGGACTTTATGAAATAGGGTAGAATGATTTGGGAAAAATATCTTATTGCAATTTTTCTGACAAGCAAACGATTAGATTTCTTCTTCTTTTTTTTTGTGCAGAATTTTGTTGGTAAGCAATCAGGCCTTCATGTTCTGCCACAATGTACAACTGCTTGCACTTAGAAAAGGGTCCATAACATTACATGGCAAGTTAGCATGTCTAGGAGAAAATATATACTATTTATTTACATACAAATTTAATTTAACAGCGACAATTCCACTGGGGAAACAGACTGACCCTGCATCATGGGTGAGTCTGTCATGAATAGAAAGTATGAATTGTATTTTGTCATGCTACAAAAAACTAAAACTCCGATTAGAATGCATTTCTCAGCTTCCTACTTGGTACGTGTATATCCCCCTAGTAGTCCCCTTTGTTTTTCCAAAAATACACTTTTGACACTTTGGTATTTATCTTACATAAGGGAGCACCTGGAAAACATAATACTGATGCAGGCTGCTACTGAAAGTGCTGCACTTTACCCCTGGTGCATATAAAAAAATAATAGATATATTTTTGAAGAGAAAAGCGTCAAAAGACTTTGAATATTGAATAACAACTCTTTGAGATGGCAGATTCTACTTCCTTACCTTTTGCTTTGTGTAGGAGTGACGTTTAAACAATCCCAAATCTACTCAACGTCTTTTTGTTCAAATCAGTGAAGTCTGCATGTGAGACGAGATCCCACAAGAGTCTCACAAGAATGTTTGCAGCATTTCACACTATGTCTTTGGATGTGTTACTTGAGCTAATGAGACTACACCATACAGGTAGCAAAACATATGCATTTTTCAAAGTTAAGAAGGTTTGTTTTTTTTCAGAATTATTTTTGCAAAAATATAAAGTAATTTAAACCAAAGTCCCACCACATCACTTTTTAGCCAAACAATAGACAACAATAGATTTTTTTTTCGTTTTTTTTTTTTCCCAAATGTTTTTATTACACTGAAAGATGTCCTGATTGTGAACAAGCTTGCATCTCCAGAAACCTGACTGTTACTTGGGATAGAGGTGGGCCTCCACCTGCTTGTTCCATTGGCTATAATATGCACAACAGCATGGCATAATACCCCAGAGAATGTTCCAAAATAACTTTAAATATATATCTCTCTACTGGCGGCAAAGATAAATCTTCCATTTTGGATGCTCTAAAAACATTGAACTTATTTGACCAATGTCTTTTTTCATAGATTTACTATCATCTCCACAGTATATGCAGGGCTTTAGGTGAAGTAGAGTTTTACAATTTTTCAATTTTCATCTCAGAGCAAGGAAGTCCAAGGTTTGACCCCGTGTCAGTATGCACATGTATACTTCCACTGCTACAGCTGTATGTATAATCATGTACGTAGCATAATGGCACTACACTGACTGGATCCAATCCCACATACAATGAGCCTTTAAATAAAAACAGACTTAATTGTGTTACAATGGAAATTCAGTCTATAACACAATAATGCATTTGCATGAAAGGAAATTACTGCTATGATTGTTCTGAGGTCAAACGTAATATAAAATAGACAGGTTTACAAAGCCCTTGATGGCCAGAGAGCATTTTGTTTAACCCAACCTGTGATGAGTCATTGGCCTCACACACCTGTTCACCTGTTTGGACCTTGAGTTTGAAACCCAACAGCAACTATTTTATTACATTTGTATCTGCAGAATGGGCCCACTGCGGATACACAGCTGCGGTTTAATATTTCATGAACACAAATCAGTCAATTTTTTCCCGTTATTTTCATGAATATTTACAATGTAGACTCGCACTGAAATAAATATGAATGAACGCATGTATGAACAGTTGAAACCAGAAGAGTACATACATTACTTAAAAAGACACATGCGCTTTTTTTCTGCCTGAACTCAGACTAAACTTTTCCCGTTTTAGGTTAATTAGGATTACCACAATTATTTATATTTGCTAAATGCTAAAATAATGAGAGAAGGATTTTTGTCATTATTTTCTTCAAAGTCAGAAATTTACATATATTTCATTAGTATTTGGTACCATCACTTTTAAACTGAATGACTTGGGTCAAACATTTTGGATATCCTTCCACCAGCTTCTCACAATAGTTGAATTTTAGCCCATTTTTCCTGACAGAACCGGTGTAATTGAGCTTGTAGGGTGCCTTGCTCGTACATGCCTTTTCAGGTCTGCTCATAAATTTTAAATAGGATTGAGATCAGAGCTTTGTGATGGCCACTCCAAAACACTGACTTTGTTATCATTAAGCCACTTTGTAACCAGTTTGGCAGTATGCTTTGGTCATTGTCCATTTGGAAGACCTGTTTGCGCCCAAGCTTTAACTTCCTGGCTGATGTCTTGAGATGTTGCTTCAGTAAATCCACATAATGTTCTTTGCCATCTATTTTGTGAAGTGCACCAGTCCCTCCTTCAGCAAAACAACCGGACAACATGATGCTGCCACGTTCATTTTTTAACAGTTGGTATGGTTTTCTCAGGCTTGCAAGCTTCCCCCTTTTTCCTTCAAACTTAACAATGCTCATTATGGTCAAACAGTTCAATTTTAGTTTCGTCAGACCACAGGACATGTGGTCATTAAATAAGGTCTTTGTCCCCATGTGCATTTGCCAACTATAATCTGGCTTTATTATGTTTCTTCTAGAGTAATGGCTTCTTCCTAGCAGAGTGGCCTTTTAGCCCATGTCGATACAGTATTCATTTCACTAGAGTGTGGATAATGACACCCTCTTGCCAGCTTCAGCTAGCCTCTTCACAAGGTCTTTTGTTCTTGGGTTGATATGCACATTATATGCATATTCATCTCAGGGACACAGAACCCGTCTCCTTACTGAACAGTATTGATGGCTGGACGTTCCCATGGTGTTTATACTTGCATATAAATGTTTGAACAGATAAAGGTGGCACCTTCAGGCATCTGGAAATTGCACCCAGGGATGAACTTGTGCAAGGTCACAAGTCTCTTTCTAATATTTTCACTGATTTATTTTGACTTTCCCATGATGTCTTCAAGTACATCCACAGGTGTGTCTCTAATTAACTCAAATGTTGTGAATAATCAGAAGCTTCCAAAGACATGACAAGGAGAAGGGAAAACCATTTCAGGAGACCTCATCATGAAGCTCATTGAGATAAGGCCAAGGGATTGCATGTCTGGCAAATCCAAAGTGATATCTTTCTATATTTCTTCAATCAGATCATTTTTTTCAGTGATGCAAGTGAAGCAAAGCTTTTTTTTTTTTTTTATTACTATTGAGAAATAATATAAAATTATATAAAATTACATTGTTCTCACGTCAGATTCACTCACTGATTCTACATCCTCACAGTTTTTCAGTCCCCTGTGATTATTTTTTCCTGTAAGCAGCCATATTTGTTCTTATATGGACAGGATATGCATATCCCTGATGGTTAATACACCTGACAGTCATTATCGGGATTTGGGGAGATTCACTGGACTCACAACTTTGGAAAGTACAGTATTTTCCGCACTATAAGGCGCACCTAAAAGCCTGTTTTGTTCCATCTAGTTGATGCATAACACAACTCCAGCTACTACAGTAGTTTCTATTCTATGCGCCTTATAATGCGGTGTGCCCTATAAATGAAAACAGTTTTAAAATAAGCCATTAATTGAAGGTGCGCCTTATAGTGTGGAAAATACGGTATTGAAGAAGTGTCTTTTCTGGATCCCGGGAAAATGGATCGTGGCACTGTCAACAAATAAAGGGTGGCTACCATTTATAAGGTTATTTGACAGACTTTTACATCAGATGCCATGTTTCATAGCAACCAACACCAGCACCAAATTTCTTGCCAAAGGACACATTGATAGAATTTGCTTGGTGTGGAAGACTGGACCAATGACTATCCAATTAAACCTACTACATCCCTCTATTTTTTAGAATTTCAACTCTTACAATGAAAGAAATTAGATTTAAAAACTATTTCAAATTACCTCGAAAGTAAGACTTGAAAGCAAGAAACAGGGATCTCTTGTGACGTCTATTTTTTGAACAACATATATTATTGAGCATCAAAGGCTTTTGTCAGCATATTTATAAGGCTTTAATTGTTTCACTGGGTTATGCATTCGTTATATGAGGGCAATGGGGAGGTGGGAGTATTCTGTCTGGAACATAAAAGAAAAATATTAATATCCGTTTCACTATTGGTCACTCCAGTTGGCGCTGTGGGTTTACTTAAATCCCTACTGATACTCCTCGTCAAATAAGCACATTATTAGACTAAGAAGCCTAAGAATACACTGTCTAAACGTGTAATAAAGCCTGCTCTAAAAATGATGATTCAGAAATGTAAAAGTTTCCACAGCATAACATGCAAACTTTATTTTATTTCAAAATAAAATGTACATTCAAATGATTAATACACAATAACAATAGGCTTTCAACACAAGCTTGCCTAATGTTTTCCATGTATTTGACCTAAATATACCTTGCCCCTGATACAGATATATTGCATAAACACTTCATTAGGTCAAAATAAGCCCACTGTGTACTACTTAGAAATAGTTTTATTGTCCGATAATCATGAAGTGCACACTAGCATGATAATTGTTGTCATCATTACTGCAAAGCTCCGCAGTGGTCTCTGAGCACTGTCAAAAGGGCTTTGTGGTGAATACTTAGGATGTTTATTTTTAATACTTACGTGATGAATAACTTAAATTAACTTAAAGAAATCACGTTCATCGCCTGTAATTAAGGGGTTAGCAGTTCAATTAGCAATTAGGGTGTTAATTAAGTAGTTACTGAGCCAGAATCACCTTTAATATACAATTTCTCATCATGACGTAAGTCTTTGTTCATGCTTCATAAAGATTTAATGTAGTTATTATTGTAGAGTTAGTGTTACTGATGTTTTTTGTTCCTCTTGGAAATGTAGCCTTTGTCATGTGCCCAGTTGTCAGTGCTGTTGTCTCCTTTCTGCGTTTAAAGAATAAAATAAATCATTAAATGCATATATTGATTAGTTGATAGAAAAGGTCTGCAGATCCAATTGACCTAATATCTGTTGCTTTACTTAAAATGAAGTAAATTAAGCCATCAACAAGAATTGGCCTTTGTCTTATGAGCTAGAAAGCCGTTTTTATAAGTGCTAAAACTCACAATGATCTTTCCCAAATGACTATGAAGAACAAAGATATTGAAAATGGCACGATGACAGACCCGGGCTATATTAATTTGTTGTACAAGCCAAAAATCACATTCTTAGCAACGAAATTAAAAAGGGAGTTGGAATGGGCAGCCGCCGTTAGAAGCTGTTGCTGGAGGGACATTGACTAAGATTTACGAGAAATGATTTAGGAGATAAAACCGCGATGTGCTACGTTTTGGCTTGTACATATCCATTTATGTAATTAACTGGGAGTGCTCCCGTTCCCCGCCGCGGTTAATAAGCTCCAGTGGGACGGCGACGAGGCAGGTGAACCCACGACCCCAAAGATGTTAAACATAGATGAATAGATGCCAGAGCGCGCACACTGCCTTGTAAATCAGATCCAATGAGCAGTGGCACCGGACACAAATGGGTCTCGCGGTGAAAACTCAATATCGCATAAATGGACAGGCCTCTCATAGATATTGGAAACGGCTAACCTTGCTAACCTTGCCACCGTGAGCTCACCTTTGCTATTGCTCATGCTAACGCGCCAACGTTTACAGCCTTCCCCCATATAGCCTACGTGTCCAGCCAAGCGTTTAAGCCCCATACATGTGCTGCCTGTTCAAATGAACAGCTATATATGAATGTGTAGGTTTAATAGTTCAGTTTTGAGTAGCAAATAAAAATAAAAATACGAAGCCGTTTTACAAAGATTATGTGAATGGCTAGTTGTGTCATTGGTCAAGGTAGTCTAGTTACAAACACAGCCCTAAAGAAACTAATAAAATGTTATAGCTTCATATTTATACCAAGGCAATGACCTCAAGCCCTACACCAATTTGAAATGCCAGTTTGTACATATAGTGTTTATCATAATATACACCTTAGGTTTTAGAAATAAATAAAGTGCAATAGGTTGTGAAATGTCATGGTTGTGGCAGTAGGTTAGAGGCTATAGGGCAGCATTTATTAAAAAAGAAAATATAACCATAGTATTTGGTACGTCACGGCAAAGTCAAGTAAATTAGCAAGTGTACATTACAGAAATCCACACTGCAGTTTTAAACCAAATGTCAACTGGCTTGTTTTACTGTATTACATCATTTTAGGTCAGTATTGCAATTTAAAGCCACAGTATGTCACTTTTTTAGCCAAAAATAGACTAAAATAAAATCATGTTTCTTTGAAATCAAAAAAGCGAAAAACATCCTTACTGTGTGCAGGCTTGCATCTCAGCAAACCTGACTCTTACTGATACTTGATTTAAATGTTGTTCCTTTGACTATAGTCTTCCAGAAACCATATCTGTCAGCATGGAGAATGTTCCCAAGTATGGTTTTCACTTTCTGTTTCCATGGTATCATGCAGGTGACGTGCCACCTACAGAAAGTTCCATACTATAACTTTAAAATGTCCAAACTACAAAATGAAAATGCATAATGGATGTTGTAAATTAACTATATAGGAGATAAAATGATAATATGTCTTCTTTAAAACCAGGGCCTCCTGCTTGTTTTCATGGAAATGTTGTTACTGTGGCTATAACGGTAAATGGTCACATTTTTATATAGCGCTTTTCCACCTTCAAGGCACTCAAAGCGCTTTACATCACCCATCCACACACACATTCATACAACAGTGTACGCAGACTATGGAGGCAAGGTGTGTTAAGTGTTTTGCCCAAGGGCACATTGACAGCATTCATATGTGGGAGCTGAAATCTTAACGCCAACTTGTGGATTAGTGGCTCTGACTGCTCTACCAATGGTGTTTATGTTGAGAGCTGATGATTGATGATTTGAACCGCCAACCTTGGCATCAGTGAGCAAACACTCTAGCAACTGAGATACTGTGAGTAGCTATAATACCATAATCTTTCTCATTATGGCATTATTTTTCTATTGACCATGTTCTGAAGTATGGTTTTAACTTTCTATTTTCAGTTCACTCACCACCTCCAGAAAGTGACATTCTCTTCACTTTAGCTTTGATCAATGTAACATATTTATATCTATATGTAGACTATAGCTCGCTAACATTTATGTGCTTCCAAGATTCTCCCCTCACTGGACTGCTGCCACTTACTTGCAGTTCGACTCTGTTCTTTTTACTTACTTTTCTCTACAGAGTGGGATGGCGATATACTGAATCTGACTGACTGCTATAATGGCCAACTCCTGAGAATTAGCACAGCGCAATACGTTTCATTAGTCTTGTGCTACTTGTATCTCCTCCTTTACAGGTCAACGGTAAAATAATCCCACTGCACCAAGCTCAATTATACAATACTGTGGCTGATACGCAGTACTTTTCATATGGTTTCCACCCTCAACTCTCTTGCCTACAATAACAATGTCATATATCATTAGGAGATTGTACTGCACACAAACACATTCTATCTAGACAATGGAGAATAATTAAATTCTTTGATGCCAGAAATATCCGTTTGAGTTCATAATGCAAATGGGTAGAAACGTGGCTATGACGCTAATTGTGGGCTATAAAAAGTTACTGACTTATTTGAATTAACTTTGAGCCAAATTAGAGCCAACAAGTATATTTTTTATATGGAAATTCTATTGGTGATCATAATAGTTTTTCCATGTGAATTAAAGGCAGCAAACTGACCCTAATATTACAGAGGGAATTATGATGTTCTTCCCAGTGTTACAGCTTAATGTGTAATGCTAAGTATATGGCCTTTATGATTGCAAATCTCTTGTAATGTAAAATAATACATTTGAATAACATGCCCTTTACATCTGCTTTTATAGCTCAAGTGTCCTCTGTTCAAGTTAGTCATAATTATGGCTTGTCTCTGATAGTGCAAGTTAAAGGACCGACATTGCACATGGGGGCTTTTCCACTACTTTGTACTTGTCTCAGATGCCCCCTGAATTAAGGAACCACAGGCTTAAAATAACATACATGCTTAAAGGGACTTCCAACAGCTTTACTCTCTGTCTCGACATGTACTTGTAAAAAGCCCCAGTAAGTGGAGCTAGAACTGCATGTGGTCACATATTGAAATTGAAAGTAGTTGGTATTATCTGAAAACAAAGTGTGCTAGTGCTACAGCCCCTTTACTGATTCACAGTGGCAGGCTGGTGATGATCTCAGGACTACAATACAGGGAAGTTTATGGAGAATGACACCGGGTGTACATTGACTCCAAGTGCGGTGCGTTTTGGGACTGACGCAGGTCCCGCAGGACTTACAAAGTCATTCAAATCAATGTGCCCTGCCACACTGATCTCGGCAGAGTGGGAGTGTGGGTCCTGGTGAGGTGTGGGTGTGTAGAGTCTATATTTCCCGGACACTGTTACACCAACTACAATGCACTGCAGTACGTTGTAGTTGGTGTAACAGGTAATCCGCAAGTAACCCGAGAAACGTATGCCGAACATGTCCAGCAGTTAGTGCAGACCCAGTGTGGCTCCTGTGACGTAAAGCAGAAGCTCTCAAGAAAAATAGAAGATGTAGCTACATTCTGACATAGTTAAAAGCTAACAAAAAAAATAATAATAATGTTGCATAATGTGAGCCCTGTAAGGTTGAGAGCAAAGGCCTACCCATAGTTTATTTGACTGACAGAGAAATCTTGAAATTTACACTGATATCACCTGCACAAAACCAACACAATAATACATACTTGTCATCCATCCCAATTTTAATATTCTAGAAAGTGATGGACAACTTAATAATGAGAAAATTCAGTATTGTCAGTTGCAGAAGACAGTGAGGTATGCACGCTTTCAGCTGTTCAGTTTTCTCATATGATTGGACTGGATTTCTCCTCTCCCTGCCCTTTTCTCTTCTGCCTGTTCATGCCTGTGATTTTAAATAATGAAAATCCCGTGTTTTGCCTTTTAGCCACAGTCCGCTACATCAGAGTCTCCAGAGTTGAGTGCTTGGATCACTGGTCGCTGTCACTGAAGACTCCACTCCGTAGCGCTCACGGAGATGGATGTTTTTTGAACAATGTCACCTTGATGGAATCACAAGACGAGGTGCCGGATTTCTTGGGGAGTCACAGCGGTGCGGGGTATTGAGCGCTTTGATGTGCTATGTCATGTAAGGTGCCAAAAAAGACAGGGGAAAATAGATAGATCCATGCTGCAGGTGAACTCAAAGTACCTGTAAAGATACTCCGCAATGTCCATTCAAGGTGTATTGTGTACCGCGGTGCAGTAACAAGTTAAAATGTATGTATTAGCCTAATTATGTGTTAATATATTTTGCAACTTAAATGAAATACGACAGATTAGGGTTGCCAAAAGTAATGAAAATGTTTCTTTTGGTATTGTGACAAAACGGCAGATATGATTGTAAGGTATTATCTAGCAGTGCAGCACTACATTAAACTGGTATCTTGATTTACTAATCCTAAGGTAAATAACATGTGCCCATCAGTGGACAAGGAATGCGGGGAGACCAGCGCGGTCTTACAAGGACGTGTGGACAATAAGATAACAGCTATGTTCTGGTCATTTTGGTTAAGGCCACATTTCTCATCTGTAGCTCCTCTCACTAAGGAATGTGTGACCCCCCACTCTGAGAGGGTTATGAAACACTCACCTTGTTTGACTTTGCTTAAAGTTTTTTTAATGTGTAACACCATGCAGACCAGAAGAGCATGTGCCTTACACACACACACACACACAGACACACACAGACATTGAGAGACACTATAAAAGCTGTCAACATGCACATCTCAGGACTCTCTTCCTATCCTTTCCTGAGAGTCCACTGCTTCATTGTTCACTTTACCTATGTGGAACTCAGTAAAATCCTTCTGATTTTATGTTTCAGACTCTTGGTCCTCTTTGACGCTTGCACCAGAAATGAACATTCTTACATGATGCACCGTAATTTTGAAAGATACATGATTGTGAAATGATACATATTGTGTTATAAAACACTAGGGTTAAAGTCAAAGTACTGTAAAAATGGTAGCTATAACGTCAAAGTTGCGAAGCTGCGCAGTGTTGCCAATTTGAGATTGTAAAGCATCAATTCAAATCTGGTGAAGGTTTATGTACTTCAAAAACACAGAAGAGCTGCTTGGATTTCAACCTGCTAAAAGTTCTAGAGACATCACCATTATTATTGCTTAGACACAGTATTTATATAACCTTGCACAGTTCATGAAACTCATGAGTGTTCATCTTGAGCTATTCCCGTTGTAACCCGAAATTTACACCTGGAGCTGCAGCGACACGTAAAGTAGGCAAAGCTGCATACCGCTGTGTTGTGCATTTGTGGACAGGGAAGATGTCTGCTTTTCTCAAGTGGATGTAACAAAAGTTTTTTTTTTCTGTTTTGGCTTGCTCCCCTGTTTTGGTGCTTCGACCAATCAGATTCAAATATTAACCATAATGTTCAGCCTTGTCCTGACCACTTTCAATGAGAGCCATTTCAGATTGATTAATGTTTAGAACTCAATTTTAGAGTGCTACACATATCAACCTGGCATGACCCTGGTTAATTTTTATATGCACAATAGGGAAAGATTTCAACTTTTAATATATTTTATAATTGTTGACAAAATTACTCAAAAAGTCTCTCAAATGATGAATACAACATAGAAATATCTCGAGTAATGAACTTTCACTGCAGTGGTTTCCTGTGAGTTTTTCCTACCTCTAAAACCGTACACCCACAATCGCAGCCATTCAAGACTAACTACCATCTGCAGTTTTGATAGATGTAACCCTATATAATGACCAACAAAGTACTTTTAGTTTGTAACTTTGCCTTACACCTCAGTTCTCGCTGTATCCTTACTTAACACTGCTTCTCACACCAATGCATTGTTTATGACACGAGGTTTTATTGTCACCGCATAAATTAGCATTCTGTTAGTGCAATCAATGATCCTTTGATACAAAACCCTTTTTCACGTTGGTTATCATTATGACTTATCACCATTTCCTTAGCTCACTGCATTGGTTTAATTAAAATATACGACTTGTACGTCAGAGTAATTAAGCGTGCTATTCCGTGAAAGTCGAGAACGGAACACCAGCCTGGCTTTATTTGAACAAACAGCGTGCAGTTGGCGGGGTGGGAAATTTTTATTTCATCTTTAAAGAGGTTTGGTTGATTTTCCCTTAATTGTGTACATAGATACAACTGTTTGCTCACAATTAGGCGTTGCGCTTCGGTCCGTGGGGCTAACGGTGCAGCTGCTCAGAGTGAACACAATGGAAGAGGCAGAGGCAGGGGGTTGTGTTTACAGTATTCTGAAAGCGCTGGACCATAGCTGCGCTCATTATACAGTGTCATGTAGCCAAAGCTCTGACCGTAACCGAGGGAGCGAGCAGAGAGTGCAGGTGTCTCTCGCTAAGATAATTCCACTTGGACGAGCGACTTGTTGGCCGCGGAGTATTGATTTATGCCTTGTGCATCTTACGGTCAATTGCGGGAGTGTTGAGGTAATGGGTGACTATTTGCAAAAAAAGCCTTCGCAAAGGTGGACAAAAGGGCGTCGTAAAGTAAAAGTAAAGTGTTACTTAAAGTGTAAATGATGGTTTTTGTGTTTTTCTAAGTTATTACTTGGTTTGGTAGGATAATACCTTTGGTAAATATTTATCTTTTACATATGTTTTTTACATCAGTTAAGTAGTAGTTTATGGAAAAAAATTTTTAAAAAGTAAACAAAAACAAACAAAAAACATACTTAGTGCTACCTTTGAAAACAGAATACCACTACTTACGTCACCAACAAGACCCCGAAATACTTGAACTCCTCCACTTGAGGCAGTTCTCAGTTTTTAGCAGTCAATCTATGTTCCTACACTCACCTATGGTCATGAGTTTTGGGTCATGATTGAAAGGACAAGATCGTGGATACAAGTGGTCGAAATGAGTTTTCCTCCACAGGGTGGCAGCACACTCCTGTAGAGACAGGATGAGGAGCTCAGTCACACGGAAGGAGCTCGGAGTAAAGCTGCTGATCCTCTACGTTGTGAGAAGCCAGCTCAGGTGGCTCGGGCATCTCCTCCAGATGCCTCCTGGACACCTCCCTGGGGAGGTGTTCCGGGCATGTCCCACCGGGAGGAGAGCCCAGGGAAAACACAGGACCTGCTGGAGAGAATGTGTCTCTCGGCTGGCCTTGGGGAGGAAGTGTCTGAGATGAGGGAAGTGGGAGTTCTTGCTTAAAATGCTTCCCCCTCGACCTGGCCCCTGATAAGCGGAAGAAAATGGACGGATGTCATCAACATGGAAAATACCATTTAAAATGCTGGGACAATGTACTCGCAAGGAAGACATTTTTTTTCTGAAATATTATAACATTGATTTAATTAAATGGAAGCGCTGTATTATGCTTTATTTTTATTTGTCAAATCATAACTGTTGTGTGTTGAGTTTTGGTCCTTGTTAACATTGCCACACATTACTTCCATGTATGTCATACCTGTTGCCCATCTTCAACCAGGAAGTAAAATTAAAAAAACTTCACCAAAATTGTAAAAATAGAAAATACGAGGTAAGATTTTTTGAGTAGTTTAACCTGTCACAAAGTTTTCATCACAGTGTGCATTCTGCCTCCTGCAAAGACTAAAATAATTCCACTTTGGTATGGAAATGAAACTCAAAATCACTGTAAAAAAAAAACGCTGTGTTCATCTCCTAGGGGCGGGTGTGGGATGGGAGGGGGGTTTGAGGTATCCAAAGCAGTTTAACCCCTCTCCAATTAGCTGTGAAAGTCCTTTGATTTTAATGCAGCCGCGGCAGACCCGGAGAGTTGGAATACACGTCCCTCAACCCTCATTATTCTTCTGCCTAATTTTCTGACATAGCTTCCAGTATCTCCCTGGATGTATCAGTGGCGTTAATTACTGCTGCAGAGCTGGAGATGAGCAGGGCAGAGGGACAGGGGGAAGAAAATGGAAAAAAGGCCAGGAGTAAGTAGCCATGCGCGTAACTAGAAACTGGACTCTTGTTTTATTCAATAAGTCCAATAACGGCAATGGATATTAAGTCAGAAAAAAGTCTTGGATTGCAAA
Organism: Periophthalmus modestus; assembly: GCA_019594935.1. NCBI lineage: Eukaryota > Metazoa > Chordata > Actinopteri > Gobiiformes > Gobiidae > Periophthalmus > Periophthalmus modestus. The sequence continues at coordinate 4,356,536 of JAIEZT010000021.1, forward strand.
TCATCTGAACACTACCGAGGGGACTTCTGCAGTACTATGCTAATAAGGACTGCATTGCTAAAACAACTGCGTATAACCTAACGCTTCATCTTTCTAGGATATTTTTTGCAAGACTTTTTTGTAACTATTCCCTTGACATTTCTGTAGTTAAATAGAGTGAAGAAAGAGTTCAGTTGCGCCTATGCCTATATTTTGGCGCAGATTGGCAGCCATGTTTTGGTCCCAGGGCAGCCATGGCAACAGAAGTTATTAATCATCATCCAGTGTGATATTAATGCCATATGCATTGAGTATCTTGGTATCTAAATTCATCCTTAATTAAAGGTGCGTTACGTAAATGTTCTGGTGACTTCTCTGATGTTTCTGTTATTGCGTTGCCTGGAGTGTTCCATTGTATGGCATTAAACCTATTTGTCTTGCATTTATTCAGTTGCAGGTCTTTTTTATTACTCAAAAATATCTGACAAGTGACTTGGCCTGGTTTCTCCATGGGGATGCATACATTTATTGCCATGTTCCATACATCCATCTTCATAGATACAAACATCTCTACACTCAAAAGGTTACACGGTGCACCTTTAAGTTAACTTCACAGAATTATTTGTCCAAGATAACATTTTGAAACCAGCACTAAACTTGGTTCTCCATTGTTTTACATACATTTTACCTATAATACATGCCCTAGTGAGCTCAGATTTGCACTTCAGAGCCAAAATACACAGGAAACACAAGCAATTTACAATGCATAATTACATACTGTGTCTTCTTATTCAAAAGCTGTGCACCGCTGTTACAGTACATCACTTACCTCATGCTGGCACTGCATTCTTAAAGGTGCACTAACTTTTTCTGATCTGCTTTTTCCTTGTTAGAGATATTGTTGCTTAAAATGTTCCATAGTATAGCACTAAACATAATCTTGCAACATGCAATCTTACTATGTACTACTCTCTACTAGAAAAATTACATAGCGCACCTTTAGGGATGGCCCTGAATGAATAAAACTACAATTTCTGCAACAAAATGTTATCAAGATGTAATTGTAGCACGACTATAGTTTAACCAACCACGATTTTTGCTTGTTTCCATGGATATTTTTGTTTCATGTACAATGTTCCACAGTATGAGATTAAACATGTGAAGACATCTCTGTTGAGAGTCGAGTCTGCTCACAGTAAGAATGCATATTTTTGATGTCTGCACAATAACAAGAAAAAATTGTAAAAATGAGAAAAAAAAAGAGGGCAAGCAAAGCCGGCAAAGCAATAACATCAGTGGGGACAATAAGGTAAAGTTCCCTCACCAGAAAAGTTGCATAATGCTACTTTAACTGAAAGATTGCACGGTCCCAAACTATTCTCCACACATTTACTTGGTCTGATAAATTCGCAGTACACCTTGTCGTGGCGCATTGTATTTGTCCTATCCAAATAAGGCGCTATTTCCTGCTTCCACTGCTTTTGTTGGATGTTGGTCTTTTCTGTTTTGTCGCACGGACGTATGTGGGTGAGAGCTTCTTGTCACTGTCAGTCATTACCAGAAGACACAATGGATCCTGACAGATGAAAGAAGCAAATTAATTCAAGACCGATATTAGATTCTCAAGTGCTACCATCTTGGCATGAACAGACTGCGCTCTTGGAATCTGCTTCACTCAACGTAATATGAAAAAATCGCTGTAGCTGGAAGAAAAACAAATCCAAAAAAAATAAAAAAAACCCAACAATGATGATGAAGTGAACTTGTTTCTTGCGTTTGCCAGGATGTAAATAGCTTCCTTGCGCCATCAAAGGCTTTGTAAAATAAATGGTGTGATGTTGAAGTGGCTGATATGTTTTCTGGCAGACTTTTCCCGTGGTGTGATGTCGATAGCGTTGGACGTCTCTTATTATTTTATGTACTGAACGAAAGTCAATACCGTATTCTGAACAAACAACCAAGAATAAGCTCGCCTGATCAGAAGTGTGTATGGAGCCAAAAATCCAAGTGCACAAGTAAGCTCTTCAAAAAAGTAGTCCGTCTTGGATATTTACTACTCAAGTAAGTTAAGTGAGAGGAACTGCCTGGACCTAAGAACATTTATAATTTGAAGGTAATATAATTATAATTAAAAAAAGAGAAAGCATTAGAAAAAGGTTAAAATCTGAAATTTTCAAATAAAAATGTGAAAAACTAACACTGACATTGCAGAAGCTTATCGAAACAATGCCTCAGTGAATTCCGTAATCAAAGCTAAAGGCGGTCCAATGAAATATTAGAGTGTGTGACCTTTTTTTTTGTTGGCGACTTTTTTTTTGGCCAGGCAGTGTAGAGCATTTGTGTTTCTTGCACCACTCATTCAGATAATCATCATTCATATTGTCAGCATAAAGCTTTTGTCACTTGTAGACTTACTCCCAGTGGGAAGAATAAACTAAACCTTTACACAAGTGATTTTGAAATTACGTTTCTGTACTGTGCCAGCATCACACTGCCAGCTCAGTTCTTGGCCTATGTCATCAGAGGTATAATTCTTCCTACAACGGAAGCATAGCCAGACGAGACTGAACAAGACTGGAATGGACAATACTGTGACAATGTCTTGAAGGTCCCGTACTGATGAAAAATATATTTCTCAAAGTGTGTCGTAAAGGTGAGGTGTCTGAAAACTATTCGGATTGTATCAAAAAGTTGAGTAAAAGTAACTGTACTATCTACTTGTGGCCATAATGCAGATTTCTATATTTTCTAGATCGCTGTTTCATTGTCCATAGGAGATATACATTATAAAATATTTTCTCTGTAGTAGGAGTAAAAGTAAAACTACTCTAAGAAGTACAATTTAAAAAAAAAAACAAACAAAAAAAAAACTTACTCACATAATGTACTTGAGTAAAAGTAACTGAGTACTACCCACTTTTGCTCATAATGCAAAAAGATTTGTGTGGATTTTGAATATGTTCTGGATTACTGTTGCATTGGCGTCCACTGGAGATTTTGGGTTTAGAAAGAAAAGGCTTTACTCTGCCCCATAGGAACAGAATAAAGTCTACACTCACAGTTGCTGTTCTGTCATCACTTTTTTATAGTATAGCTAAGAGTAAGCCTTAGCGGCACACGATTTAGAGTTATTCTGTAGCTGTACCAAACCATACGGGTATACAAATACAACTGGTATATTCTGAACTGTTCCGCATTCATTTAGCTAATTGTTAATTTATCAATATATATTTTTTGTGCATATATCCAGGTAAAGTCAATAGGGTTGTCAAAAGTATCGAAAATCTGATACTAATCGATACTATAACTAGTATTGAATCTAGATACTTATTTGAGCAAGTCTTTGAGGACAGAAATTAATTTCCTGAATAGCTTTAGAATGAGCTTGAGCTGTATCAGAACAAGTATAAGACACACAGACTAGTATACACCCATGGACCACTATAGAGCCTACTTGGATGACTGAGAGGTTACACAGATGTATGGCCACATGGTAAAATAAAAGAAAGTACTACGATTTAATGTTGAAAATGACATTCTGTTGTCTAAATAAAGAGGTTTGTTTTTTTATCATTCCCATATCGAAGTCAGTATTGAATATCAAGTCTATTCCTTAGTATCAAAATTGAGTGTGAAATTTTAGTATCATGACGCTAGAAGGACTAAAGGATTTGTTATCTAACTTCGGCAATGATGTCCTTTTATTGCATGCGCCTTATCAACCTAAAACAAGCTCAAAAGGCAAATCCGCCATGTAGATACACCAGAGCCTAAGATCCAAGTTCCCTGGAGAGGTGCATGCTTATTTCCTATTGAATTAAGCGATGTGTAGAAAGCGTAGTCTTCAAGATGTCAGAAACATATTTAACTTTTCTGTGAACGTCCTGATAACGTTTTGGTCTTGTTGAAATTTAAATCACAGTAGGGCTCTGCAATTACAAGTAATTGAATTTTAATCAAATCAAGATTCAATCAATCCTCGAGTGGTCTTCAGCTAATCCTCTGTCAGCATGTTGTTACTTTCAGATTTTTGGAGGAATAAATTTGACTATTTTTGTGTTAAATGGCACTGATTATTCAGTGTTGTTCGTGTCAATGTAATTGTTTTCAATGAGAAAAAAAAATCCTATAAAATCTAAGAAAAATCCATAAACTGAACTTTCAAATAAAAAATAAAAAAACATCTAGATTTTTTAGATTCCAACATCACATTACATTTAGCAGAATTGCCTAATTTTTTGGCCCTGGCTCTAAAACAAAATTACAACACACAGGATTGTGGTGACTTTTTTAAAACAAACAAGAACCTGGGTCGCCAGTGCCTTAACTCACATGTAGAGGATAAATACAAGTTTCTTTCAGAATATGGACAGATCATTCCTCACGTGAAAGCTCAGAACCTCCAGAATGTACTCACTGAGCCAAACAGCTGGATTTTACCATTGAAACTGGCAACCCAAATGACAGACTTGTGAGATGCATTCTGCTTTCTGATTGCATAATCGTCTTGAGAACCAAATCATCAAATTATCCAAAGCTTTTGTAATTAAGAATGAATCAGCTTTAGAAATGGTATCAGTAAAAAACTATATTTGCTTTGAACATGTCTACCTTGTATCTGAGGGCACAGATAGGTCATGTTTCAAATCAAAATCTTACATACAGTCCCTTTAAGCCGAAGATAAATTACTACTATTTTGCTTACTGAATGTTTTGTCCAATTTTACCAGCAGATTCATAGCCAGAGAATCTTTGCCAATACCTGCCGGACTGTGAAAATTCTGAAAATATATTTGCAAGCCCAATCTTGTAATAGTGCTCATAAAAAAACCTTGGCAAAAATAGAGCAAACCTGTTCCATAACTGTTTTTGAAGTATCCATGCTGGCTCTAGCTCCTGCACCCCACTCTGAACAGAAAATGTTGACAGGCGACGCTTACGATACGTTCACGCAGGCCTTGAGAGTTCACTCCAGAGTAGATTTCAAACCTCATATTACATGTTATTATACCATTCCATACATCCATTAATATATTGCATGGAAATGACGAATACTTGGCTGCATCTGCGCTACCTCAAATCTGCTTTCTCTTTCCATAATGTAATTTGAAAGAAGGCCCTTGAGAGATTAGGGATTCTCTTTTGCCAGCAGATGTTTGCGAAATGAAAGACTTGAATTGAAAAGAGAGGAGGCCAAGTACAGAGAGGAGGGGTGATGCATCCAGGGCGACGAAAAACAGACAAAGCGTAATCTCGAGATGGTAGCGAAAAATGTAGCGATTTTCCGAAGCATTAGCGTGCGCAAGGGGGGTTAAGATGACAAAGGTTGTGTTGGATTTTGTGCATTGTATGTTTATTAGTATGCAATCCCAAGCCGAGGAATGCCGCATCAGGGTTGTCGCTTGGCTTTTATCTCAATGCAACACTCTCCAAACAAGACCTGCCGGAATTGACTGGTGCTCTGTTATTCCCAAAAGCATGAATTTCAAACAGCATCCCTTGCGTTCAAGAACAACTCCATTATGTCTTCGAAAGTATGCCCACAATTGAAGAATACATCCCCTGGCTTGTATGACACTTGTGTTAGTTTACATAGCAGTACTGTAATGTAGTGGCTCTAGTGCAATTTGGTGTCTACTTAATGGGGACGGTCTGATATGTTTTTTTTGTTGTTTTTTTTGTTTTTTTGCTGATAAAATATTCAGTATTTGTCTTGCAGTTATGGATGAAAACTGGTATTTGCAAATACCTATATTAAAGGCCCTGTACCTGACTTTTTCTAAATAAAGTAGTAGTACAGACATATTGCAAAAGCAGCTCTTGAGGTCAAAATAAGTAAACTGCATGCTGTCCGCATCTATCCATCCATTTTCTTCTGCTTATCCGGGGCCAGGTCACCGGGGCAGCAGTCTAAACAGGGACTCATAGACTTCCCTCACCCCAGACACGTCCTCCAGCTCCTCCGGTGGGACCCCAAGGCATTCCTAGGCCAGTCGAGAGACGTAGTCCCTCCAGCGTCGGTGTCCACATGTAATTAGAAAGTATTTTATTGTCCAATAATCAGGACATGCATATTAGCATGCTAATTGTTTTTTAGCTTTACTGCAGCGACAAAACTCTGCTCTGGTCTCTGAAAGTTATGAAGAGTCCTTATAAACTCATCATGGTGAATAATTAGGTTGGTAAGTGAGGAATAACTTTGGAGCATTGTAAACTGTTTAAAATGAACTAGTTAATGTTTTTAACACAGTAAAAAATCTGTTTAAAATAAAGGAAAAAAGATCAGGCCTTAACGGTTTTAAAATCCATACCAAGGACCACAAATTTATGTTAAGTTATAGTACAATATATAGTAGTTCCCAAACTAACTTCTCACTTTTGTAAAAAAGTAACGAAATCAAAATTGTAAACAAAATTTGTTTTGCTCATTAGTCTGTTCAAAAAGACACATCTGAGACACTGAGGACAAACTGGGAATAACACATGGGCTCACAGACTAGAGCAGCGTAGAAAAAAATACTGGCTGAAAAATACAATCTTGACAAATATTGGCTAAATTGTCAATATGGGACCAATACTGATATCTGGGGAAATCCTCTGATATCATCAATATCACATTTAACCCATCCCTAGTAGCTAGACAGGACACAGGAGCGACAGTGGCTCAGTGATTAGAGCACCTCTTCAGCAACCCAAAGGTGGAAGGATAGATTCCTAAGTTCTCCCAAAGTGTCCTTAGGCAAGACACTTCACCCACCTTGCGTAGTATGAAGGGGCTGATGGTGCAGATTGGCAGCCTTGCTTCCGTCAGTCTACCCCAAGGCAGTAGCTTACCGTCACTGAGTGTGGAGAGAATGAATAATGCAAAGTAAAGCACTTCAGGTTTCTGGAAAGGCATTATATAAATCCAAAGCATTATTAGTATTATTATTTTCTAATGAGACACAGTTAACTTTGAAGAATTGATAACCCTTGACAGCCAACTTTAACCTTCAGCAATGATCAGACATCAAACGATGCAGCAATCCAGAGAAAGTGCCTCGAGATGAGTAGATAGAATCTTCCATTCCCCTCGCTGTACAAATCCAACTAAAAGAACACTTGTTAAAGACATCCACTTTATTGAACCAGCGCTGTCACATCTGATAAAGCTCACTGTAACGGAGTAGGTGACCCGGGGACAGCTGGGGGACTGGGAGATTGGTTAGTGGCAAACCCGTGTGGCACTGAAATGTACCTTTTCGCTCTGCTCTCATCATTTTAAAAGTAGTGCAGAAAAAAGGGAGAAAGATGTCAAGACCTCACAGGGTACGAACCTCTACCTTAAAGAACGGTGATATGATAGAGGGAAAAACTTTACGCTCCACTGCAGGAGGTGAGAGGAGGACTCGGAATATGAAAGTACTCATAACACAAGTACTCATAACACAAAAAGATTTCAGCTATTGTAGGCCAATTATCAAACTTGCAGGAAAGCAACACAACAACTATTACTATAATACAGATAGTTCAGCCAATTTGAGATGGGCAGATTGATACCAAAATATCTGTATCTATTCTGACAAGGCATTGAATACAAACCAAAGTAGTATTGGTATCAGATCAATGTCACAATAATTGCCATAGTGTTAACTGGTATCGGATCGAAACAAAAAGTTACATCGCCCATCACTTCTACCAACACTAACATTATTTCCTCTATCTCTACGACCTCAGCAACATCTAATACTGCTAGTTATTAGTCTACACCCACTAACAATGTGTACAAAGTTTTTATCTCCATTCTCTACTATGTCTTTAACTACAAAAGCTACAAAAACATTGGTTGCAAACATCTGATTCAGGTGATAGTGAAGTTGACCTCCAACCAGAAGATTAACAGTGTGGTTTATATTAGCCTATCAGTGCATGTATGATTTGTTGTGGTCATATTTTTGAATAAATAATGCAATATAAGACAGTTTTGGCAGACACACGTGTGGGTAACACTTTATAGCAGGGGTGTCAAGCTCAAATTCACAGAGGGCCAAAAGTAAAAACTGTAACTAAGTTGCAGGCCAAACTAAATATTTATTGAAAAATTTCAACAACATCTACATGTTTTTCAGAAGGGGTGGATTAAATTTGAGTGAGGTGACAAGTAGCAGATGCTAATAAGTGTCAACAGAAGTGATGGGGGCCGGCGGCAACATATTTGCAAAGCATTCTGGGATTCATAGTATTAGTAGTGCATGCGCTGCACTGGTGCTGCGGTTAGCGGGCCAGCTCTAATACATATTTGATATGATCTTGCAGGTCAAATATATTTATATCAAGGGCCAAATTTGACCCACGGGCCTGAGTTTGACATGTCTGCTTTATATCACCTACATTTACACACTATAACACTTAATTCACAGTAAACAAATGTATTAAGAATTATTGAGGCTCAGTAACTGCTTAGTACATACCCTAACTCCTAAACCTTACCTTGTAGTTAAGTAGTTAGTATGCCTGTATAATTCTTTAATTATACTATAATCTATAATTCTAACATTATTTCTTCATAATGATTTAAAGGCCCCATATAAAGCTATGTTCTGATCTATGTTATAATGTACTTTCCTCATCAAAAACATTCCTGGAGTTGTGTTTTGTTTCATTCACTTTTAACACACAAACCCTGCATATTTAGGCTGTGCTCTTCTCTCAAACAGAAAACACTCTGTTCCTTCTTGTGATGTCATGTGGTAATACAGGAAGTGCCCCACTATGTTTTTAAACTCCTTATACCTTCACTAGAATCATTTGGATAATTTCATCTTCATCTCGACTAAAGGTAAAAGGTATCTGTTAACATTAAAACTACCACTGTGTGACATCACAAGGTGAAACGGGGCATTCTGAGCTTTGTAAATGTAGACAGACTAATAGTAAACATGTGAATGAACATGTGAATGAAACAAAACATGACTTCGAGTATGTTTTTGACGAGGTAGCAGCATTGTAACATGACTTAAAGCTAACGGAAGTCAGTTTTGTCCTTTAATAATTTCTTCATGCTCTATTAAGGCAAAAAATTGTACAGCTACCAGTGTTTTACCCATTTTCACCACACAACAACACACACACTACATTAAAATCTAAGCAGGAAATTGAGGTACTTAAAAGTAAGTTTTTGAAAATCCAAGCAAAACTACCCCATTTAATTTCACCTCTGTTTGCTGCAATCCAACTGCAACATTTGCCTGAGCACCTTGGATTTTAATGACGGAGGCCGTGAAAGAACCAAACGAGCTTCGAAAAAAACGCCAGCGTCCCAACTACTACAACGAACACATTAGCGTTAGCCGACAGATGAGCCTTAATTGTTACCTCTGGCGAACGGGACTTCACACGGCAGAACAAAACGGTGCCCCCCCTCCCCTCTCTCCCTCCTCTCATTCCCCTCCCTCCCCCCCTCCCGGCGCCCCGTTTGATGCAATGTGACGATGACCTTGCTGCATTGCGCCCTCCTCCGCGAGATCCTTAAGAGTTTATCTCGAGTCTCTTCTCAAGACTGTCTCTCAGGTGTCGCGCTGATAGGCCAATTCATTTAACTCGGGGCTTAGAGGCTGCGGGCTTGATGAATGCTCCATGGCTTTAGAGCATGTCTGTCTCAGGCGGTACTACTCCAGGTCAGATACACGTGGGTTTCAATTGCCTTCGAACTATGCACTGTGTGGAATGACTCATGCTAGTGTTTTGGGATTTCACCTTGCACTGGTAATGATGTATGCAAAATTAAAATAAAGAAGTCGGAATTCAAGGACGAGTACCTTACTTTTTTTTTTTTTTGAGCCGAGTAAGTTAGTGGCAGACTTAATAACACTTGCACCGGTTTTGTTTCAAACTGGAACAATACTTATTTTGGGTTAATTTATTCATCTTTATTCATAACTGACACGCAGGAGGGACTACATCTCTCGGCGGGCCTGGGAACACCTTGGGGTCTCACCGGAAGAGCTGGAGGAAGTGTCTGGGTTGAGAGAAAGTCTGGGAGCCCCTGCTTAGACTGTTGCCCCCACCCCGGATAAGCAGAAGAAAATGGATGGATGTATAGGTTTGTGTAGAGTTGAGTGTAGAGTGTAGAGCTGAGCCAGGATCGCACAGAAACTTCACAGCTGATTTCTAGTTTTGTTTTTATTCATTACAAGAGATAATTACCTTTCAAAAGTATATATTTCCTGGCCGGCAAGTCAAGGCAAGGAAGCAAGAAACCAAGGTTGCAAGGAAGGAAGGGCGCAAGGACTTAAGGATACAAGAAGGCAAGGAACGAAGGACACAAGGAAGGAAGGACCACAGGCCTGTAGTCATTGAGCCATGTGACACTGGCCTTTTTAGCAACAGGAATGATTGTGGCTTCTTTAAAAGGCTGGCAAGGTCCAGATTGGCACTTTGGTCGCTATGGTACTTGCAGACAGAATTCTAAATATGGACCTCTGCTCCAAATTCGCCCCTATGACCGCTAGACTCGATGGACTTCAGCTGGAAGGAGCTGGTGATGCAACTTCTTTATCCAGTCTATGCTCCTTACAGGTGCATATGGCTAATTTGCATATCAATATACAAAATGTTTGAAATTGCTCTAAACTTTACAAAATATTCTTTAGTTCCATTCATTTCTCCTTCAGTCACATCTGTGAGGCAAGGATTCAAGGAGGCAAGGATACAAGGATGCAAAGACACAAGGATGCTTTATTTAATTATGTTCAAATTAAACTCAGCAACTATAGGTTTTCACCCTGCAGTGTTCATCCTAATTTGTGGAAGGGGATTATGTGCACAACTGAACAGACAACAAGTTGTTACAGACACACATGGCTAATTTGTATATCAATAGGAAAGAAGAAAGGAAGGAAGCAAGGACACAAGAACACAAGGAAGGAAAAAGGGAAGGCTGCAAAGAAGGAAGGAAGCAAGGACACAAGGACGCACACATGCAAAGGTACAAAAGAGGCAACATTGGGATTACTCTTGCCTAATGGCCGTGCCGCCTCTGATCACACTTAACATCTCTATACTTCACTTAGGTCAAATGCAGTATTCTAAGTATCATCTTTTTTCAGTCTTACTTTGCACTTTCTGTCTGTTATACTTTTTCACTATTGCAGATGCCATGTGGTACCATTAATAAAACATTGTATATTTCAACATCTAAAACCAATTTACATATTTTGATTCATGACAACACATGGCGACATTATCTCTGTGACTCATTTGCATTGTAATGATGAATAGCTTGTTTGTGTTCACTTCAGACACTGGCACTGTAGGTACCATTATCACATCAATTTTAGTCTGTTTATTAAAAAAAAAATGAACATGCCATAGGCTGCGTTCATGTTTTCAAATCTGATGTTATAATCTCAAATAGTAGGCAGGGGATCATATAACTTTTTTTAATCAATAGATATTTAACATTTATATTTAAATGCAATTTTGAAAACTTGAATTTCACATGTACTGTAGTGTAAAAATAACCTCTAAAATGTAGATATTTTCCAGAAAACTGAAGCCTATGTATAACTTGCTGTATTTTATGTGTCCTAGGGAGGTTCAGGTTTGTCTAAAATTTAAAGCTTGTGTCATTTTTAGTTTTTGTGTAGCAGTATCAGTTTAAAACCAGTTCTGAAACGTCCTTCCTACTGAGTATAATAGGGCCTTTTGAAAATGATCTTTATTTCTAAATCTTTAAAAATAATGAAAAAATAAACACATTTCCATTTATGTTTGGTTTCTTTTTTGAGAAAATGAGTGAAGTTTATTTAGTCATCAGTTTATCACTAAAATCTGTCTTTTACTCATCACTGGCATACTTTGAAATTTTGGCTGTTTTCCCATTGATTATAATGGGCCCTCTGGAGCCGAGCCTGCTGCATGTGCTTTAACTGCACATATCTTTTGATCCACAACAGATAGACGTGCTGTTTTCTTTATTGAAAACTAGAGACTAAGCTTTCAGACAAGCTCTCCACAACTCTCCAGCATTAACATAAGCTTTGTTGTAAGGTCTCAAAGTTACGTGAAATTAAATGGGCCATTGTCATTCACGACAAGTGATGCAACTTTTGCACAACAGCTTTTATCTTTAAAACGGTAAAACATAGCCACTTACTGACTTCAAGCTTTCAAATGAGCCCTGGGTTGTTTAGCTACTCCTTCCAGGGGCTTTTTAATAGACGGAGGAATTTAGGAAAGGCAAATTATTACTCTGAAAATGTGCCTTTATTTTTAAGTTTCTTTGCAATGACTATAATAACAAGCATATTTTATTTTAATGATAATTGGTTTTAATGTAAAATATGTAATTTTTACAACTTTTTGCCATTTTCAAGTTGGTTTTTTTTTTATAATTTCATGTGAAGTACATGAAATTCATGTTTTTTTTCCCCCCATTATACATAATGGAGTCTACATAAGGGAAAAATGCTGAATTAATTGAAACATATCAAAATGGACACATTTCACTTGCTTCTGCAAAAATGAAACCAAACATACTTGACATACATATTTGATTATATTTTCATTATTACAGAAAGATTCAGATTTTGCTCCATTATAATCAATAGGATGGACGCCTCAGAAATGATTTTAAACTGATGATATACAAAAACTAAAAATGCCACAAACTTAACATTTTAGACAAGCTTCCTAGGACACATAGAAAATGGCTTCAGTCTGGAGGATATCTCAATTTTAGAGGCTATTTTTACACATTGCAATGAATGAATAAATTCATTTATGAATGGATGCAGGAATTTATTTCATTGTCTTGTCTTGCATATAAAAATACTCAGCCCAAGACACCATTAACAAAATGCAATAGTCCAGTTGCCATGTGTCTAATGCTTCTTCTGGGCTTTACAAAGAAACAAAACTAGCTATAAACATTAGAACATGTGAAACCCAAGTTTTCAAATGGGCATTTAAAGGATTAAATATAAATAGATTTAAAATATATTTTTTTTTTATTAGAGCAAGGACAGGTCTTTGGATTTTGTTAAAAAAAAGTAAGAAAAAATATGAATCTGATTTAACAGCTGGTTTTCTCAGTGGACATTTATGCCCTTAGATAAAAATAAATAAATAAATAATACAGTATGACCCTGAGTGTTCCAGTGCAGTAACAAAAAATACATTTTGGGTATTAAAACTTCAACAAGAATAAAGGCTTTCCACAAAATGTGGTATCTTTAGCATGAACTGAAATGGAAATAGTGTGTCAACTAAGTTTTAAAAATGGCAAAATGGACAAAAATCTCCATAAGGAACCTGAGGGTTAATCTCATGGTTTAAAGTCCTTTATCTGACAACAATGACACATCGGAGTTTAATAATGACATTTTTGAGGCTATTATAAACTATTAAAGAGGCACTATTACACTTCTTTGAAATATTAATTGCTAACACATAACATATTTAGATCACCATGTTAACTTTTACTATTTTGAAAATGCTGTATTCACAGAAAACAAAACAGTGTAATAAAATGTTAGTTTCAGTTTAATTTCAACACCCTGAGTCTCCTCTCCCTTTCTCCCTCATTAACACACTCCTTCTTCAGAGCACTATCACATTACAATCAGGGTACATACCACTAATGAGAAGATGCTGAACATTGTGCCAATTTATGTTTCATGTGGATAGGCCCAGTAAATACAGATTCATTTACCATAAAACAGGTCAATAAATCTGCAAATCTGCATATTCCACCATAGAATTCTTCCCTGTCCTCCAGCTCAGTTTTAAACAATAGTGATTCAACAATGTTGTGATGTCATGTGAATGCAACCTTTTCGAGATATGGGTCTGTACACAAAGGGATGCTGTCCATTGCTGATTTCAATGATGGATGGTGTGGGCAGGACCAGGTGAAAATGTGTTATGTTGTCTGAATTGGTTCTATTATTTGGTCTGAGAAAACTTTTTCATGAGCTGGTTACTTATTCATTTTTGGACTCTGTGTAACTTGCAACTTTACATTTCACTTGCATCAGTTGCCAATTTTGAGGAAGTCTGACAGGCTTTGTAATTCTATAGAGAAGTCCACAAGTGCAGGTAGTGCGGATGCTATATATTATATTTATAATTATGTTACGATATTACTGAGGGCAATAGAAAAAGTAGACTAAATAATTGAAAGCAAAGAATCCTTTTCCTCATGCAATTTACTAAATATTACCTTCACAACTTTATTAATAGTTTGCAGCTGATGTCACCAACATTCTCTGGGGGTGATGTTAACTAAAGGCACTGCTCTGTCTGAAGCTCTGTTATTCAAGTTACGTTAAACTTTAATCTGAGCTTTGTTTTAACACAATGTGACCATAAAAAATGATTTAGCTGGAAATACAACAGGTGAGCTGATCTATGCTGTTAAACAATTCCGTCTCTAATTACATTACAGTCACAAGCTAGCTAGCATTAGCCAACAGTTTTTTAGTTAGTCACTCACTTTTTTGTTGAAAATCAAACACCTAAGCCGACCACCAAACTGTCCATCCCTCCATCCATCCATTTTCTAGCGCTTATCCAGGGCCGGGTTGTGGGAGCAGCATGCAGACATTACAACCATCTTATTTCTGTTTGAATATCTAGTGAGAGTGGTGGTGGTTGTTGGAGGGGCCAGTGACACAGATTGGAAGTCGTGTGATTTAATGTATAGCATGATGTCATTTTGCAATATAGTATCTAGAAAGCTTCTCGTTAAATACAAATAAAAGGCCTTACCATTATTATCCAAAGTAATAGCAATAATAGAAAGCATGGGTTCTCTTGACCATAATTTGAACAATACTATGCTATTTTCCACAGAGGAGATAGTTAGGGATGTCTGTACGGGCCCTACATATCAATCAAGCAACAGGACACTATGTCATCTCTATAACTGTTAAAAAACCATATATTTCCACCATTGTTTCAAACCCAACCATTTCGAGCACATATCTATCTTCTCTCCTTCACTATCTATATAACCTTACTCACTTGTTACCGCTCAGAGGGACTGTGGCGTGGTGGCAGAACGAAGAAATATAGCCGACAATCTGGTCTTTGAAAGATGATTCTTGTAGCGAGAGACGTTAAGTGATAAGAATGACTGAACTTCAGCGCTGAAAGGTCAAATACGAATGCTGGCAGTGTGGTTATTTGAATTCTTTTGGACAAATCCGTAGCATATTCTTCTACTGTACAGCCCCCACGGTGAGTCAAGGTAAGGGAGAGGTGAAGGTGATTCTGAAAAGTACTGCAGCGTGGATGGGAGAAAAGTGCTTTATTTCACAGTGGATCTGAGCTGAGCCAGGATCGCACAGATATAAACAGCGGAAAGCAGACAGGGCTGTTTAAAATTAATGTGCTCTGTAAAGGAACAGCTGCTTGGTATCATCAACATGTTTATAACATACCTCACATGGTCAGTATTTCCCGAATGTTAAAGTTAACTGCATGGAAATATCAATGGGAAGTATCAAAGGTGTGCTATGGGTGAGCGTGCAGTTGAAGGCGCTGTTCGTGACTTTTGCTGTCTTAAAAACGTGAAAAACTGAACTAGTTTTGCAGTAGTCCAAAGTTATTCCTCACTTACCTAAAGCAGAGAGAGCATCGTAATTATTCACCATGATGAGTTTACAAGAGCTTTTCACAACTTTCAGAGACAAGAGGGGAGAGCCATCACAGTAAAGCTAACAATGACTACCATGCAAACACGCACTTCCTGATTAATAAACAAATAATACAAAAAATAGAGTCAGACAGTAAGCAGCAGACATATTTCAACCTCAAGAGCTGCTTATACAATATATCTGTCCTGGCACAAGATACATTTTGTCCCATAGAGGGCCTTTAAAGGAGACATATTATGCATTTTTTGGCTTTAAAAATACTCTTGAGTACCTGCGGTTTAGCATTTCATGTATTAGAACTTAAAATAGCGCCTAACATAAAACACATTATTTAGCAGCAGTTTCGCTCCGTCTGCTTGGATTTGGTGTTGGCATGTCATCTACTGGCAGCACAACCATAAACAAATAGCCATTTAAGCAACGTGACCAGCATGCTAATACCAGCACGTAATTGTAATGGATGCAATGTGAATGCAGACTTGCTCAGAACAAGTCTGCGATGAGTTATCTGAATCTGAATCTGAATCGAATCTGAATCTTTATTGAGTTGAGATGAGTTATGGACTGCCCAGGGTTTCTACCTGTGATGTAACTATCTGGGGAAAATTGTTATGAAATGATTTCTGAGGCTCAAAGCTAGACAGCCTTGTAAACAGGAGTATTGAAACGAATGTGAATGAAGCAAAATACATATCCAGATAGAAGTGGTTGAAATGAGTTTCCTCCACAGGGTGACTGAGCTCCTCACACTACCTCATAGAGATAGGGTGAGGAGCTCAGTCACACTTAAGGCGCTCGGTGTAGAGCTACTTCTTCTCCACGTCAAGATGAGCCAGCTGAGGTGGCTCGGGCATCTGTTCCGGATGCCTCCTGGATGCCTTCTTGGGGAGGTGTTCCAGGCATGTCCCACTAGATAGGAGGCCCCGGGGAAGACCCAGGACACACTGGAGGGACTATGTCTCTCAGCTGGCCTGGGAACACCTTAGGATCCCCCTGGAGGAGCTGGATAAACTGCGTGAGGTGAAGGAAGTCTGCTTAGACTGCTGCCCCTGTCACCCAGTCCTGGACAGAAGATGGGTGGTGGAAAAGTTTAAAAAGTACCCTCACATACAAATCTTTTCTAAGTTTAGTTTTGCTGTATGAAGGTGTTGTTTGTGCTATTATGTTGGTAAGAGGAAATGGAAGGTTTGAAATCCGTTGACAATGGACCTTGAAGTGTGTTTGTTCTTGTTATTCATTTGACAAAAGGGTAATACCTGAGCATGCAACACAACATTAGAAAACTTTAATTCTCATATTGTTTGTCAGATCAACAATTCTCCAGCTTTTTCACTTAATAACAAGTATCTCAAATATACATTTTTTTTTTTTAGAGCTATGTCAAGCTTTCAAATTTGATACTGGACTTGTCAAGACATAAACAATTCTCATTTTTACTGTGTTTTAGTCCATACCTCACAGCTGCAGACAAACTTAGGGAAAAAATCGAAACGTAAATAAAAATTTTTTGATCCGTTTTCTTGTTCCTTTCTCAGTCGCAAACCTGTTTTTTTTTGTTATTTACCCTGCAATGTGTTCAAAAACAACTTCAGTTTTAATTTGTAGTAGTTTTAATCAGCCATTTTAGGGACAATATACAAGTAGTATTGTCAAAATTCACTGAGCGGTTTAATGTGATTGTGTCCACCACATGTGATCACACTGCAGACTGACCACCTCAGTCCAACAGCAGATGTTGCCTTCATCATTAGCTCGCCCTGTTTGCCAGCTCCATTGGCTTTGATACCAGTCCTAGCACAACACAAACTGAACTAGCGAGCTTCCGTAGACTTACATGTCATATAAGAAAAATCAGACTGTTCTTTTAGTAAATTAGAATTCTCGTGTGACCAAGCATCAGCACAGCGCCTCCATCTTGAAGTTCAAAAGGTTCAAATAGAAGTTAGGTTTGAATTTGCAGGTCAGTTGACTGTGAAATGAATTTGACGTTTTGCTGGCTTTCTCTCTGCTTCACACCATTGTGGCACTGGTCAGGTTTTCAACTGTAGAAGAATACAGCGTGCTTATACAAACTGCTCGTTCTTTTAAGGAGACCTATTATACAAAATCTAATTTGTGGAGCTTTTAATCATGCTATAACTGTTTCTCTTTCTCAAAACCACTCAAAGTTTAGAGTGATTCATGCATTTTTGAATAGTGTTTATATTCTGTATTCAAGACGTCACTGTTTCAATCTATCAAAGTTTTCAGTGCGATGTACGCCCATTTTATTTTCTTAATCAGTACACATAGGATTTGCCAACGTCATGTAGCTATTTTGGCAAAAAAGCAAAAACAAAAACACACACACACCAAACACAACACATCTACTGTGATCTGCAGCTATCCGTAGAATCTTCCAGCAGCATAGTCCAGAGAACGGCGCTTTGTTGTGACGGCATTTATGGCATCGTCAGCTCCCATTGGGCTCTGCAGTTTTCCATCCCTAGAGTCAGCTGACCTGTTCTTTTTGGATCAATATTGCTATTTAACATGTCCAATATATAATATATAACATAATGATTCATGGGTGTCATAGATGATAACTATATAGCAGAAAAAAGCACAATATGTCTTTAACATTTGGCCACACAGCTTCAAAAATATAACTCTCGCAGGAAACTGCTGTGTTCTGTACACCAGATAGTGTCAAGGTTGTCACATGAATATACCTCTATATCTTCCACGCTTTCAAATATGGAAGCAAACAAACTTGAACTTAGTTGTAGTTTCTTTCTGTTAGGACAAAGGTAAGTTCAAGTTCAGCCTTGTTTTGTACGATTTGCCTGAAACTGCTAACTGGTACCAAACTAACTATATTTGTTTATATTCGAGTGAGTACGTAAAGAGAGAGAGAAGCATTTCTTTTGTTTTATTAAAGCCCCTCAGTATGTAACTTGACTAAAATAAAAAACATGTTTTCTTTTATTGGATTGAAAAATATAGAATAAAAATGCCTCCTTACTATGAACAGGCTAGCATCTCCACAACCTGACAATTATTTGGCCTGGAGGAGGTCTACTTCTTGTTTCCATGGAAATATTGTTATTTTTGCTCTAATATTCCACATTATGGCCTTAAACTTATCTATCTCCATGGAGAAAGTTCTGAAGTATTGTTGTAACTTTTTACTATCACCCCTTCAACCACTGTGACCACTGTGCTTCTCCAAAGGTCCTCCAGAGGGCGCATAGACTCATCTCCACTGTGATTAATGCATGATGTGCACATGGCCACAGGCTAGTTTTAGACAGTGAATTACAAGTGATGAGGTCAATTACATACAATGAACTGGAATGATTTTACATATGCATTTTAAATAGTATCAAGCTTGTAGCGTCGCAATAGTCTATATTTTCAAAATGTACTCGAATAACCTGGTCAATGCAATAATGTGGATGGAAATGATAAGTTAGCAATAATGCATTTTACTAAATACATTGTGATGCAGACTTGACTGCATTTTAAAGCTTACAGCATACTATGTTACATTTCTAGTGGAGAAAACCTGTCTTCATGTAATGTTCTTACTTTCCTGGAATGTTCCACTGTAAAGCATTTGACTTATTTAATTACAAATATTTTTACTGTTAAGAAAAATAGCAATGTATTTTAACTGTGACCTGGCTGATCGAAAACCTGCTTGTACCAATGGAAACATAAGTTTAATGCCATATTGTGAAACATTCCAGGCAAAGCAATAACAGTTCTATGGAGACGAGCAGTTGGAACTTCCACAAGAAAAGTGACATCATGCATCTTTAAGTGCACCTCATATTTGTTCATGGTACGTCGTCTATCCTTCAACAGAAGGACCAGAAGCACTGCAGCACCTGAGGCAGTAGATCTTGTGTCTGGAGTACTCTTCAGAGGCACATTTCCGCTGGTACCCTGACCGCTTCGCCTTGGAGCACTTCGGCAACGTTCTTTTTAATGCTGAGTAGGTTTCTATTCTCCGGGCATGGCTCCAAGTCCAGGATCAAGGGTCTGCTACATGAGTGAACTGATGTCACCCAAACATAACAAATGAACTATACTTTTTATTTATTCAAGGCTGACCTCTGCAGTTCACAAAAAGACATTAAGTAATTATGTTTGCAGCACTGTGGTGGCTAAAGCTAGAGTAAACTGGAAACTACTTCCAGTTTACCATCATTTTTTTCTGCATTCACCTCTATGATTTGCTTAAAGAGGCGGTATTGCACTCCTATGTGGTATCAATTGCTAACACATAACATATTTAGATCACCACTTTTACGTTTTTGTCGTAAAGCAGACTGGTAGGACCAAAGTATGCGGTACTCGGGAAGGTTTAACAGTGTTTATTTACAGTATAGTGAATAATAATGCAACAAGAGGGGGTAGGAGTGACAGGGAGCTGGGGACACGGTGCGCTGTGTGATGCGTGGTGAGGGCAGGCCGGGACAAGGGATTGAGTGCGACGCCAGGGTCCGGGAACGAGGAGTGCAGGCACAGGAGCAGGGCGAGGAGTCAGACGAGGAGAACCAGGGTGAGAGCCGAGTGCAGGGTGAGATCCGAGGACAAGGTGAGGTGGAAACAAGGTGCACTGTACCAGAGAGCAGGAGCTGGGTCGGAGCGCAGCCAGGAGCGCAGGAGCAGGAGGTTTCCAGGAAGCAGGGTCTGGTAACAGCAGAACTGGAGTTAGCAAACGAGTAGCAGGCAAAAGTACAAAAGGTAAGTAGCTAGGCATTCATGTGGGTATGTGGACGGTCTGGCATCGGCTGTCTGTCTCCTGGACTTCTTGTACAGCAGCCGGTGGTGATGATTGCGTTGATGAGTCCCAGGTGCGCGTGGGAGGAGCAAGACGCTCCGCCCACGACCAGCAATTGACAGACAGCGGGAGGGGGAAGGCAAAACAGGAGACAAAACAGGGCAGGAGTCACGTGATCGTGACAGTTTTATTATTTTGAAAATGCTATATTTGCCGAAAACAACCTATTAACATGTCTGTGTAATCCCTCAGCATCCTGGTACGATCCATATTAAATGAAAACTTCAAATCTGTAAACTGGACAAAAAGTTGTAGAAGTGAAGACGTTTTGCTGCTCATCCAAGGCTCTTCTTCTGTTCTGGTCAGATTATTGGTGGACACTGCTTTATATCTATCTGAAGGGTGGAGCTAACTACACTGAAACAAACACACCTTGTTTACAGTTTCTGTTTGTAGAGCTAACGAGCTACACTAAGTGTGAACTGTGCCTGAGTCATATTTCGCATAATCATTCAGGCTCCTAATGGGTGCTGTCACACCTATTAGCATACTGGCTAGCGCTATTGTTTTCTTTGTTTTGATTTTGGTCTGAGGATGGAACTATAAATAGGAGATAGATGATGTCCAAGGACCCCATTCCTGTTCAAGGAAGGATTCTTTCCTACCAAAAATTGCTTATTTAACTCCCTTCTCAGACCTATTAACATGTCACTCCCCATTCAGAGAGCTGTCACATTATAATTGCCATATGTTCCACTAATGAAACTACTATGTATCAGATTTGTGAAGTTGTAGTGTTTTAGTTTGTATCATGCTTTTATATACTTATGGAAAACTGCTGTGCGGGAGCATGGGTGACGTAGGCTCGAGTCTTGCACAGAATCCTAGTGCTAATAGGGTCGGGGAGAGATCGCTAGACTGCTCAAACATGCATTTAGGACATCTAAAACCTCTTCAGGCCCATTTTTGATGAGGGAACGTTATAACATGGTAGAAAGCTCAGAAAACTTTTATCATAACACCCTCTCTTTAAGCCAGTGAAAACGCAGACTGTACCAATCGGAAACTCAGGAGTATCTAGCTGTTGTATTTGCCTTTTATTCATAATTTAAGCTGCTGGAGGAAAGTGGAGCGCCTCAAATAACCCCAGCAACTCTCTACCATTTCACAGTGCTTCAGCTAACAACATGCAGGACCTCAACAGTCTATTATATCATTTTGTCATCACCTATTCTGGTAATAGATCAACAAATCACTGCGAGTGCTTGTGCCGGCTGCGCACACTTGTCCCGGAGCAGCTGGACTCCCTCATTGCCAGGCGGGGAGTGCCTGATTCCGCTCTGCCCGGATCGGTGTGCGGCGCGCGAGTGTTAGATGAGCCATTGATCCCTCCCAGCAGGCTCTTCCACCAGGCAGGCCGCTCCTCTTCCTCCCCCCTCCTCTTCCTCCACACCATTGACTTTCTGCCACGCTGTTCCGCTGTCATGGCAGGACCTGACATTTAATGATCCTCTGATGGAGTAACGTCACATTTATCACGCAGTGGCAGCTGTGATGGGGCACTATCCGAGGCGCCGGGGTGAAAACAAACAATATCCAGGCTTAAGAGGAAGAACTGCTACAATTGTCTACTGTTGCCTTTGGAAGTACGTCTATCTGTGTCAAACCTGCCTTACCTGCCTCAGGACAAAGGATTAAATTTAGCTATTGCGCAAACTCTGGCACGTTTATGTTGAAGCTGCATCCAACACATTAATATGCACTGTTCTAATTCATAATTTATTCATTCAATAAATAAAAACTGGTCTACTGCCAGTGTTCACACTCTAGTGGGAGAGTAAAGCTGTTCCTATGCAGGGCTTTCTCAGCTTATTTTGATATTCATATATTGAAAAGGGAAAAGACACCATACATAAGGTTTGAAAAGGAACTGACTGATTTCCATTCATCCATTTTATTCCACTTATTTGGGGTGGGGTCGCGGGGGCGCAGGGGCACGGGGGGAGCAGTCTGAGCAGGGACTCCCAGTCTTCCCTCACCCCAGACACGTCCTCCAGCTCCTCCGGTGGGACCCCAAGGTGTTCCCAGGCCAGCCGAGAGACATAGTCCCTCCAGCGTGTCCTGGGTCTTCACCGGGGCCTCCTCCCGGTGGGACATGCCCAGAACCTTTCTATTTAGATATGAAACTGTAATTAGAGCCGCTGTATCACAGTGTACCTGTTTGTTAAGAGTATTTGTTCTTGAGGATTTTTTGTATTTCTAAACCCATGTAAAGTTATATTGCTGTATTCTTCATCAGGTCAGTATTCTTTGCTCCAAATATCACGACTATGTGACACTGTATGTGACTATCGCACCACTTTTAACAGAAATAATTTCCCCCAAGATGGGAAGCAAAAAAAGGGTTTTGGAGGTCCTGAGACCAAACGGGGATGAGCTGAAACGAAAGACTTCAAACTCATAATGGCCCAATGTGTACACTTGAAAAATAATAGGGAGAAAAGCAGTGGAGGGGTCTGGCTCCTGGATTATTATTTGTTAATTTGGATTTTTAGTTGAAATGACACAGAATAAAACACCTTTGCACAACCACAACAGATTACTTTGTGAAATAGTGCTTACAATATCAGAAAAATCCCAGGAGGTTCTGAAAACAAACTGTTGTGAACCACTTTAGTTTAGTTCTGGGATAAAACCGCCCAAAATGACTTCAGATAAATGAAACCAACACGCGTCCAGGGACAGAGGGAGAACCGGCAGACATATTGGATTTGGCCCCAACAGTGCAGTCCCCATCTACCCCTCTCCTCTCTCTCTTTCCTCCTCTCCTCATGTTTGTCCACCTCATTCAGTATCAATCGCATTTGGAATGAGACCATTTTCAAATCCCCACGGGTCTCACCCTCTCCTCGACATTTGACAACCGAGCATGAAAGCACTTACTTGCCTGAACTTCACCTAGGCCTTATCAGTAGGAATGGCAAAGTAAGAATACTCTCAATAATAGATAGAGAGGACTTTTTGGAAGGGTGTCTCTGGCTCTGTGTAGTGAGGTTGGGGAAATGTTGTAAGAAAAAGTCATGGATTTTAAAAAGGAACCGTGTATTTTATTTTTCGTGACCCGGATACTGATTTATTGTTCAGAGATTTATAGACTGTATTAGAAGCTATACTGTACATTTTGTCCATGGTAAAGTAAAGACATACTTATTTCATTCACACATGTTTAATACACAAACCCTGCATATTTGAGCCGAGTTCTTCTCTCAAACTGAAAACATTCTGCTCCACCTTGTGATGTCATGTGGTAATACAGGAAGTGCTCCATTGTGTTTTTAAATGCCATACACGTTCGTTAGAATCATTTTGATTTCATCTTTGGAACTGCCAATTTGTACAAAAGGTAAAAGGGTCAACTTGAAAACTACCACTTTATGACATCACAAGGTGGAACAGAGCATTTTGAGCTTTGGAGATGTAGACAGACTAATAATAAGTTGGTAAACATATGTGAATGAAACAGAACAATAATATAATAATAATACATTTTATTTGTAATGCACTCTTCATTCCATAGAAACTCAGAGTGCTCCAATAAAACAACTTTAAATCAATACTAAACTGCTAAATGCTAAAAAAAAAACCCATCAACGATAAGCTTTTCTAAATAAAAAGGTCTTTAGATGAGCTTTAAAAAAGTCCAGCTCTGTGTGGCTCTCAGTTGGACAGGGAGACAGGTCCAGAGTCATGGTACAGCTGAACAGAAGCTCGGTCCCCCATCGTACGGAGCCTAGTGGGGGGGACCTGAAAGAGCCATCTGAAGATCTGAAGGTGCAGTTTGAAGATTACAAAGTGATCAGGTCTTGCAGATACAGCGGTACCTGACCAGTGATGCATTTATGGATCAGCAGAAGGATTTTGTATTCAATCCGGGACGAAACAGAGAGCCAATGCAGTGATTTGAGAATAGGAGTGATATGTTCAAATTTTTAGACTTTCATTAGGATTCTGGCGGCTTAAAACTCAGAAGAGTCAATTTCGTGCTATACAGGACCTTTAAAAGTTTTTTTTAAAGTTCAAAAACATCTTGCAAACATGCATTCATACTGTGAACATACTTGCGTCACATAAGTTATCCTGTATACTAAAACACTCATTATGTTCCAAATCGACGTTACCACCAAGTCCACCCACCACTAAATTCCAATTGCAGCTATTTTTTTTACACCTCGTTTGAACTGCTTCACTCCTCAGCGTGACAAGCAACTGCTCACACGCTCATAAGCCTGACTTTAATTTTCTCTTTAGCCTATACATTATTTTAAACTGTTTGGTTTAATATCTCGTCCATCCAGGAGACTTCTTGGGTTTAAAGGCAGTCATCTTGACATTTCAGATGCCATTCATTTTCAATATGAAGGTTTTGTGCTGAGGCGCTAGAAATGACACCCTTAAAGAGTTATACACTGAAACTTGCCTGGCCTTGTTTGCAATGTCCTTCATCTTAAAAAATATACTGAACACATGAAATGCACATATTAAGATGTCCAAAAGTAGTTCAATAGTCTGAGTAATTGCAACAAAGGACCTTGTATAAAAACCAATGCAGCCAATACAGTCTTTGTTGCTTCGGGCGTATGAGATTTGTCTGCTTGTTTTTTCTTGACCACAATCCAAACTTTTAATACGCATCCATAGACTGTCCATGGACACGATTCATCACAAGTGGAATTATTCTTAAGTGACTCATATTATTTGGCGAGAACAAAAAACATCCCAAGTGCGCCTTTCGCCTCCAGCTAACGGTCTACATTACATCTGAAAAGAAAAGGAATTGCATTGTAAGTTAAAATCATGACTTTGAGGTCGAATAATTATGCATCCCACGGTGTTATGCATAAAACGAACGCCTAGCTAATTTTGACCGAGAGAAGAAAACGCAAGGAAGAGAACGAAAAATAATAAAGGACATTGCAAGAGATGTGTTAATTTACAAAAGGCTTAAGGAATAGATAATTAAGGCAAGCTGCGGGATTTGGAGAAAGTGCTGAGTCCCGAAGACACAAAATATTTATTCATCAGCCCATTAATGTTTAATTCCTTTTGCTCTATTTTAAAATGGAAAGAGAATGGTGCGAAGCTTTGAACGGTTGACCTCGTATGTACAAGTGTAGGCGGAGTCTGAAAGGCCTCGGGGAAACTTGAAATCACAAAGGGATAAAACATGTCCGGTTGAACATAGAGAATTAGCATGAAGTTATTTGGTTATTTCCGTTACAGTAATGGAAGCACTGATTGTACTAATGCTGATGCAATGAACGATGATTACAAGTGAGCAGACATGGATCACTTCTCTTTATTATAGAAGCCAGATCACGATTTCAGTTCTTATCACAGTTCATCTTGACGTGATAATAATAATAATGATAAATAATTTTATTTATAATGCACTTTACATTTGAGGACAAATCTCAAGTGCTACAATAAAAGAACAACACCAATAAAAAAAACAAATAAAATTAGCAGACATAATAAGATTTTTAATTAGCAAACATATGCTTTTTTAAGATTTTTAGACCTTTCTTTAAAGTATCCCCTGTCTGTGGAGCCCTGAGGTGGTCTGTGGAGCCCTGAGGTGGTCTGTGGAGCCCTGAGGTGGTCTGTGGAGCTCTGAGGTGGTCTGTGGAGCCCTGAGTTGGTCTGTGGAGCACTGAGGTGGTCTGTGGAGCCCTGAGGTGGTCTGTGGAGCTCTGAGGTGGTCTGTGGAGCTCTGAGGTGGTCTGTGGAGCTCTGAGGTGGTCTGTGGAGCTCTGAGGTGGTCTGTGGAGCTCTGAGGTGGTCTGTGGGGCTCTGAGGTGGTCTGTGGAGCCCTGAGGTGGTCTGTGGAGCCCTGAGGTGGTCTGTAGAGCCCTGAGGTGGTCTGGGATGGCATTTCACAGACGGGAAGCAGCAGCCTCGAAGACCCTGTTTCCCATGGTTTTGAGCCATGTCCTGGGCAGGAGGAGATGGTGCTGTTTGGGTTGACCGGGTCTTTTGTAGTTTTTCTATTGCCTGCAAGAGGTTAATAAAGTAATCTGTTTCTTCTGAACGTTCACCCTACACTGTGAATGGTCAAATCCAGTTGTCACCATCAGCCTTATAGCAGCTAATCAACAAGAGATGTGGATAGGACAAAGAGTCTGTGTTTGAGCAGACAGTTAAATAGAAAAAAAAAAAAAATAAAATAGAAAATTACAATATGGCAATATGAAGAAAATAGATTGCCACAGGAATGAGATCTCAAATCGATATTCATCACCGTGGCATTATGCTTTTGTCTTCTATAAAGTTATAATCTATGACAATTTGGATCATTGGGCATTTAAAATTGCAATATTGATCTAATAAAAGAAGCAAGTTCCCAGACTTCTGGTTGAAAACTGAGGCGGTGCTTTTTTGAAACAATGGTGTCTTGAATGCAGAAGAATAAAGATGATTCTAAATATAGCTTCAAATGGGTAAATGAGAAAAGAAAACCATCGTAATATGTTTAAAAGCCACAATATAAAGATTTTTTCTACTGTGCTTGGTGTTGAGGTCTCATGCGTGATGTGGGATCACAATGTAAATCCATGTCTGTGGATCTGACCCCTCTACCAATAATGTTTTCTTTTTTTTTTTTTTATTCAAGAGCGATGACAAACCACCAACCTTTGTATCAGAAGACACACACTTGACCAACTCTATGATCAACTCTCTCCCTTTTTCACACTGTTATTGTTGTTTTCATAAAAGATGATTTCTCAAGATTGATCTTGTAAAAAGTTACAGGCACAAACGCTTCTGCTATCATGCACACTTCAGTTTATTATTTCTTCAGAGATACACTGTTTAACTGTTGTGGTGAAGGGTACTTCCACCGGCTTGTCTCCATGGTTATTTACTTTCCTTAATGTTCCACAGTATGGCATTAAACATACCCATTTTGGATTTATCCAACTACCTATACTCAGAAACATTTTCAAAAACATGTGCTCTTACTGTGAGTGGGGTCGCCTCTTCACAGATCTGACCTGTGACTTGACCTTGTGGCATCAGCTGCTTCTCTCTATGTAGATATAAGTTAAATGCCATACTGTGGAACATTCCAGGCCATGTATTATCACTTTCATGGAGACAAGCAGATGGTAGACCCTCAGCTATATCAATTAATTAGCATATATGTATTTTTACATTAACAAACCTCAGTATAACAACCACTGTCTAGAACTTTGAAACTCACTATCTATTTAACCATGTTTTTCAAAATCCTTCACTGTCTTTGCTTCTCCAGAGGAAGACGCCTTTTTTGGGGGAATCAAAATTTAAACAGCCAAGATTCCACAAAGGGAATCAAAAAATAGACTACCCTCCCCACGACATCCATTCAGAATTTGTCTTACTTGGGGAACCCTGTGGTCTGGTAGAAAGCATGTCACTCCATCTTTCCATTCTCTTGGGTTTTGGAGGCAGGCATAGATCTTCGGTAAGGAGGGGCGGATAGATAGTGACACGTCTGCGCTACATATCATGTCCCACGTAGCCGTCCTCCAGCCATCCGTCAGCACGTTGAGATGGATGCGGCGAATGGGGTGACGCCAAGACCCACCCGCGAAACCGTCACGCACTTGATTTGTCTGCTGCCTAATTATATGGCAACAAACGACTTGCCAATCACCGGAAATATATTGTCTGGTTTTATCTCAGGAACTCATCAAGTCAACCCAATTAAAAGCGGCAATGAGAGAGACATCGCCGGCGAACGGGGCTCTCATTCAGCTAATTCATGATTGCCAATTAAAATAGAATAGCGTGCAAAGTTGTAAAGCTGTCAGGAGGGCCAAGCTAAATTACCCTTTTCCACTTTGAATGATGGATGCGTTCATTGCTCTCCCTTATCTTATTTATTCGACGCGCAGAGCTGTAGCGAAGGGGGGAGGGGGATAAAAGCAGGAACAGTTTAAAGAGTGTGTCGCTAATGAAGAACGTCCTTCGCTTTAGAGAATGTGCCAGCGGCTGATTGTTTAGCTTCACGCGATAGTGCAAGGGAAAAAAAGACCTAATTGAATCACGTACAGTGCAATGGCATGTGCATGACCAAAGCCTCCTGCTGCCAGCGCTTAATAAAATACACTGGCAAACAGGCATGAGATACTACAGCCAGGCAATTATAAAAGTTAATGGTAAACTGTGTACAGTGTTGTAACAAGAATGTATTCTTAACCTGCTGCGATGTGTAATTTTCTTTCAGTATGCACAAAGCTTGGAGAACTAAGCATGGGGGCAGCAGTAGCTCAGTTGGTCGAATGTTCATCCACTAATCCCACGGTTGGAAGTTCAAATCCTGCTCTCGACATAAG
The DNA here is from genome assembly GCA_019594935.1 of Periophthalmus modestus. Lineage (NCBI taxonomy): Eukaryota > Metazoa > Chordata > Actinopteri > Gobiiformes > Gobiidae > Periophthalmus > Periophthalmus modestus. The sequence goes on from JAIEZT010000021.1 coordinate 4,385,305, forward strand.
TATCATTGGTAGAGCAATCAGATCCACTGACTATTTGGATGGTTTTCTGCACTGAATAAAGAAAAAAAAAAAAAAATGCATCATTGCTGTGAGCAGGCTTGCATTTCCACAAACCTGACTTATTTGGCCTGGAGGAGGGCCTCCACCTGCTTGTTTCCATGGAAATGTTTATTTGGCTATAATATTCCACAGAATGGTATAAACTCATTTATCTCCATGGAGAATGTTCCAAACTTGGGTCACAACTCTTCTTCTCTGAAATCTTCTGAGATTTTAGAAAGGGATTTTGAATACTATAAAGCATTTATTTATAATGTAATAAAATAAGATTTGTTTTGCTCCATTAGAGATATACACTGCCTGGCCAAAAAAAAAGTCACCACCTGGATTTAACTAAGCAAATATGTACGAGCCTATAGATACAAGTCAGTTCTAGGTTCAGCAACAGTCTGTGCTCAAAGAATGAGGTCAGTGACTACCTGAATATACTGAATGACCAGGTTATTCCATCAACGGCCTTTTTCTTCCCTGATGGCACTGGCATATTCCAAGATGACAATGCAAGGATTCATCAGGCCCAAATTGTGTGAAAGAGTGGTTCAGGAGCATGAGATCATTTTCACACATGGATCCACAGAGTCCAGACCTTAACCCCACTGAGAATCTTTGGGATGTGCTGGAGAAGCTTTGTGCAGCGTCAGACTCAACCATCATCAGTGTAAGATCTTGGTGAAAAACTGATGAAACACTGGATAGAAATAAATCGTGACACTGCAGAAGCTTATCGAAACAATGCCACAGCGAATGCGTGCAGTAATCAAAGCTAAAGGCGGTCCAACGAAATATTAGTGTGTGTGACCTTTTTTTTGGTGGTGATTTTTTTTTTTGGCCAGGCAGTGTATATTCTAGAGCCGCCCCCATATGATCAAAATAACATCTGCTGTGCTTTCTGCAGCTAATTATACAGTGTTTTATTGCACACAAACCAGGAAGTAATACAGAGGAGCTGTTAGCGTGCTAGCTGTTATTACCATTACCATAACAGCAAAACTCCACTCTGGCCCCTGAAAGTTACGAAAAGCACTTATAAACTTGCTATGAATGATTAGGATGCCAGGAATGTGTTGGGAAAGTGAGGAATATTGTAGTCTATTGCAAATTGGTAAAATGAACTAGTTCTGTCCTTTTACATTTCTAAGACAGTCAAATCGGGCACAGCACTTACATAAACACTGGAAGAGAAAGAAAGAGTGAAAAAGGCTTGGCTGGCAAAATGGTTGTTCTGAAATAAAGTTTGTAGATCGACTGTCACTTTTGCCAATTCCTATGTAGTTGTGATTTTGGGCAAGATTAGTGGAAGTGGAAGAAGAGTGTTGCCCAAGGTTACAACAGTAATAAACACTGAAAGAAAGGATTCAACCACCAATCTCTCAGTTTGCTAACAGCCATGTCCATCTGTTGGACTTCTATACCCACATAAATTGATCACGGTACATGTTATAAAGTGAAATATTCCATCACATCTGCTGCCGTTTCAATGTTAACCAGAATATGGCTAAAAACTGTCAGATAAATCCTGAGTATAATGCTGAGATACAGTGGCATAGTGCGAATAGTGTCTTCTATAAATGGACTTGCACAGATTGATGTTCTACAGTATCAGTTTACTGGAGTTCACTGAAAGCATTCAATTTACCCACACCGTAAATGTGCACAGCGCTGACTAACGGTCTGTTCTCTGTCAATACAGCCATTAAAATGTGTCCACAACGGTTAAAGCAAAGGCAACTTATCCTGGTTGTGTCTCTTGCGTCATTAGCCACTGTTGCCGTACTATTGATGGCCTAATTAAAACGTGTCAGCCTGAAATATGTCACATTTTTAAACGCTGGAATTGATAGCTCACATTAATTTTCGCTTTTCTGAAAATGACCTTTAATTTCGCTCACCGATTGCAGCCTTGTACACCTTCGCGGTCTTGCCTCCTGAAACAATATGTCAGGGCGTTTTGACAACCACACCTCCCCATTCACCGGTGTACGGCCTTTCAAATTCAGCTCCTGGAGAAGTCTGTAGTGCAGTGGAGAGACATGGCATGTTCACAGCTTCATCGTAACAGTTTCCTTAGTAACTCATTACTACAATTCATTCAGCAAATGTGGAGAAGAGCTTGGCAAAACATATTGTTGGGTGAAATCTAAAATTAAAATGACACAAGTGCAGGTCCTCATGTGAGCTTTAAGAATCAAAACATACCTGGACGTTGTGTTTTGTTTCAATCACACATATTTGAGTAATCCCATATTATTACACTGTCTTCTTCCATAGATACATTAAAAAAAATCTCTGTTCTACCTTGCGATGTCAGGTAGTGGTAGTTTTCAAATTAAAAGCTACTTTTTACATTTTGTTTACTAGAGCTTGGCAATTCAAGGACTGAAATTACCTAAATTTTTCTAGTGAAGGTGTGTGGAGTTTAAAAACACAGCACTAAATGTATTGCCACATGACATCACAAGGTTGTGTTTTCAGTTTGAAAGAAGAACACAGATTGGCAGGGCTTGTGTGTTAAACATGTGTGAATGAAACAAAACACAACTTTTTTGATGAGGAAAAACATTATGACATTATGACATAGATCATACAGTACAGTGAGAGCCATGAGTTTGCTGTGACCACAATTTGACCACAGACAGGAGTCCATTGATGGTTTATGCACTTAAAACTGCAGACATTTGGATTTTTACCTGTGACGCAACAATCCTGACAAAGCAGGACGCTGAGCATTATTGAGAGCTCAGTAAACACTACTTTAGATTAATGGATTATTGAAACAAGTGCCAATAACACAAATACAACTCCATGTATGTTTTTGATGAGACAACAATATTACATAGTTATAAGCTAAAAAAAATGGCATAATAAGTCATTATTCTCTTCAAACTGCATTGCTGCTTTTACTGGGAGTGTTGTTTGCAACATACCTCAAGGAAGAGATGCATAGCCTATGCTAGGGATTCTGGATAGGCCTTCTTTCTGGCCATACAATGTGAATTCAAAGCAAAAGTTATATAATTTCTTTGCTGCTTTCTGGACTTAAATGGAGTGAAAGCTCTTCTGACACCTATTCCCTTGTTGACTTAATTTTAGTTTCCCCTGTGGCATTTCTGTGCTTGTTTTTCTCTTCTTTTGTCAGGCATTATGCTGTTTGACTAACTCCTGTTTTCTTGAGTAGCCCACACTTTAGGGACACTAGTTTGGCAACTTCTAGCTGTTTGGAATGACAAAGCATCTAATTCGACCTGTCCGTTCTTCAAGTAATTGTCCACCACGCTGAAGTTTGTAAGTTTGTATATTTTAAATACAAGTAAGCTTTCTACTGTAGCTTTATTTGTCAGCATATAATCCATTCTCCAGTTGGCGTTGTGACAGCAAAAGTTTGCTCTTTCCTTGGAAAGTTGCAAAACACGCTTATTAACTCTTCACTGAGAATAATCAGGATGCTAGGAGTGCATAAGGTGAGGAAGTGAGGACGTGAGGAATAAGTTTGGACCACTGCAAACCGTTTAAGTTGAATTAAATGTGGTTTTCACATTTTTAAGACAATAAAAGATACAGCGCCTTCAACACAATAAATATACAGCAGAACATGAATGATCTCAAATAACAGCAACCTCATCTATCTCCACAGTCTGATTAGACAGAGCAGTTTCACACCACCTTTGGAGAGCTCCACTCAGAATGAAAACTGATGTAACAAAGAGAGCAATGTAACCAGGGGTGCAAAGTCACTAATTACGAATACTAAAGTTTAAACCTTTACTTGCACTTGTAATTGAGAATCATTTTAGCCATGTTTAGCCATGCTCCTCTGTACCGACAAACACACACACATATAACAGCACAGCAGCAGATTGATATTGAGTTTTGTATAAAATCGCTATCTAAAATGTGTCTAAAATTGCATTATGAAGGTTCTAGTAACTTGTATTGTGAGTAGCATTTTTCGTGTACAATTTTGGTAGCAGTACTTGTATTTGTGTACCTTATTCGCCAAGTGACTGTACTTTTACTTGATTACAAATTCTCAGAAGTCTTGCCATCACTGAATGTAAAGTAAAAACCAAGCTGTAGTACCGCCATTAACCATTTTAGCTTTTAAATAATCCTTGTTGGAATCTTTATGCCCAAGAGAATCCCTTCAAACAATCTCCTGATGTCGACATGTTAGCGGCCCTGGGCTTTTCCTTCACACAGCTGCAAGAAAAGAAAAAGAAAAAAAAAGAAAAAACGTGATCGTCTCCGTTTGGGCGACAGTTTGTTCTCATTCTCGGGAGACATGCACCGCGGGTCGAGCTCTTTGCAGCAGATTAAAAGAGTGTCGCTAATGTCAGCCGGGCGCGGAATCAATGGCCCCGCGTCAGGAAATGAACGTTGTGACGGAAGGCGGGCGACCACATCACGCTCCTGTCAGCCGCTCCCAACCCTTCGCTTTTTCTCTGTGGCAGCTGCACCGGACCTAAGGGGGGTCTTGTCAAAAGGACCCGTCGCGATCGCGAACCATGGAAAACCCCAGGGGGAGCGTCCCGGAAAAGGCCCAGCGGCGCTCCGAGACACTGGCAACATCGGCTCAATCAACTGCTGCCACTCCATTCTAAAGCTAGAAAACTTTTTCTCATTTCGAGCGTGGTTTTGTCCTCACATGAGAAATCAAAGTGGTGCGAGTGTGAAAACAAGCCGGAATGAGGTCAGAGGAGGAATTGGTACATGCATCAGGTTCTTTATAGAGAACGTTGTGCCAGTTTTAGTGCAAGCCTTAGCTACCAACATATTAGTTCTACAAAGCCATTTTGTAGTTTAAAAAAAAAAAGGTTGTTACAATTTACTTCCTGTCAAAAAGTACGTGGATATTAGTTTACTTTTTGGCTCTCCAGGCAGAACTGTACACCTCTCAGAGCTTTGTATTTCATTAAATGTCATATGTGAACAGTATTAGAGTAATGTTTTGTCTTTAACGAAACACTGAAAGGCTCCGTACCTGATTTTACCAGATTTTTTTCCCTTTTATTTGAGCGAAATTTGTCTGGCCACAGTACAGATATGTCCTTGAGGTCAAAATTATTTTGCTACATGCTGTCTGCATCTAATTCTAAAACATTTTACTGCCCCATAATCAGGAGGTGTGTGTTACCATGCTTTGGTTGTCTTTGTTTTTTTTTGTTGATTTTTTTTGCTTTACAGTGACGGCAAAACTCTGCTCTTTCTCTGAAAATTGTTATTTAGAAAATCATCACAATGAATAATTATGTTCGGAATGAAAAAGATAAATGAAGAGTTGAGGAGGACCACTAGAAACCGTTTAAATTAACTTTTTCTGTCATTCACGTTTTAAGACAGTCAAAATCAGGTACAGAATGCTTTCATTTTAGGGGGATAACCCTTCCAGAAGGCCCCAGTTTGTCCAGGATACAATGAGTGCTACCTACTTTGTCGCTGTTTGAACCTTTAAACTAAGTTAACATGCACCAACCACCAGAGCCTACCACATAAGTATATCTGTGCTATTTACTTAAGTGACTGTAAAATAGACACTGGGCACCAACAGCTCAATAAACTGCAGCTCTCCCTTCTCCTTCCCTTATGACTCCCTGTCATCTCTTCAGTGTTCTGTCAATAGAGGCAAGAAAACACAAAAAGAATCTTAGAAAAGCCAGCTCAAAATAGACCACTTTATTTTGAAAAATGCCTTGTCGACTTCTGAAGTGACTTGGAAAAAAATCATTTTAAACTTAAATAAATCAAACACTGGGTAAGTAAGTTGCTGATTTGTGTAAAGACCAGTGCATCTGATGTCTATAGAGTACATTACAATATTGACTTGTGCACTAAAAGTATTCAAAATATGACCAGAATATAGTACTTTACATACATGTCCAAACATTTCTCATTAAGAGCCACATATAAAAACGCAGACAAAGCTGAAGGCCGACTGAGGGCCATAGACTGGTCGCCAATACAGTCAATACTTAAAATCTGTTTTATTATTACAAGTTAGACTGAACCATTAGATCTTTATTCATGCTTACATCCTCAGCGGGCACATTAAATATTTGATATGGGCTTGTTAAAGTAGATTTTCAGAAATATACAGTAAAAAGTACTGTTTAAGGTAATATGGGCCAATTCACCTGGAAGCTTGAGGGCCAAGAAAAATTGATCTGAGGGCCGCATTTGGCCCCTGGGCCACAGTTTGGGCATGCCTGTACTAGCATTACCAGTTGACCCCATTGCTAGCTTAGTTTAGACTCAAGGAACAACAACAATCTTACTTACACAAGTGTTTTCAGATTATGATGTAACATGCTTCCTTTGGTACTTATCGGTGTTATTGCTGATGTTTATTGACTTCAAAGCCTGAAGAACAGAACTAGTTCATTTTAAACTGTGCCGTGGTCCAAAGTTAATCCTCACTTACCTTATGCATTCTGAGCATCCTAATTATTTATAATGATGAGTTTATAAGAGCTTTCCACAACTCCCAGAGACCACCATGGTAAAGCTAACTATCATGCTGACTCACGCTTCCTGATTATTGAACAATAAAATTATTCTATCTAAATTATTTTGACAATATAATTTATCTGTACTGGGGCAAGACAAATTTTGCTCAAATACACGGAAACAAATTGAGTACAGGACCTTTAAGATGAAAAAGTGACGCTTTGGGGATGGGCATATTATTGCTGTTGCTTATAGAAGGCTGTATTGATGAAAAGCTCCATTGTTTAATCTGAATTTCTGATTACCACAATTTTCCACACAATGGATTTAATCGCTGTACATTACCCAGCCTATTTTCTTTCATCTTTGCGCATGAAATCTCATAATGACAAATCACAAATGGCATTTTCACACATTTCCAATATAGCTTCTGATATTTGAGACCGATTAATGAGTATGCCTTTTTTAAATTAGAGAAAGGTTTATATTAATTGCAATTGTCGCAAACAAGCCTGCCAGAGGGAAATTCCACTATTCTAAATGTGTAATTAGCAAACAAGCCTTCGCAGCTTGGCCAACTTTTGAAAATGCATTACACAAAATACAGAATAGCAAATGCCTGAGTTGACCTTCACTTTGGGGACAAAAGAAGACGGGAGATGCGATGTTCAGTGACATGTCCTGGAGAATAAAGACACCAGCGGCGCCTGGAGGAACTGAAAAGGTTGCGGCCAACTGCTGTGGTCAGCTGTAGCAAGGAAACCAACTGGCAAATGTCAGTCGCACTGGTCTGTGGGCATGCCTCCTAATCCAGCTGGAACTTACGGAGACAGACACTAGCTTTCTCCTAGCATGAGCGCAAGGAGAAAATCGTCCCTTTGACATTTAAGGCGCAACAATGGGCTACAGCGCATTTCCAAATCAAATGTGGGTGTCAGGTAATTCTAGTCATTTGGGTTCGACGAAAGGTAAGAATAGTTCCTGAGGCATATTTTTTTGCAGCGCTTAAAATGACAGGATTTTGTGAAAAAGAAATAAAGGGAATTGTGGAAGTTATGGCATGTGAAGTATATTGTCTAACACAGATTGTCAAGGATCTGATTCGTCAGCAAAAGACGATGGAGGTGACAGGAGTGTTCATGCACAGCATACGCAACGCAGTGAAGTGAAACTGTATTTTGGCTTTCACTAACAAGAATTACAACACGCTCTAAGGGTGTAGACATGGCCTTATTAATCATGATATAATATTATTTTAATCTCAAAAACATAGCTGGAGTTTGGTGAGGTAAAACTATTATTGTGTCAGCGTATTGCTCATTTTGACTTGTTCAAGTCGAGGATAGAAATACTCCTCATAAGGAGTATTCCTTTATTACAGTTTAAACTTGTAGAGACAAACTTTTATAAAGTAAGCTGCTGTAAATAAAGATCATTTACTTTCAAAAATAAAGCTCAAATAATAATAATAATGTTTTAATATAATAATTAATCAGTAGAATCTTCTCACAAGAATAAAATAAAATTTAAAATACTGACATTCAAGATGTAGATTAGCACTTTACCAAAGTGCATTTCTTAAAGTTGAAGAATTCTAATAAGAGAATACTATGAGGAGCATTTCTATTTAACAAACTAAAATACGTGAAGATGAATTTTACTTTTTGCTGTTACCAAACCTCAGCTCTTAAACTCCCTTTATTATGAAGAGTACTGTATCTGTTAGCATGATGCTGACCGTATCTATGCTGCTACTTCTTGCTTTAAAAGATGGCATACACTACTATGCAGAGTTCCCACCAGAAGGCATCAGCCGGGTAATCCAAAGTTTCATATATTCATTGACGTAAGTTATAAAATGTGATATGAAACAACAATGCAAAGTTATCCAAAAAATTGTATGAACTAGAAAAAAAATACTTTCAGAAAGTTGTGGCAGGAGCAACAAACTTCTTTGGAAAACTCCAGGACAAAGGCTCATCCGGTGTGTGATTCATGCAGGACTGTTTTGTTTTAACAAAGTCTTATGACAAATTGCATTCTCTTTCCCTTCTGCTGTCAGTGCACACAGCACACAGCTCAGAACATGGCATCTGCTTGGGTGAGTCACACCTCTGCACTGCTCCACAAATGGAACCTACTGAGCACATTGCAGAGTTTTTAAAAGGATCCACCAGTGTTAAAGCAACAGTGAAAATGAAACATTAGAATGTGTTCACGTAAACATATTGTAGCAGTGTCATTCAATAATACTGACACTTTTAACTGGCCTGGCAAGTCCACAATGATATCTCTGTATTTTTATACAGAGGGATATTAATCTGGTCAAAACTCCTTCTGTCACGCCTCGAGCCAGGTTCAAACACCACTGTGCAGTCAGATTTTTTTTATTTCAGTGAAGCATGTGAAATGAATTAACAAAATGAATTTAGTGCTTCGCTCATTGATTCAGCAGAAATCTACGATGTTTTTCAGTCCCCTGTGTCGCAGTCCCCAGTCACACCCATCTGGACTCGGGGAGATTCAGTGGTCACTCACATCCATGTTAAGTATTTGAGAAGTTTGTATTGCAGGTCCCAGTCAACCAAGTTCATAAAAAAGGAAATGGTTGAAAAAAATAATTATACCTTAATTATCCTTAATTAATCATCAAAGAAGGTGTACAGAGGTTCAGTTGTGTGAAATGCATATGTGTGTGCATAATCCAACAAAGTATCAGGAGGATGTTTCTAGTGGCTCAAACATGTCCAGGAATCACTGGCGGAGAATTTCAGATATTTCTCTAATAATGTGCAAATAGTCTCCCTCCACTTGCAAAGCCTTATTTTGTATCCACATTATTACATTTGCACCTTGGTGTGTACTACCTCTTCCAACAAAGCTATTCCTTGGGTAACAATATATGCTCAAGATTTCCCAGATTAATTTCTGCAGCACAAATGTGTCTTTGAAAAGAGTTGCCTGCTAGATTCACTTTCTCTGTTCAAGAAGTACAAAATGATTAGTAATGTATTTTGTGCTGTTGGGCTCTTCTCACTGACTCAGCGAGTGTCTTTGGCTCGTACCAGCCCATTCACATTAAAGACAGGGAGAGAAAGCTAATGGGTACAAAAGATACTCCTGGAACTTAATGAGAAACGTTTGAAATATGCCTGAAGAAGAAGAAGAAAGACCTGTTCTGCTCCTCCGAGTTTGTCGGCAGAATTCATTATGCGCCCACTGAGCCTTGTGTATTCCCTTGTGTCACTTGTTGGGTGATCCAGTCCATTATTATCAGCTTAGATTGGATTAAGCTCTTACACCACAAGCCACTGAACAGGGCTTTTTTATTTTAGGTAAGTGAAGTAACTCAAAAACAGTGCTCTTTTTCGCAGAATTAAAATTAACAACCCTCCTGTTGTTGGATGCGAGCTTAACCCACTGCACCATAGCCCCCATGTCTAACATACCAGGAGTGTTGATTCACATAAAGTATTGATTAAGTGGTCTTTTTATTTTATTTAGTAACATGATAGATCATTCAAAATTTGAAGTAATTTGAAATCTACTGGCAGCAGTGGAAATTAACCATAGAACAAAAAAAGCTAGCCATTTAAGCAACGTTGCCATGCAAATATAAACCCGCAGTTGAACTGAACACAATTTGACAGCAGAAATGTTTGGAACGAGGCTGGCAACAATTTATGCACAGGAGACCTCCACATTTCCACCTGTGACATAAACTTGTAAACAGGATTAATGCAACAAGCGTGAATGAAGCTAGATACAACTCCAGGTATGTTTTAGATGAGGGAACAATGATATAACATGGTTAAAAACTCAATAAAGGGAATTTTGCATAATTTGTGTCTTTTAGTGTCTTGCCCAAGGCGTGCAAAGAACAGACAACTGATTTAAATGCTCTGTGCCTGATTTTTATTTTATAAAAACATCAACAGCAGAGCTAATACTCTCTCTACACTCTAGTGCCACAGTGGGGCGCCAGTAGAAAAAAACAAAACATTGTCATTAGGCAAGGCACTTCACCAACACTCACACACACACTCACACACCACCACTTTCATACTAGGCAATGTGGGTGGTGGTCGGAAAGGGCCGATGGCACAGACTGACAGCCTCGCTTCTGTCAGTCTGGCCCAGGGCAGCTGTGGCTAGAGTAGAAGTTTGCCAACACCGAGTGTGGAGAGAAGGTATAATGCTCTGTAGCGCCTCTGAGTGTCCAAAAAAGTGCTACATAAATACAGTGCATTATTATTATCATTATTACATCATTTTAAATGGTTTGCATGGCTCTAAAGTTCCTCACATACCTTATGCAGTCCGAGCATTCTAATTATTCACCATGATGAGTTTGTAAGCACTATTTTGTCACAGTAACTTGGACAATGAATCGCTTTATAATTACATGAGGAGATTACACAATCAACTTATTTCGACTTCTCAAGAGCAGCTTGTACAATATATCTGTACTGAACCTATTTTTGGAAGTTCATGCTATTTAAAAAACTAACTACAGCCATGGTTTCAAAAAGTAAAGTTTGAATTCCATTGGAAAGTTTGAAAGAAGCATGTATATGAACATGAACCGCTTCCCTGACTGTTCATTTCCTCCCCTGTCCTTTAGCGGGACATTCCTTTGTCTCTCTCGGCAGGACGCTGGTGCCATAGCGGGGGCCGACATGACTACTACATGATTTTCACACCACCTGCACGTTGCTGTCTTTTCTTCCGTCTGTTTTTTTGCTTTTGTTTTCACCTCTACATCTCCCCCTCACTGCCAAATAAAAGAATACGCTGCTTGTCGCCTTGTTACTCGGTGGCCAGGAAACACGGACTGGCTTGTTGGAGCAAACAGAATGCAGATGATTATGGTGTGGGGAGAAATGGAAAGATGTGAAACATGGGGGGTATAACAAGCTCTTTTGCCAACCAAGCAACCGTGAGTGGCATGGAGTGAATGCAACAAGCACGTTTTTTTTCTTTTCTTTTCTTCAGGTTGTCTATCGGAGCATGCAACCACACATTTTGGGACGCTACCCCAGTTCCTTGCCCCCTACAGTCCAGAGGTGGGTAGTACTCAGTTGCATTTACTTGTGTAGCTTTTTAAAGAAATTGTACTTTTCAGAGTACTTTTCTCGCAGCATACTTTTACTCGTACTTGCGAAAGCGACCCTAGCCATCAGGGGGCCCTAAGCAGAATTTGTCGTTGGGACCCTTGCCGCTTCAGTGCAATGTATTCATATTTGACAAAATGAAGACAATGCTTTCATCATCTCAAAAGTAATAGTATAAAAACGTGTAAGGATGGGCAGTCGGGAGGATCACAACAGAACTTTTTTTTTTTTTTTTTCTTCTAGGCGTTTTTTCCTGATTTCCGGTGCATTTTAATGTGTTCCAGTTGACTAAAGTGGGTTTACATTTAATTCTTTATGTTCTTTATGTAGTTAGGTACTGTAAGTACACAAAGGTAGCAAAGGTACACTTACTTGAAAATCATACGAGGGTGAGTCAAAAAATTCTCAGACAAATGCCATAATTTCAAATTGAACAAAGATTTACAAGTTTTTACAAGTTCAAACATGTCTTTAGAGCTTCCTTAATAACTTGCAACTGTCTGATCATTCTATGTAAGGTCAGCATCGAGAGGTTTCATCTCAAAAGAGCTAGTCATTTTCAACCCTTCAAATGGCAAATTTTGAGATCAGTGCTAACATAAATTTTTTAACTAAACTAAATTGGAAACCTGTTAAGATCATAGGGTGAGGGTTAGTTGAAGACATCCCTCGCCGCCGAGCTGGCCCTGCTTGCAGATATTTTTTATTGAAGTAATAAGTAAGTTTTGGTTACTTGTCCCACTGTGAGTAAGTCTCCTAGTGACAAAAGTTTTATGAAATGATTTGAACTTTTGTTTTTCTTGCACTGCTTCGTCAGATATCATTTAGTTTTTTCAGATGTTCCTTTCCTTTCTTACTTTAACTTCAAATTAAAGATCAGATGTCGCTCTTAAAGTTACTCTTACTTGAGCGGCTTTTTTCCCAAATACTTTTTTACTCTTACTTAAGTAATTTCTTGGACCATTACTTTGTACTTACTACTTCAGTAATATTTTGAAATACCATTACTCTTGCATGAGTCCAATTTTTGGCTACCCTTCCCACCTCTGAGTGATTGCAGCAAGCCAGTTTTTTTCAGGTTGTCTGTTGGAGTGGGAGCGTACAAAGACACATTTTGGGACACTACACCTTTTCTTTGCCCCCAACTGTCCCTAACATAACATTCTTGTCTTCTATTTGTGCTTTTCATGCTGTGATGTGCACTTTTCTCAACTTTACCCCTGCATGTACCATAACACAATGGTACACAGTGACCGGTACAAACTAGCAATTTAAAGAGCGTGAAAGTTGACATCTGCCACAAGACCAAAGCCAAAGAAATATGCATCACCACTTTACAGGAGGCCGATCAACTGCAAGATACGTATGTTAAAGTGATAGTACGGAACTTTCTGGAGGTTGCATATCACCTCCATTATTCCAATTAATAATAGAAAGTTAAAACTAAGTTTGTCACAATAAATAACATATCGACTTATCATTTAATATATGAAAGCTGGAACTATATCTTTTGGAGCTTAATATTTATGTGTGCAATCTTCTTAATAAAAATGGGGTAGATTTGGGTATTTTTGTTGTAATAAAATAACTTTTAGTTGAATAAGGTCAAATAATTTACTGTCCTTTGTTCCGAACAAACTACCCGATCCACTCTTTCTCCTCGGCCTTTGCCCAGTCGGCTTTTTCTTTTCAAACCATTAGGCAGTGGAATCAGCTTCCAGACAGTCTCAAATTGTCTGTGGATTTGAATAGTTTTACGAGAAATTTGAAAAAGTACATTTTAAATAATCAAATGTGTCCACATCAGTCTAGTTAACTGGTGCTGCTCTGTACTCACTGTATAAACCTGCACATAATGATTTTTTATATTAGTCTGGACTGGAGGGAACATACTGTGTTGGACATGGGGACATTTTTAATTGTATTTAACTGTTACTGTTTATGACAAATGACAAACTTAGTCGTATATTGTAATTGTCAATTGAAATGTGTTTTTTAATATGTGTTCACCTGCCCAGGGACTGCAGATGGAAAGTAGCAGTTGCTAAATCTGGTACAAATCATCTTTTCTTTGTAAGATTAATTAATTTGTACATGGTCCCTGTCAAATAAAAGAAAAAAAGAAAGATAAGTGACTTCTATGGCTAATTATTGACCAATTATAGTGCATTATATGTTGCAGTTCAGGTCTTTTAATTATACTGTCTATTAAAAATAATTTACAGTAGGATCATCTTGCATTGTTGTTATTGCATCAGTGGCATAAAATAGTTTCAGTCTTATCTTTTATCGCAGTATATCACTATAGCAATATATTGTGCTTCAAAATGTGTTATTGTGACAGGCCTAGTTAAAACCATACTTCGTTTTATGCGTAGGAACATTTCCATGGAAACAAGCATGAAAAGTTTAGCAGCAAATAAGAATCGGGTTTGTGGAAATGCAAGCCTGCTCACTGTAAGGATGCATGTTTTTCTATGTTTTTCAGAGCAATAAAATCATCTATAATGAGCAAAAGTTACATACTATGGCTTTAATATTGAAATCTAGATGAATGTTAAAAAAAGGGAAAAATATGCAATTTGTACTTATATGGTCTGGGGGCGACAGGAGCTCAGTTTGTAGTATGTGTCATGGTAAATGGTCACGTTTTTATATAACGCTTTGCCACCAGTGCACGCAGACACTGGGGCGAGGTTGCATAAGTGTCTTGCCCAAGGACACAACAACAGCATTCATCTGTGGGAGCTGGAATCAAACTGCCAACCTGGGAGTCAGTAGATCTGATCGCTGAACCAATGACTCAAGGACTCAATGGGATTCGAACCACCTACCTTCGAATCAGAACCCAAAAGTGTCATCTGATGTAAAAGTTAGTGTTACAACCCGGTTCTCTCGTACTAAGTTAACGTCTCTCATAGAACCTTTAGCCTGCCTCACCCTCAGAGTCTGCGTACACTTCAAGTCAAAAGTTTGGACCTACCTACTCATTCCATGTTGTTTTACTTCATGTTTACTATCTTCTGCACTTTATCTACATTCTGAAGACATGGGACGCAACCGCTTCACCTTGCCCCCAACTGCCCTTCACCTAACATTCTTGTCTGCTTGTTTGTGCTTTTTGCTCCTTGACTGGCGCGTCTTTGCTTTCTCTCCAACCTCATTGTATGTACCATAACACAAAGGTGACATTATTTCTATTCACCTTTCTTATTCTTCCCCTGAGCAACCGTGAGGAAAGAATCTAGATGATACGCAGTCAAGACTCGCTGTCAAATGCCCAGAACATTTGCCACCTTTCACGGGAAAAATCCTAATTGAAAGTCGAAGTCTAGTGGTAGCACACATAAACTCAGAATAAGACAGCAAGGTCTGAATACAGATTTGAGAGGTTGGGTTAAACGTTGGTTTGGTTTGGATGAAGTACTCAATTTTCTTACTTAACCCTTCAAGGACTGAGCACATTATAGACCATTACAGCTCGCCTAGACTTTTTTTTTTTTTTTTTTACCCATAAAAATCGTGTTAAAGGAAGTATCAGCATGTATTTTAGCCTTTTTTCACCTCTATTTTACATATCCATCCTTATTTTTCCTTTAACAGATCAAATGACTGACTGGGAGAATCCTGGAGTCACCTGTAATCTGATTGGTCGTCTTCGAGGGACAACGTAAGTACATTACCGTAATGACAGTGACATATTTAAAGAGCCCCATGCCTCTGCTTTGAGATGTTGTTTGAATTTACATGAAGCACAATTGGTTGCGGAGTTAAGGAGCGGTAACGGAAAGTCCGCAACCTTGAGTCTGTTGGCGGCGATGGCATTCGACGCAATAGGGTTAAGTAAAAATACAGATAGAGGTTAGTTACTCGAGTAAAAGTATAAGGATCACATGAAAAAAATCTACTTATAAGAGCGACAGTAACTCAGTCGGTAGAGTGTTTGTCCGCTGATTGGAAAGTTGGTGGTTCGAATCTAAAACATCATTGTTAGTGCGATTCCAGCTCCCACTGTTGAATGCTGTTGTTGTGTCTTTGGGCAAGACACTTAAACGCCGTCACCCCCAGTGTCTGCGTGTGTGTGAATGGATGAGTGGTTCCTTGATGTAAAGCACTTTGAGTACAGTGCCTTTGTGACATTTTATGCATTTAAGTACCCAATTAAAACTATACTTGGAGAGTAAAAAGTAAAAGTATTTCACACAAGTGTTAATTTGTTAAATGTAGTGATATTGAAAAAAAAAAAAATAATTATATATATACACATTTTAATCAACATTTGGAATATTAATCAATTTCTTAATTTTTTCTGAATTTTGTGCATTTATTTTAGTAGTGCTTATTTTACTTGAAAACTTTAGTCAGGATGTTACCACGTACATGGTAAAAATAATCCCTCAAATCACATGAAAAGTACTTTTTACTTTTCAATCCAATTCAAAAATGTAATGCAGAAGAACGTACAGATGCCTACTCTCAAATGTGTGAAGTAAAAGTAAAAAGTATCCACTGTAAAATGTACTTAAGTGTAGTACAGAATCCTAAAAATACTACTTAAGAACAGTACTTTGCTACTTTTACTTTGTTACCTTCCACCACTGCCCTTCTGTTTTGAAAAGAGCTTTAGTGTGAAAATGTATCTTTATAATTTCCAAAATGTGCTTTGGTTGAGCTAGAATTGGGAAGAATAGATTTAGAAAAGTTTGTAGACACTGCTGATTCGTGACAGGAACAATGAGGGACGAGTTTTGCTGGGGGAAAGAGAATTGAAACATCTGTGGAAAGTTTCAGAGCGCGCTAGAGACTAAATCTGGTTCTGAAGTCTCATTTTTGGTGCGCTATAAGAAAAGCTGAAACGATGGACTGGTGACTTGTCTTTGTACAGACTAACAGTATAAAGAGCTTGTGAAGGTTGCATCAGAAAAGGCGTCTGATGCAAAACAAAGTGAAATAACTTTGCATATCACCACAAAGGAGGCTGATAATGTGCTTAATATTTGAATGTAGATAGTTTGAACAATGAAAATAAATAGGCTGTATACCTGAATGATCTGGGATGATAGTACCTCAGTTGGTCAAGTGTATGTCTGCTGATCTGAAGGTCAGGGGTTCAAATCCCACTCCTTCACATGAATACTTGTGTTAACTGTTGTGTTCTTGGGCAAGACACTTTACCCACTTTGCCCCCATTGTCTGCACACAATTGCGTCTGAATGTGTTAGTGATTTCTTAAAGTGCTTTGAGCATCTTAAAGGTAGAAAAACGCTATTTAAATATGATCATTTACCATATAGGGACTGGTTAAATAATGGGTCAAATGCAGAGAAAGGATGACTTATGCTAAAATTTACCAAATGATTCCCAACGACGCTGGTAGAAGAAAGTAGTCATGTTTTCCAGAGAGGGCTGTGCACACATCACATTATAATACCAGTGGTAGTTAAAAAAAAAAAGTCCAACTCCATCACGAATCCAACCAATGCTTAAAAAACACAAATCTCTCCCTCCTGAATTGTTAGAGCGTGATTTTCTCTTAACAAAGAAATGTGCTTCAACTTTCTTGTGGGAAGATAAAAGGTCAAGGTAAGTCCACTCTTCCTTATTGTGACAAAACTCTATTTCAAAAAAATCCTTTCACTTTGCTCCAGCCCACAGCCGGTATTGAGCACAAAAGAATGACATGGATGTGCGGGAATGTGAGCCAAAGGTCCTCAATCATGTAATTATATGTGTTTGATTTATGGGCCTGTTCATCACACCCATAATGACTGCACTCCAGCTGCATTATCATATATGTGTTGCATGTCACAGAAGGGCTACTAAAGATTTTCAAGTGCTCGTTGTCCGCGTGGAATTGCATGGAAGGTCTAGCTGAGGCTGATGGGAAGAGTTGATCTCCGCTTCTGTTCGGGTTTAATCAATACATGTTGTGCCTGGATAGCAACCTTAGCAGTTTTGAAGATGAACAGAGCAGAGCTGAGATGATTTGTACAGTGGAGACCCAAGTGCATTTATTGCCAACACCAAAGAAAAATATTTACAAAAAATAACAGCGAAATTTAAAACCAGCATTGCAGTAACAGCCTGTACACACTTGGCCTTGTCTCTTTTTGCCAAAATGCCCTTAGATGAACCATTTGAAGTGTGCGCCGAAGTGCAGTTGCGTAATTTCTGGCGCGACAAGGCCTGTCCCATTTCACCCGACAAACGTGCCCTGCATCTCCAGCGTACTACTGGTCTTAAAGAGGTTTACCCACAGATCAAATTAAACCTGCCCAAATACCGAATCATTAAACTGCAATATCCCACTTTATGTACAACTAATTAGTGTTCTCTGGATTATAGACTATGAATGTAAAATGATATTGGTTATGTCTGTGTCTGTTATTGCGTTTTAACAAGGAATATTTTGTTAAAGTTATGTAGTAGCTACAACTGGGAAAAAAATCACCTCAAACGTTGTATTTGCCTGTTGATATTCAAAGGGAAACACTAATTCCTTACTTCATTCAATCAAAACAGAAATAACCTTGACTCTTCTTCTATTAAATATTAAATAATTTAAAATAACGCGCACAGACAGCAGCTGAAGTATGGTCCGTGGTGTAGGCCTGTCCCATTTCAGCAAGATGGCGGCTGCACTGAGGAGACACATTTTTGGCCGGGTACATCAAACAGTACTTCGAAGTGTATGCATTTGGCAAATTGGGACATGGCCAGCCTGAGGTTAGCTACTTCATAGAGTCCCTCCCTTAACTGGTTACCCCCACAGTCCAGCACAGGTATGTTCCAGCAAATACAATTATATTCTTAAAAGTCATCTTTAGCAGAACAGTGTTAATCTTTATTCACTCAAACATGTAGCAAAAAATTGAGCTCTATATTAATTTATCAATGTTAACTGCAGAAAACAAACTAGATACAGAAAGCGAAAACATTTGGATACCCCTCCTCCTCGGCACACAGTTGTCTGTCCCGGAACTTTCATAAGGTGCTCTGATTCCCGGGGACTCTTTTGACCGGAACACCTAACATGACAGACAACATGGGTAAGTTGAAATTCAAACGATTCAATTGCATCAATTAGCCATTGCACCTTTACTCTTTTTGTACAAGCCACTTTAACTGCAAAACCATTTCAATTAATTAACAAACATTTTAAATTTCTTTGCATATTGCCATTTTTACCTGTTAGCTTTAAGTTTAGGCCTATGTAATGGACTGTCTGCACTACCCGTTTTTAACCTAAACCAGGTATTAAAGAGGGGATTTTATGCATTTTTTAATATATATTTTTTTAACCTTCTACCATGTTTGTTACCAGGTTTTAGATGTTATCCATGCTTCAGTAATTCAGTGATCTCTCCCAGGATCTATTGAAACCCTCCTTCCTGTTATCTGTAACATTCTGTCCAATGCTCGGACCTCAAACCTACGTCACCCATGGTCCCACATGACAATTCTCCATAAAATCAGAAAAGCATGATAAAAAAACTACACAGCAATTTCACAAACCCTGATGCGATGTGCAGTAGAGTCATTAGCGGGATGCACGCTGATTGTGTTGTGACAGCGTCAAAAAACATATTAAACATGTTAATACATTGTTTTCAGTAAATATAGCATTCAGAACAATAAAAGGTAACACGGTGATCTGAATATGTTACGTCTTAGCAGCTAATACACAATAGAAGTGTAATCTATCCTCTTTAATGAATTTTTTCCAGGGTTGTAAAGAGGCGCTATGCAAGTTTTTACGTGGATGAGTTGAAACCTTGTTGTGCCTGAAATCTTCCACAGAATGGCTCCGTAGAGACGAGCAGATGACTATGAGGAAGCAGATGAGTATTTTTGGGTTACCTCCATCAATCACAATACTCCAGTCCTTTATGCTCAAAGCCCTGTTTTCCTATCACATCCTCAACTCAGATTTTTTATTTATCTATTTTGGGCTTGAAATTTCATGTAAATATTCCGCAGTTACAAAATCCAGGCACCAGATTTCAGGAGAATAAGTACAAGTTTGTGAAGCACTTTATTTTTGCGGGGGAAAAAAGTTTAATTTACCATTTACATAATCATACTTAACATACTGTAAGTCAGACATGCCCAAACTGTGGCCCGGGGACCAAATGCGGCCCTCAGACCAATTTTTCTTGGCCATCAAGCTTCCAGATGAATTGGCCCATATTACCTTTAACAGTACTTTTTACTGTAAATTTCTGAAAATCTACTTTAACGAGCCCATATCAAATATTTAATGTGAAGATGGAAGCATGAATAATACAGATTTGAAGTATTCACTGTATTGGTGACCAGTCTATGGCCCTCAGTCGCCCCCTCAGGTTTGTATGTGTTTTTATTTGGGGCCCTTAATGAGAAAAGTTTGGACACCCATGCTGGTCAACAAGCAAATTTAAACATGTATAACAGATAAAATGCTGTTTTTAGCAATTTTTGAAAGTGAACCCTCTTGACCCTCTTATTCAGTATATTTAAGTGTGTCTGCGGTGTTGTACGAGCACAATGTAATCTGACAGCGTTGTCTTTTGTGGGAGTTTTGCAGGTGCAGATTTGAGTATGAGCTGACACCATTCCTCTGCTGCAGACAAACACACGCTCATGCACACGCACACACACACACAGGCAGCCCGTCATTAGGATTCGAATCAGGGCCTGTCTGACTCCACACTAGCCCTCCTGAAAGAACATGCCTGTCTGTCTTCTCTGAACTGCGGGGAAATGGCTGTGAATGACCCCCGGACTTCTACGAGATCTGTTTCCCATCTCAACTATTCACCCATTCTGTTTATAAAATACACTACAAGCTTTGTCGCATCAACAGCACTTGGCAATACAGACGTAGACAGCTGTCATGATGTTTAGTTTAAGAAGAAATGGGGAAAAAAACTATCCATAGTGCATCTCGAGGTAGTCATTCGAAAAAGAACTTACGACTGTAACTGAGTCTTTTACGGGTACATCGGATCCACATTTTTCAAAGTGAGAAACAAAGTACCTTAAAAGACCTATGCAGACGCAGGTAGACCATGCAAATCAAACCCTAAGGAACTACTGAAATCAAAGAGTGTAATACTGCAGCACGATATCATAGTAACTGAAAGACTTCCACTTAAAATAAACCTGGAATGCATAAAATATATCACATTTTTAAGTGCTTCAAAATTGTCATTACGATGAAAAGAATTACTTGACTTTAGAGAAGGTTTTAGATTATTTTAAAGGGCATGTTTCTGACTATTCTATTTTTTTAGCTCAGAAGAAGCCCAGTGACATTGAATGATTTTGCCATTACATTCTAAAAGGCTTTTTATTGGAGGTCACGATGGACTATGAGGAAGAAACGGCCAAAGATTGACAATATCCAATGAGAACCACATGGAAACGACTTCCTGTTACTATTCCAGACAGTTGTTTCTCTGTCATGGATCGACATCAGAGCGAACGAGTTGACTAAGTGGATTGGGTTAACAGTTTATTCTTATATATGTTCTACAAGGGAACGCTAAATATTTTATTGGGTCAGTAAACGGGAGAGCCTAGAGTAATGAACAAAACGCTCAACGTATTTTAACAATTGAACTAGAAACTTTTATTTATGTCTGCAGTACTAACAAGGGCTGCGTGACTATTCAAATTTACATCAAAATCAGCATTTAGTCATTTCGAGTCGTGCTTGGGTCTTTTTAAGGTCTACGGTTAATCCCCTGTCAATAAAATCCTGTGGTTTGGAGCAGAGTTCAGACAATGGAAGAAGAAATTTCACTATTTTTGTGTTAAATGGTAATGATTAAAAGTCTGTTGATTAAGTTATAAAGTATATGTATATTTTTAAACACAATAATATAACATAAAACATAAAATAAAACTGTTTTATATTGTATTGCATAGCCCTAGTACTAACTGTGCTGCTAAGTCCATGTGATGTCACCTATAACGCTCGGCTCCAGCCAAATGAAGCTCATCGGCGCTAGCAGTTATAGCTGCGATTTTGGGGCCGAGTTCCACTTTTGGAATTCCAATCGCGAGTGTCATAGCAACCAAAGAGCCAATCCACAGGAGGACTGTTGAAGTTAAAGCCCCTTCCCATCCGCACCGCTGGTTTAGCACAGAGTGGGCACTTAGTAACGCTATCAGTCAAGTCTGTTGCTAACGCTAGCAGCAGGAGCGACCTCGGGGACAGAAGGCGCCTGAATTGTCTATTATTAATGTTCAATCTTGAATCATGAACAAAATGGTGAAATATAAAGATCAGGA
This sequence comes from Periophthalmus modestus, assembly GCA_019594935.1. Classification (NCBI taxonomy): domain Eukaryota; kingdom Metazoa; phylum Chordata; class Actinopteri; order Gobiiformes; family Gobiidae; genus Periophthalmus; species Periophthalmus modestus. The sequence goes on from JAIEZT010000021.1 coordinate 4,407,198, forward strand.
TCATGTAGAGCTGGTTAAAAATACATTTTAAGACCAAAATGACGAGGCTCACAGCAGCAATTACATAGATGGGTGACAATTTTTCAGTGTAAAATTAACTGGAGCCAGAGTCGATGGAGACGGAAGCGCGCCCATACTCACTTCCTATTTGGAACATGGTGGCTAACAAGTTAGCTATGTCCATTTATATATACAGTCTATTGAATAACATAACAAAAATGTAAAATAATGTTTAGACCGACTTGTTCTATGACAGGGCGTAAAGGGTTAAATCATTAATTTCATTGTTAATATATTAATTCATAGACAATTCCAACTACAGTGTCTGTTTCTTCAGCTGCCAGAAACAAATAGCTTGCAAACATCCCATTCCGACTTTCCGTAGCACGTCCCAATCTCGTGGAAAAATGAGGTGCACTCCATTGAACTCGCCCCATCATCTCTGTATGTTTGAGAGATGCCCGATTTCATGATAAACCTTTCAGTAACATTGATTATTCACACAGATGCCGAGATTGTCCTTGAAGAATGACTGTGTGTGCTGTGCTGGCAGTCAGTGTCACCCCACACCAAGTCATAATTTTGCTTGCGCGCAAAATTGCATCTGCAAGCATGACAACATTTTCAACACGCTGTATATCAATGAGGATTAAGACAATTTATATACGGAGAGGTACGGGAGCGCCACTGTATCTGGGAAAATCCGTCGGGGGGGAAAAAGAAACGTTGATAAAAACCTGTTACAGTGAATTATACCAAGCGTTTCGGAAGACAAGTTCTAAGATGCAACTCAGCAAGATTGTAATTCCACCAGGATAATGTATTTAACCCCCGGGGGAGCAGGCAAGCTAGGGAGGCTAAATTAGTGTAATCGGACTGAATGAGACTCGGTGAATATGTAGGTTTGAGGGGCCGAGGGATGGTGTCCGCCTGCAGACTTGTGGGATACAAAGAGCATAGGCCCATCTGGATCGATACAGCCAATCCTCCCTGATTAGGTCATCCATTAGTTCACTTGATCTTTCGACCCGAGTGCGCCTCATTCGATAAAAATGTAATCGCTCAATACGGGAAGCAAGATTAGTCCGAATAGGTTGAGTTCATGTGATATCACAACGTTCTAAAATGACCATAGTTTGAAATTGTGAAGAAAAAACAAAATTGAACCTGGTTTGTGGTTAATATCTCTGTCATTTCTGGGTATATCTATATGAAAAAACTTCTTAGCAATATCTTCTCTGCCAGCATAAATAGTCAAATTGATTAGATTTAGAAAGGGCGGCATGGTGGCCAGCACGCATGTCTTACAGCAAGAATGTTCCCCCATTAACACAAAACATGTACAATAGGTTAAATACTCCAGCAAAGTTAGTCCAGTGACCAAGCCTAGCTCAAGATCTGGAGATGGGTTCCCGGGCGCTTACTGCTCCCGACAGGTTGCCCCAGCGGTATTAAAGGATGGGTCAAATGCAGAGGGCACATTTCCCAAAGGGGACAGTTAATTAGTACCTTAACCCTAGAACATAGTGCCATTATTCAGTCCCAAAAAATGTGATTGTTATACGATTAATTTGGCAAGTTTGTGGAGCCAGTCCATAACAAATACTGTAATTTCAACATTTATGGATCATAAGTTTGGATGTTTTCTTTCCAAAATGGCAAAGTCTCCCATAGTTATATTCATGTGTTTCAGCTCAGTTATAGGCGACATTTTGTGAAGATTTTTCTTTGCCTATGCTAATCGCTATGGCAACAGTCATAAAACCCTTGCCCGCCGCACAATTATGATCTGCCCTCCCGCTCCATTTTAAATTATACAAAGTCTAAAATGTTGTGATGTCACGTGAACCCAACCTGTGAGAGAATGTTGAGACGCGGCACATGCTAATAAGTGGGTGTAATTGGTATGGCGGTCGCAGTGGCCAAGTGCGATGGACGTCAGCTCCTCCTTGGCCTCGTCCCTTGAACATGAAGACAGCGTTTGTGGCTCTGATCCCCGGCTCTCTGCTCTGACTGAAGTGTATGTAGAGCTCGAGAAATACTATCCTCATGAGTCAATCACCGTGCCTGACAAAACGCTGGCATTATGGCTCGTGTACATGTGTGTAATGTCTTTTTTCAGCTTTAAGCCAACCTTTTGAAAATAGCAATTACAAAAGGCCCTCACTTCATTCATTCTCTATAGGGAATTAGCAGAGTCTTGCTAAAAATCGATCAAATCTAAACAGCGGACAGCAATCTACGGATGGATAATCACAGGGCAAACTTCTGCATTTATAAAAGTATTTGTGTCTTGAAGTTAATGCTAACATAATCGAAATCTCAAAATAGAACATGAACAACTGTTTAAAAATACATCTAATCACAGTCAGTTGTTTTAGTATGCAAGATAATTACGAATGTAGCGCTATTTTAACATCAATAATTCATTTACATTTCAGTTGGGATTAGCTTTATAAATTCCATAGTATGTCAAATAAACCTTTGGGGCGATTTACATATTATGATGGTTCCAGAAATCTACCAATTCATTACCCACATTATCTGTTAGCATCACATTGCTAATAGCACAGCTTAACAGCAATTTTAGAGTTTGTCATCCTCTGTTGGTAATTATGTTAACAGGGAGAGTGACGGAGACAGACAGTATTCTGCACACGAAGCTTTCCATATTAAACCTTATGCCTTATATAACTTTTCTGGAGGGGAATATGTCGTGTCGATCTTCCATTTTTTCAGTTACTGGTGTTTTCATTGCTAAAAATACCAGAGTGGGGTGGCCTCTTCCCAGATCTGACTTGTAACATGGCCTAATGCCATCACCTCCTTGTTTCCATCGAGATACATTTATTTTCATACCGTGGAATATTCCAGGCCAGGCAATAACATCTCCACAGAGAAAACAAGGTGGCAGACCCGCTTTGCAGAAAAGTTACATAGTGCAAGTAAACTTTGAATAAACACAGGGAATAGCAAACAGGGAAGTTTAGTCTGAAAACGATCATTTGCTTTGGATAAGAATGCATTTTGTCTGGGGAAAAAATAGCAAATGGACTCATTCGTGAACTTTCTTTTGACCACCGTAGGCTCAAAGTGCTTTATGTTAAGAACTTTTGTCAGTAGTGGAAAACAAACTCCTTTTAGCTCAAGGACACAGCTGTACACGGGGGGGGGGGGGGGGCAGGGATTCAACCAGACCAGCTAGGGCCAATGAGCAATACTAGATGTGCATTACTTCTGTCAACTCATCCTTTGATGGGTAAACTTGAAATGGTAAAAGGCAAAAACATGGTACAGCACATGAAACTAACACTGTATTACTGGTTCAGTTCCTATAAACAAAACATTAGAATTTTTTTTTTTTTTTACAGTAATCTGATTAACGTCAGTCAAAGCTCTCAGAATGAATTCCCTTTTCATAAACCCAAACTTCTGTAAAAAAAAATTAAAATAAAAAAAATAAGATGCATTGTGTAACTTTTTTGGTGAAAGTTCTGCCACCTGCTTCTCTTCATTGTCACTTCTTTGCCTGAATGTTCCACAGTATGGCATTAAACATTTTCTATCTCTGGTGAGACATGCCGGTAACATTGGTAGAGAGGTGACCCCGCTTACAGTTGAGCAATAAAAACACGTTTAATGCCATAGTGTGGAACATTCCAGCCAAAGTAATAACATCTCCATGGATTAAAGTAGGTTACAGACCACCCACCAGAAAAGTTACATAGCACACCTTTAAATTTGAACTAGGGCTGCACAGTATGGGCTTGTTGTACCTGTAGTTTAGACCTCGACAAACATGTTCTTAAATTCACTTGTACTAGTTTATCAGTTCACGTTTCAGTCTTCTCTTAAATGTTAGTTCAGTTGTTTATAATCAGTCTGCGCAGAATTCAACTTTTTAAGCGTATGACAAATCTAATTTTGAGGTTGCAGTGGGTCTGTGGTCCTGTTCTCACATTGTGTCTTTAGGTTAGATACTTCGCACACCTTGCCAAGTATGAAAATGGTGTGTGTAAGTGTTTGCTGATGATATTGACGGCCGATGGCACAGATCGGCAGCCTCGCTTCTGTCAGTCTGTCCCAGGGCAGCTGTAGCTACAATAGTGACTTGACACCTCAGAGTGAGAGTGACTGAACGAATAATGAACACAGTGTAGAGTTTTAAAGCGCATTAAGTGTAAGGCATTATTACTAATCGCAATAGTTGTCTGCAAAACCCCAATTAAATCTTTTAGCAAAATCGTGCAGCCCCAACTCTTATGAGACAGTCAATTTCTATATTTCACTTCTGTATGTCCTTTTTCTGTGACTGCCGTTGCCACTGCCCATCATAGCTCTTGTGATGGTGTCCCTCGCGCGCTAACCCGTGTTTTGACAGCTCTATATCACCGACTGCCGAGACATGTTTTCTTTTAAATGTCCACCAGGGAAATCAATACCTTGTTTGGAGCTGAAATTGGCCCGTCGATGCTACAATCATCTGTTTCCAATGACAGTGAATGGCAGCTATTGGAATTATAATGTCAACTGTCATTTAGCGGGTTAGCCATGGCGCCGCAATTAACATAGGGGATCAATGGAACCACTTACTGTCATGCTAAAGGTAATCATGCACATATGGGGGTATAGTGAGGATAATTTTCACCCATTCAAGCTTTTGTGTATAGCGATATAGCGACTTGGAATATTTTTGCTTCACTTAGTCTGTCACATTCTATAAAGCCAAAGGTTAATTTGATGTTCAGTGGTCTTGGTATATACACTCCCTTACACTTGATTACATTAAGTCCATATTTAGTCCTGTTGCTGTGCTTCATTTTGCCCGTTACGCATGGGTGTGTTGTTTCAGTTCAATCTGCAAATGTGCTTAAGAATAAAACAAGGGCAAGTTGACATAAGTGGCTTTTTGTTTTGTCATAAAAGTTCATAAAGTTTATCTTGTGCATGTGGCTTTTACCGCTGCAATGAAAAGTTGGTTGTAGAGATGATCAGTGATTACTGTGCTAGTGTAATGAACTTAACCTGCTAGGACCTGGCGTCCTCATATGTGGACAACACATTTGGGGTTTTCTAGGCCATAATGCACATTTTTAGAAGAACAGCAGCATACAAGAACAGCAACAATGCAAAAACATCCAATTTAGAATCTTTTTAAGAGTGTTTTTTTTAAGAATGTTCAAAATTTTTATTTTTTATTTTTTTTGTAAAGACCTATATTTTCCTGCCCCTGTTAGCAGCACTTGACACATTGTTCCAAGAGGCACAATTGTTTTTTTTCTCATTTTGTTTTTTACACTCAGGACAAATGTTGCTGTGTTTAGGCACTTAATAGTTTTTACAATTCATTATTCAAATTTTCTATCAAAATGATTAAAAACGTAGAACGAATGTCCTCATATGTGGACATCAGTTTTCTCAGAAAACTACATAATGTAAAAAGATAATTCTTTGTATTTACACTCATCAGGTCCCAATCAGCCTAAATAGCAAAGAGAAATTAATAAAGCCATGCAAGAGAGCGGGTTCTCAGGTTAAAGGGTAAACAAAACGGTGTACTTTTTAAGGCTTTTTCCTGGGATCCAGAATACACACTTCTCCAAAACTTTACAAAGATGTGAGTGTGGTCACCGCCCAACCTCCCCGAGTTGAGATGGGCGTGATTGACAGGTGTATTAGCCAATCAGGGACACGCATAGTCCGTCTGTATCGAAAAACAAATATAGCTGCTCATGAGGAAAGAAGAATGAAACATCACAAGGGGATGACAAACATTTGCGGAATCAATGAGCAAAGGTGCGATATGTTTGTTCAAAATAATAGATTTCAGGGTTTCAGATGACATCCCAGCATTCTATAAGCGAATATTATTTAATACAGATGGCAGCAGCTAAAATGAATACTGTTCAAATGCTGATTTTTGTTGTAATTTAGCACGGTCTTGAGTCTGGTCGCTAATAGAAGTGATCAGGTTCAACATTTGTGAGTTTACCTCTTGAATATTCCATGGTAAAGTACAATGTAATCAACAGGGAAAAGTGTCTTGCTCCTAATCTGAGAGTTTGACGTGACATTCTTGAGTCTGAAAACCATCAGTGAGCTCCTTCACTTCACATGTGTCACTGAAATAAACAAACTGATTGTATAGCTGTGCTTAAGCTTCATGATACACAGCGATATCACTCTGGACTTAGCAGGCAAGGCTTTTTTTAATAATAAAAAGTGACATACAAAAGTCGAAGGAAGTATACAAATTAATTCTTAGTTTTGTCCAAAAGTATTTCTACTCTGCTGTCCTTGATTTGATTGAAAATAGTTCCACTGTAATGAGGTGTTATAATGTGGAGTGCCATTCATTTAGTGACCGTGACTGAACAAACGTTGGAGAAAAGCAGGATTTTCAAGTGCTCCTTTGAAATTTTTATTTGACCGTTAAACAGCAGTGGAAGGTAACAAAGTAAAAGTAGTAAAGTACAGTAGATGTCTGTGTAATGCCTCAGTCGTCCAGGTCTGATCCATAGCAAAAGACGAAGTTTAAATCTGTCAACTGGACAAATTGTTGCAGGAGTAAAGACGTTTTGCTGCTCATCCAAGCCGCTTCTTCAGTTCTGACCTGAAGACTCTTACAACAATTTGTCCAACTGACAGATTTAAACTTGGTCTTTTGCTGTGTAAAGTACTGTATTTAAGTAGAATTTTTAGGTATAGGTACTTTACTTAAGTACATTTTACAGTGGATACTTTTTAAGTTCACTACATTTAACTGTTCTTTCTACTCCACTGCATTTTTGATTGAAAAGTAAAAAGTACTTTTCATATGTTTTGACAGGTTATTTTTACCATGTTTGTGTTAATATCCCAACTAAAGTTTTTGAGTTCAAGCGTTGGCTTTGAGCAAACAAAAATAAATACACAAAATTCATGAGAAGAATTCAGAAATTGTTACTGTTGACCAAAATCTGAATCATTTTCAAATTTTCAGAACTTTAACAAATGAACAATATTTTTACTTTTTACTTTTAAAGTACATTTTTAAAGAGGCTTTGAAATACTTTTACGTAAGTCGATTTTTTCATGTGGTACTTTTACTTTTACTAGATTAACTGGTAACTCTTTATGATAACTATAGCTTATTTAGTATTAATAAAGCATGAACAAACACTTAAACAATAATGAACAAGCACTTAATTACTTTTTGCCTCTGTAGCTGTACTTTTACTTAGTAACACAGCCGAGTACTTCCATCCATTCCATCCACCACTGCCATTAATCTGTCCAACTAAGAATCCTGTATGGAGTCTTCTCTTCCATTTCCCCTGCCAAAAAAACTACTATTTGGAGAATTGTTAGGACTAGAAAATGGCTAATACTACAGGATGTCAGTGTAAAATTGGAATAATTTTTGAAGATAAAAGCTGCTAGGGTTTTAGTGTTTAAAAGCCTGTGTGTGTTCAAAATGAAAAATAAAAATGTCCTCTTTTCTGCTTAGGTTTTTATGTGAAAAAGTTGTATTTTTAGTACAAGTGATGGTGCACAGGTTGTCAGGAGTATTATTGAACCAAGGATCCTCTCGCTCAGGGATAAATGACAAAATCCTTTCTTTAGCAACAAAGTCAGTCTACAAATCAACCGCTCATCATGACAAGTCACCCCAGTGGCAGTGAAGGATGGAAACATTAAGTGGACAAATTCCTTATCACAACAATAAGAGAAAGCGTTTTAGATAACTCTCTACTGACCTTTCCAAAAACAAGATTGAAAACAATGAACCAACCGTTATTCCATGTTTTTATATCATTTTTATTTTACATCATATGAACAAATGCAAATAATGATTTCATTGTGTTTTCTTGTGTTTAGGCTCGGGCTCATGTGACAAATTGGATGTGAAAACTTGCAGTGCTTGTCCTTTGAGGTCATCTGCGTCTTGAGGCAGACACACGACACTTCTGAAGACGAGGTGAGCCTTCAGCCATGTTTCCTCGCTGCTTCCTCATCAAAAACGTACCTGGAGTGAATGCTGAACATAAAAGGTTTCAACTCTACATTAGAAATTGAAATGGCATGCTTTCGAAGTACAAACCCCTTTATCATTTGAACTTGAAGCTGCACTATGTAACTTTTTTGGTATAGCACTGTCAACTGGTCTCTATGGAGATTCTGTTATTGCTTTGCCTGTAATATTCCGCAGTATGGCTTTGAACTTATCAGTCTTAATGCGATTACGACGGTTTTAAGAAGACTCCCGCAAACTGTCTCACTCTTGTTTAATTTTTGTTAGTACAACATTTCAGTCTTACCTGAGGGACTGAAACGGTTGTGCAAGAGTCTTCTGAAAACCTCTCAGCTAAGTGCCTTTTGACCAGTACAACCGTCGCCCTGTCAGGTGTGCAGAGTCGACACAGAAACAGATACTATGATCCATTTAATGCCATACATAAAGAAATAAACATAACCGTGGAGATAAGCAGGTGGCAGACTCTCCACCAGAAATGTTACTCGGTGCACCTTTAAATTCCCAAATAAATGAATCAAAAATACGGATAACACTTACTAACTACGCTATGTATAGTCTTAATAAAGCATGAAAAAAACTTAATTCATAATAAATATATATATTTTTTAAATGATGATTCAGGCTTAGTACCTACTTAAAGGCCTGTGTATTGGAGCAAAATGTGTCTTGCCCCAGTACAGGTTTATAGTATAAGCAGCTCTTGAGGTTAACATAGATCTGTGTTCAGCCCACAATGTCAGAATTGTGTTGGACGCCTCTAGCTGGACGCCTTTTCATTTGAGAACAGAAACAATCGGCTTCTCTTCTCAAATGCAAAGGCGTGTCTAGGTCCATAACTAGGGTGTCTGGTGTGTCTGGGTGTGTCCGGGTCCATAACTAGGCTTTAGGTTAGCCAGGGCGCCCAGCATAATGGCGTCGCTACATCTCTGGAGCTTAGTCTCTGATTGGTTGATCTGGCCCGTCAAATGCCAAAAGTTCAGCCTTTTCAACTCTGAAAACGAGCCATGGGAAGCAAGATGGCCTAGATGCGCGTCCACCATAGACTTTGTATGTAAACTCCGCCCCCCTGATGCCCCGGTCTGAACGCAGCATAAGTCTGCTGTGTACTCTCCGCATCTACAAACAACTCTATTGTCAGGTAATCAGGAAGTGTGCTGCTAGCATGCTAGCTGTTGTGATGGCAACATTGTTCAGTGGTGTCTGAAAGTTATGAAATGTGCTTATAAACTCATCGTGGTGAATAATTAGAATGTTTCAAGTGCGTAAGGTAAGTGAGGAATAACGTTCATTTAGTGTTTAAAATGAAAACCTTTCCACGCTTTCAATTAAGAGGTTGTGATTAGGTGTTAAGGTTATGCTACTGATTAAGTAGTGCCAAAGCCTGAGTCATTTTTAATACACTACTTGTTTATTTGGAACGGGGGTATTTTGCCAAATAGATTTTTTTTTTTTGCTTTCTACCATGTTATGTTTTTCCCTCATCAAAAACATGCCGGAAGAACTTTTCGATGTCATCCATGCATGTTTGAGTATTTTAGCGATCTCTCCTGAGCCCTGTTCGAACCCTCATTACGGTTAGCTGTAAGAGTCTGTGCAATGCCCCCAAGCCTACGTCACCCCACACGACAGTTCTCCATAAATATACAAAAGCATGACACAAAACTGTACACAACAACTTGACAAACCTGATGCGATGTGTAGTAGTGATGCGATGTGTAGTAGTTTCATTAACAGGATGCACACTGATTGTGTTGTGATAGAGCTGTGAACAGGGAGTGACTTAACGCCAGGAGCAAAGGGAGAGGGGACTCGGAGTGAAACTTATGAAACATTTAAATATGTTGTTTTCGGTGAATATAACAACAATAAAACGTAACGTAGTGATCTAAATACACTGCTCAGCCAAAAAAAAAGTCGCCACCTGGATCTAACCAAGCAAATGGGTGCATGCCTATAGGTACGAGTCAGGTCAAGTTCAGCAACAGTCTGTGCTCAAAGAATGAGGTCAGGACTACCTGAATATACTGAATGACCAGGTTATTCCATCAGTGGATTTTTTTTCTTCCCTGACACATATTCCAAGATGACAATGCCAGGATTCATCGGGCTCAAATTGTGAAAGAGTGGTTCAGAGAGCGTGAGACATCATTTTCACACATGGATTGGCCTCCACAGAGTCCAGACCTTAACCCCATTGAGAATCTTTGGGATGTGCTGGAGAAGCTTTGTGCAGCGTCAGACTCGACCATCATCAGTGCAAGATCTTGGTGAAAAATGAATGAAACACTGGATGGAAATAAATCTTGTGACATTGCAGAAGCGAAATCGAAACAATGCCACAGCGAATGTGTGCGGTAATCAAAGCTAAAGGTGGTCCAACGGAATATTAGAGGGTTTTTTTGGTGGCGACTTTTTTTTTGGCCAGGCATTGTGTGTCATGTGTTGCAAATAATACCCCATAGACGTAAAATACCACCTCTTCAATAAAAAAAAAAAGTTCATTTTGAAGTCTTTATTCATGCTTTATTAAGGCTAATTGGTGTAGTTATTATAAAGTGTGTTCAAAATATGTTTTAAAATACACAAATATGCATATACAGTACATGGTAAATGGTCACTTTTGAATATAGCGCTTTTCTACCTTCAAGGCACTCAAAGCGGTTTACATCAAGGAACCATTCACTCACATACACACCTTCATACACCAGTGTACACAGGCACTGAGGGTGACGTGGGTTAAGTGTCTTGCCCAAGGACACAACAACAACATCCATCTGTGGGGCAGTGGATCTGACCGCTCTACCAATGATGTGTACGTCGACAAACACTCTACCAACTGAGCTGCTGTCGACCAGTATTTGTCTAATATGTTTTTAGCCTTACTGGACCATGGAAAAACGGGGGGAAAAATGGGAGAGCGGATAACTGTAAACCAGGTGCAGCGCAAAGGTCGGACCGTCTTGACGTTTGCAGCTTTGGGAGACAAGAGAACTGGTTAAATGGTGTGTGTGTGTGTGTGTACATATGTGTGTGTGAAAGGAGAGGGTGGGGCAAGCGGCGAGGAGTGGTGGGGGATTGGGTCTCACCCCCCACGCCCAACCCCCCACCCGTGATTGATGGGGTGGGGCTGCCGACGAGCCTTATAGCCTCTCCAGTGTCACTCCCCAATTAAATAAGTCTCACCGCTTGAACTGCAGACACCACCTTAACGCCCACCCCCCACCCTCCTCTTCGCACTTACCTCTCCCCCCGCCACCGCCTCCTCCGCCTTCTCCTCTTCCTCCCACTTTCTATTATCCGACTCTGGCTCCTAAACATCCTTTAACTTGAGTTCTTCTTTAGCCGGGCTTTTTTTGCGCTATGGCCGCTCAGCGTTTTATCTTCTTGGCATCTCTGCAGTTCCCTGTCCTCCTATTATTCCAACTTTTTTACCTTTGTATTGCTATTTCTTCCACATCTGTGCTCCAACTATTTGAAAGTAGTCGTAGTAAAGTAGCAGTTAAGTTGGAAGTAAGGGTACAGAATAAAGAGGATACTGGTAGTAGTTGGAAAATTGTTATCTTGTATTCTTGCACCATGATTTGGATCAGGAGGAGGAATTAGGGAAACTAGACCTGGAAATTAGTAATATTACTGTAGCTTCACATACTTCAGAGCATCACTGAGCAATTTACAGTATACATATATTTCACAGAGAAGAGTTTAACTGCATAAGCCAGGGGTGTCCAAACTATGGCCCGGGGGCCAAATGCGGCCCTCAGACCAGTTTTTATTGGCCCTCAGGCCTCCTTCTGAACTGGCCCAATTGATCATAAGCAGTACTTTTAACAGCAAATTCAACTATTTCTACAACTATATTCTCAAACATCACATTGCAGTGTGATGCAGACCTAAAATGAATGTGTTTCAAGACTTATTAATAAACAGCGACTCTGTCAAAGTTGTGTATAAAGCACAGCACTGCATTGATCACTGGTTTGTGGCCCTCTGCTTTGACTGTGTTTTGAGATGTATAAAAAAAAGTTTAGGCACCTCTGGCATAAGGGTTAACAGTAATGCATTATTAGTCATTCAAACGCAAGTAGTATTTAAGTTTATTAGTATAGAAATTTTAGAGTTTGGCAGTAGTACGCTTAATAGTATTAGTAGTGATTGTTGTAGCACAAGAAGTGGTATTAGTTCTCACAGAGGAAATATGTACAATAGATATAATTTGATAGTGGTAGTTCTGATTATACACTGGGGCGATAGTAGCTCAGATCTGTTGACCCAGGTTGGCAGTGTGATTCCAGCTCCCTCAAATGAATGCTGCCGTTGTGTCTTTGGGCAAGACACTTAACCCGCCTCACCTCCATTGTCTTGTATATGTGTGTATGAATGGAGTGGTCCCTTGATGTAAAGCTCTTTGAGTGCCTTGAAGGTGGAAAAGCGCTATATGAAAATGTGACTATTAAGTAAAAATCATTCAAACTGTGGTATATGTTGCTTTATAATCCCTACAGGTCACAATTCTATAATGGGATTTGCTGTTTAACTGTCAGAATGCAATTTTGTTCAGCTGGTTTATGCTTAATATCTTTGTAATATAATTTGTAATTACTGGGCCTATCCACATGAAACAAAAACTGGCACAAAGTTCAGTGTCTTCTGTCAGTAAATAAACAAAGTGAAGTGACCTTTTCACAAGAGCTTCGAAAAGAGCCAATATTCAACTTTAAAGACTCGATCAATACAGGATGTTTAGCCAAGCCCCAACAAGTAATGAAACAAGTTAAAGAATTGAAACATATCATTCAAAAACAGTGAATCTCCCATAGAGAAAAACATCTGAAAACAGCATCATCCAATTCAACAATGTGAACACAACCAGGAAATGCAGAGCTTACAGTGGCAAAATTAAAAGCTGTAGTAGAAGTAGTAGTAGTAGTGGTAGTGGTGGTGGTGGTGGTGGTGGTGGTGGTAGTAGTAGTGGTAGTAGTAGTAGTGATAGTAGTAGTGACAATAGTAGTAATAGTAGTGGTAGTGGTAGTAGTGGTGATAGTAGTAGTGATAGTAGTAGTAGTAGTAGTAGTAGTAGTGATAGTAGTAGTAGTAGTAATGATAGTGGTAGTAGTAGTAATAGTGGTAGTGATGGTAGTAGTAATAGTAGTAGTAGTAATAGTGATAGTAGTAGTAGTAGTAGTGGTAGTAGTAGTAGTAGTAGTGGTAGTGGTGGCAGTAGTAGTAATGGTGGCAGTAGTAGTAATGATGGTAGTAGTAGTAGTAATGATGGTAGTAGTAGTAGTAGTAATAGTGGTAGTAGTGGTGGCAGTAGTAGTAGTAATGTGATGGCAGTAGTAGTAGTAATATGATAGTAGTAGTAGTAGTAATGAGTAGTAGTAGTAGTAGTAGTATGAGTGTAGTGTAGTAGTAGTAGTAGTACTAGTAGTAGTAGTAGTACTAGTAGTAGTAGTAGTAGTAGTAGTAGTACATATTTGGAGTACTTTCCCAGGCACTGTGCTCTTCCACGTGTGACAGACAGGGGCTGCTCTTTCTGTTAGTTTGGGTCACACCTCCTGTCTCACTGCGGGACAATAGAGTTACAGTGCACAAATACAAAAGCGTGGTATTCTATAAGAGGGTACAGAGTCAGCACAGTACTGTCTCATACGAGTAACCACATTATACACAGACGCATGAGAAATTAATCCCGTCTTCAGTTTTAAGCTTGATATTTTTGGTAATACATATAAATAAAGGTGGGCGACATTGACAAAAATGAATATCCTAAATTTGGGGGGGATTATTTTGATCACCATATTTCCGTAATCCATCAGAAAATGTCTTGGTTGAGGTTCAAGTTTAGCACAAATTTGAATGTGCTGTAAAAATATCGCAGAATTTCAGAAATTCTTTAAACCGATCTCTAAACATTACACTTTAAAGGTGCACTATGGAACTTTTCTGTTTGCCTGTGCGTTTCCATAGAGATGCTTTGTTTGGAATGGCCCATGATATGACATTAAACTTATATGTCTTATTGCTTAAAAAAAACATGCATTCTTGGTGTGAGCAGGGCTGCCTCTCCACTGATCTGACTCGTAACTTGGCCTGCTTAGTAGATAGCCAGTCGTGGAACAAATAAAGGTTTATCTTATCTTATTTAATGCCATACTGTGGAACATTTCAGGCAAAGTAATAACATCTCCAAGCAAGTGATTATTATTATTATTATTATTTCTTATAGTTGACTCATTTAGTATTTCTTCATAACATTTTTTTTCCTATACCTTCAACTAAATTTAATTAGAAATGAGCTGCCTCCTACTATTTAAATGATTTAAAATTCTGCGTGAGTTACTGTTCTGGTGAATCCAAGTAATCTATATTTTCTAAAGCAGCTTAATTTAATGAAAAGGTTATTTTGTCTCTACCACTTTGGGCACTGCTTTGGGAATAAGGACCTGCTAGTGGGTAATTACACACTGCTCTATTTCACCTCGCTTTTATAATTGGCCGGACTTTAATGGAACCAAAACACTGCAGGTTAAACTAACAGCATGAATGTCTTAGGGCTTTCTGAATGGAGTTGCCATGTTCTCTGGGCGACTTTTCTCCAGTTGTGCCAGTTTCACCCATGGGCTTGGTAGTCCTGAGCAACATGGAGACTACCTGGCCAAGCAATGAGTACCTTTGCTTTATTAATTCATGTTTTAGAACTTAAAATTATGATTATGTATAGAAATAGACATTATGTTCCACCACCAGTGCTCACCATACTGGGAGGGAATTACCATGTGGGAAAAAAACGATGTTAGCTAATAAGAAACATGCCCCCCCAAAATAATTTTTTTCTAAAATTTTAAATAAATAAATAAAAAATAAAATACAATAAAATAAAACATCTTTTAAATATTAATTAAAGTCCTCAGATTCAACAGTCAAAATTCAGAGTGTAAAATTCACAGTGAAGATTTTTGCAGCAGAGATCCAAGATGTCAAAGGAAAAGCGATTGATCCTAAGTTAATCGATCTAATTTAGGAGCAACCAGGAAATTCTGTAGGGAACCACCTGGAACCTGATTGGTCGGAATTAGCCTAATAAAACCTCATCTCTTTGATTCCTTAACTATAAGCCCCACCGACATAAGAGAAAGGCCAATCAGGAAACGGCCTGATCCCGTCCTTCTGAGACACAGTCGATTCCTCATGTCTTGGCATCTTGGATCTTTGCTGCAATTTTTTTCACTCTGAATTTTTGCTGTTGAATTTGAGGGTTTGAAAATATTTATGGAGTTTTTATTAATTTTTTATTTATTTTGAAACGCATCAAAAACATATACTTGAAAATTCAATTGAAATTCAGAATTAAAATAATTCAAACATGTTTTGCAGAGTTAGAAATTCAGCTGCATTTAACCTTCTAAATCTGATTAAAGAAACTATCTTCAGTACTGTGCATAGTTTCCACCTATGACGTAACAATCCTGGGAATATTCAAACTGTGTTTTTGTGAGGAAGGGCGGAGGAGATAGGATTACTGATCTGATTTGAGCACAGATCAAATTTATAACGCATGCGAATGTACAAAAAAGTTTCGTACATGATTTTCAATATAATTTTGTCAGTCTAATCCAAAGATTGTGAACTCTGCTCATCGGGGCTTTCAGAGATGAGACAGAAGACAAACTGTACTCAGACAAAAAAGTTAGTAAGATGAAGTTTGTGTTGTGTGTGAGTATACACTGTGCGATGAGTCAGTGCAGGAAATGTTCTGCAAGTAGGACTTATGATATATACTGTATATAGAGGGGTATTATCTGGTAATATTGGGGTGCGCTGACCCACATGACATAATTAGATCTCAACATTTTAACATGTTCAATACATTTTCAGTTTAGTTTTTGACACTGAGTCATCCCTTAAAAGCACTATCACATTACAACTGAAACTACTGCACATCGACTCAGGTTTGTGAAGTTATAGTGTGTTATTTTGTATCATGCTTTGGTTTATATGTGGAAACCATGGATGATGTAGACTTATGGGCTGAGCTTTGGATCAGATCGTACTGCTAACCATAAGAAGGGTTTGAGTATGGCCCAGGAGAGATTGCTAGATTACTCAAACATGCATGGATGACATCTAAAACCTCTTCAGGCATGTTTTTGATGCTAAGAAGGCTAAAAAAAATCGTTATAACATGGTAGAAAGCTAAAAAAAAATCGATATGGTTGTTAGAACACTGCATACAAGCATAAAAGCTCAGTTATCAAAAGCAAAAAAATCCCTTTAACTAAGGCCAGGGCTAAAGACTTTTCCCAGTGGGAGACTATCGGCCTGCAACTGTAATAGTTTGAGACACCTTTTCTCATTTTGTAGTATCTGATCAAATATTTTGTACAGTAAGGGCAAGAGCTTCAAACAGCTTTTCCTCAAATTAGTCAAACAAAACTTTTCTTCCATTTGAGCTGAACTCTATAGCCTTGGTGTGTTCTTAAGTAACTTGTACTGATTAGCAAAAGATATTTGAACACTAAAAAGATCAGAACACGTTTGGTGAAGATTTCTGGGTTATAAAAACATGAAGAAGCTTAATGGAGGAGTTTTGAGTTCTGGGGAGGAAGATGGACTGATCAATACTAAAACAAGTGCTCAGAAGATGTACATTTTTGAAAATAGATAAGTAGGTCAAAGCTGAACCATTTGAGTAGTTTTAATGGGCTCGATCTGGTAATATTACAAACTTTGCTTGGCTGGGACCTGGAATACACACTTGTTCAATCCTTTACAAAGATGTGAGTCTGGTCGCTGGTGCATTTCCCTCAGTTCACATTGGGCATTATTGGCAGGTGGATTAGCCATGGTCTGTTTGTATCAAAACAAATATGGCTGATTTCGAGGAAAAAGAAAGCAAAAAAACATCACAAGGGACTGAAAAACGTTGGGGACTTCTGCAGAATCAATGAGCGAAGACTAAAGTGTTAATCTGAGCGGAGAGACGTGTCATTTTGTTTGTAGATGATAGATGGCCAATGAGCTTCTTCGTTTCACATTTGTCACTGAAATGAACGACCCTGATTGCGGGATCTTGCTTGAGACGTAACAGACTGCACTATCTGTAACTAGATTGCGTTGTTTTATCCTCTTTGTGTATTCTGCGTTTTGTGTGTCTCAGGGACTGCAGATGGAAATTGGCTCCTAGAGTCTGGTACAAAGCTTCTCCTCAGTGTTTCGTTGATTAATGCTCTTGTACGTGGTCCTTGTAAAATAAATGAAATAAACTACACAAACGGAGGGAGTCGGGACCATTTTCAAAACAATAAAAGGTAACATGGTGATCTAAATACGTAATGTAAGGATGGGATTTTCGGCTTTTTATGGGATCCGAATATTTTGGATCTGCTCATTTCAAAGAGATGTTCAAAAGATTGGCACTTTTACTACTTTTACTATTTACTTATATGACCAAAGCTAATGTGAGAACTCATTTTATCTACAAACTTATCACAGAGAGAAATGACCAAGGCTCAGATGTGTCTAAAATGGTTCAAACTGAGAACTGGGAGTGTGTTTATCCTTTGAGGTGATGCATACTCAAAATAAAACATTTCCTACAATCAGAGGTGGATGAAGTACTCAATTTCGTTACTTAAGTAAAAGGACAAATACCGAGGCTAAAAGTTACCCATGTAAAAGTAAAGTATCACATGAAAAAAAATCGACTTAAGTAAAAGGATTTACATGCCTCTTTAAAAATAGTGAGAGTAAAAAGTAAAAGTATTTGTGTGTAATGTTGTTACTTTGTTATGTAGTGACATTGATTTAAAATTATACATATTTTAGTCAACAACATTTTTTTCCCCCCCAAATTTTGTGTTATTTTTGTTTGCTCAAAGTCGAAGCTTGAATTTGACATGAAAAGTACTTTTTACTTTTCAGTCCAGTTCAAAAGTGTAGTGGAGTAGAAAGTACAGATACCTGCTCTCAAATGTAGTAAAGTAAAAGTAAAAAGTATCTACTGTAAAATGTACTTAAGTAAAGTATAGATACCTAAAAAACTTAGCAAAAGATGAAGTTTAAATCTGTCCAACTATTTTCACTTTACCTTTTGACTACAAAAATAATAATAAATTTTAAAACAATAATAATAATAATAATAATAATTTAAAAACTATTTGCTATTATGATGCAAATATTTTTTTTTTTATGCACACAGCTCTTAGTCGTGTCACTTGCTCTGCTTCTGTGTTGATTTTTGCATCACTTCAGCATTAATCAGTAACAAAATGCATAAAAACTAGAAGGAAAAAGATTCGGTTCCTTTAAAAAACGAGATCCGAGTCCTACAGTTCATATTGAGGAACCGTTCAAAAGAGCCGGCTCATGAATGTCACGAATGTATTTGCAAGTAACAACCCCAGACAAGTGTAATGTTCTTCTTTAAGTTGTTTTAGATGAATATAGCAGTTAGCAATGAACAAAATAAGTATCTGTCCTACGCAGTGGTGTTATAATTTTTTATATCTGTACTGTACGGTGGATACTTTTCAGTTTTACTTCACTACATTTGAGAGCAGGTATGTGTACTGAAAAGGACTGAAAAGTAAGTGTATTTTATTATTGTTTGAGACCTGCTGAAAAGCCTAAGGGGTCTATTTTTAACTCGTTCATAATGTCATCTCACAAAAATATATATAAAAACTTGCAAAATTCAACACAAATATTTATCAAAATCACTACATTTGAAGCCTTATTAGATCTCAAAGTCGGTCTGGAATACTTTTACTTTTTACTCTTTAAATGCATTTTTAAACAGGTACTTTAATACTTTTACTTACGCAGATTTTTTTCAAGTGATACATTTACTTTTATTGGAGTATTTTTTGCCTTGGTATCTGTACTTTTACTTAAGTAACAAACTGAGTTCTTCTTCCACCACTGGTCCTACAGATGTTATATTTTACCCGAAACAAGTATAATATGTCGTCTTTAAAAAGGCCAATTTCCCATGATTTAGGCCCTTAAAGTAACCCAAACTTTCTGCTCCAGTACACTTTACAGAGGAAAAAAAAACATTGAGGAGGAGGTAAAGGCTGGAACATGTGTGGAAACAGGTGCATCGGCTCGGAAACGAGAGAAATCTTTAGCTTGGAACTATTTACAGACAATTATCTATGGTGAGGCGTATACGGCGTGAGCGGTGGGCCTTGTTAGGAGGCTGCATATGCCCGGTGCCGACAATTAGGGAAGTTAGTAATACTGCAGTTTACAGAGGGCACTGCGCCGTCACCACAGGACCTGCTAATTGGATAAAAAGAAACAAGAATAGAAGTCCAAATTCACCACATTTAGACTCGAGATGCATAGTTTAGTTGTTTTGCAGTGGGGTCGTTTCATCTGATACGCGAGGAGGAGAGAGGGAGGCCATTTTGTAGTAGATAATATACAATCTGAAAATAATTGGCCCTTTCAGTAAACTAGAACAAAAAGGGTCAACATTTAAAGGTGCATTTTGTGACTTTTTTAGTGGAGAAGATGTTGCTCCTTTGTCTGGGATGCTGCACAGTATGGCGTTAAATATATTGATCGTTGTGGGGGCAAGAAGGTGACGCCAAGGAGCAAGTTACTGGTTTGATTTGTGGAGAGGCAAGCTCGCTCCCACTCTGGACACGTGCATGATTTTTGAGCAGTAAAAACACTTAAATTGACATGTTTAATGCTGTGCCGGGGAACATGCCAGGCAAAGCAATACCAGTGTCTCCATGAATAAAAGCAGGTACTGTACTACCACCAGAGAGTAAGTAAGTAAGTAAGTAAGTCAAATTTATATAGCGCTTTTCACAGATAAAAATCACAAAATGCTTTACATAGAAAGAACAGGTCAAAAATACAGGGAAATAAAACTAGACATCAACCTAGTCAACTGAAAGCTTTTCTGAATAACAACGTTTTCAGCTAGTTCTTAAAGGAGTCCACTGAATCAGCCTGGCGGAGGACCAGAGGCAGTGCATTCCAGAGTCTAGGGGCCACAGACTGAAAAGACACGAGTTTTAAAACGAGTCTTTGGGACCATGAGGACATTCTGATCCGAGGACCGGAGGATACGACCAGAGTTATAATGGCACAGCATATCGGCAATATACTGGGGTGCCTGACCACGTAATGCCCGATATGTAAGAACACACAATTTAAAACCAATTCTATATTTCACCGGCAGAGGTAAAATAATATGGATGCAACAGTACAGCAACAGCAGCTCAGGTGGCAGAGAGTTTCTCCCCTGATCTGAAGGTTGGCTGTTTGAATCCCACTCTCAACACATAAAACATATTTTGTCTTCTTCAGTGACTAAACAAATATCTAGATCAAGGATGTCCAAATGCTGCCCTCAGACCTTTTTATTGGTCCTCAGGCTTCCTGCTGAACCGGCCCAACCGCTCATAAGCAGGACTTTTAACAGCAAATGAAACTATTTCTACCACTATATCCTCAAACATCACATTGCAGTGTGATACAGACCTAAAATGAATGTGTTTCCAGACTTATTAATACACAGCAGCTCTGTCAAAGCTGTGTATGAAGCACAGCACTGTATTGATCACTGGTCTGTGGAATATATAAAAATACTAATACTATAAAAATATGTTTTGAGATGTGGCCCTCGATAAAAAAAAAGTTTGGGCACCTCTGATCTAAATTAACCAATTTATTCAGATACTATGAGCTATATATAGGATGTAACTTTTCAGGTGAGGTTTCACAGTATGTCTTTAAACTTGTCCATCTATATAAGTAGGTTACACCACCAGGCCATGTTACAGATCAGATCTGTGGAAAAAAAGACCTATAATTGAATAATTTCAAGCTTGGATAAGTGTAATGCCCTACACCTTGGGACAATGCAACTTTTCTGGTGGAGACACTATTTCAGCCTTGACAATAGCCTTACATGGAGTAGCAGTACTTGCAATTCAAATGTAAGATTTCCGATGGCCACAGTGTCTGGACATTTTTCACTGAAGCAATAATAATAATGATTACTTTTTAATAACCGAAATAAATCTCCCTTCCTAATTATAGACTCTCTGCAGGAGGCATCAGCCAGCTCAATAAATTAAATTAAGCCTCATTGTGAGAAAAGAAAAAAATATATAACTTCACATTTCAGTTTAGGTGTTAAGCTCCTTCTCATTTTCCTCACAGCCAATCATTTACCAGAACACGTGCCATCTGCTGCCAGAAACTTGGCAGGTTGCACAGGAAAAAAAAAAAAGAAAAAAAAAAACGCCACTTGGTTCTTCTCAGCCAGAAACGCTGCGTGTGTCTTCGGCTTCCTGCGCGTTCAACTTATTTTGCTTTCAGTTCTTTGAAAAGCCCCCCTCTCCGCGCTCTCCTCTGCCTCCTCCAGCCCGTCACTCACGCACGCTCACACGCGGGGCTCACATGGAACCAGCGCCGTCCCCCGTTACGCACAACACGAGATACGCATCGAAATCCCGCAGCTGGGGTTCCCTACAACAGCACCTCCCCACGCGCACGCACGGACACGAATGAGAAGCGAGGGAGGAGAGGAAGAGGGAAGAGGAAAGAGAGCGAGGAAGGAGGAGGAGGAGAGAGAGCGAGCACCAGCCAGACTCACCACATCCCCACCGAGGGCGAGCAGTTACGCACGGATCCGCCGAGTCGCGCATCTCCGCATCTCCACATCTCCGCAGCTGATCGGACTATACACTCTACATCCCAACCACAACTTTTTTATCCATCCTCTCCACGCACGGACATCAACTTTTACCGGAACGCGTGATTACTTCCCGACTTTCCCGGTAAGTGCGAAGGATTTACGCGTAATTCTTGCATCTCTTACCCGATTTTGGAGCGCAGTGTCCCGGCTGGTGACTTGTACAGCCCCCGTTGCTCATAATTAGTATTCCAAGGACGCACGTGTGAATAGCCTTGCGGTTGGGATGTCGCATTGTTGTCATTACGCGCAGCACTACGGCGTTTTTTTGCGTTACCTTCGACTCTCCATAAGTTGTTAAGACGTAAAAATCGATTTCTACGCGGTTGTTTTTCCCCTCGTCGATTCTTTAACAGGTGCAGCATGCGATGTCAACTTTTTTTTCTTCCTCCTCCACGTTTTTTCTAGCCTCGCTTTGAGTAAACATCCCAAGATTTAATGCAACTTCGCTATTGAGACATTTTATACTCGTAGAAGTCACTCACCGCCGCAGATTTTTTAATATCCTTCTTGTTTGTGGATCAATGTGTAATAATAAAAACAAAAACGCTTGGCTTTTTATTCCTCGAGCTCCCGTTTTATTGCAGTCATGACAATCCCCTCAAGAGCTATAAAAAGTTTATTTGAAAGACGAGACAAGGACGATACGGCGGCGTGGCGCGTTCGTCAAGGTCTTAAGTTTAGACGCTTTTATTAAAAACGCAAAAATGGGGTGTAATTAGTGTTTTTTTTTTATTAAAGGGGAAATTAATTCTGGAGAGGTCGCCCAGTGTCACGCTTTTACGCTTTTTTCTCGCCTTCTTAGTGATCATTAAAGTAACAGCGGACAGAAATCAAGTTGCGCACGCCAGGGTCCATTACGCACAGGGTACATGTCATACGTGTTGGTTTCTTCGTATCTGATGGTGAATTCTAATAAGATAAGGAGGTAGTTTGGGGAGGATTTAAATATTCAGGCAGCATCACTTCTAAGACATGTTTGAACTCTATGCATTTGCCTTAAAGCCTGCATAGAAAAGGGTTGTGGAGTAGAACAAAATGTGTTGGAATTGTGGAAAATTACAATTCTAGATGAAAAGTAATCCATTTGTGAAGCCTGGTGAGTTTTGTAATACAAAAAAGGTTTATTATAAATATTATTATATGTATTATAGGTCATTTTGTAGTAGATAATATACAATCTGAAAATAATTGGCTCTTTCGGTAAATTAGAACAAAAAGGGTCAACATTTAAAGGTGCATTTTGTGACTTTTTTACTGGAGAAGATGTTGCTCCTTTGTCTGGGATGTTGCACAGTATGGCGTTAAATATATTGATCGTCATGGGGACAAGAAGGTGACGCCAAGGAGCAAGTTACTGGTTTGATTTGTGGAGAGGCGAGCTCGCTCCCACTGTGGACACGTGCATGATTTTTGAGCAGTAAAAACACTTAAATTGACATGTTTAATGCTGTGCCAGGGAACATGCCAGGCAAAGCAATACCAGTGTCTCCATGAATACAAAAAAAAGGTTTATTCTTTGTTACAGCAGATACAGACAGGAGAGGGACCGGACCTGCCCTCCCGGAGTCCTGAGTCTCTCTGAGTCTCTCTCCTAGAGCATCTCTCCCTCTGGTCCTTAGTCTGTCCCCGAGCATCCGAGCTCTGAGTATTTATCCCAGAATGACAAAGCTACATACATTTCAAACGAGTGACTTTTGTTTCACAGCCATGAGATTATGAACATTTACACTCAGACAGGTAGAACATAGAGTTTCCTGTGGGATGGGGACAGAGCCGTCACACGTGTTAATGTCGAGTCTGGGTCTCTGCATTTACACGAAGACATGTAGTAAGAATATTTTTACTTCACAACATGAATATACTCTTTCTTCACACTGACATATGCTATTTAGTTTATAACTAGACAGCTATAGGATGAGGTGGGTCTAAAATTGTACTAGAGTGAGAGTACGGTTACTTCAAAAAGTATTAGTCAAAGTAAAAAAGTTAATCCTATTTAGGCTACTCAAGCGTAAAGTAATATTTAAGTAACTGTTCGAATATAGTACACAAAGTATTTCCCATTTCATAAGGCAATACAACATTTGCACTTAGTTTGAAATTCTTCTTAGCTCTATTATGAACAATAAGCTATAATTTACACTTTTATATCATATTTAGGAGACTACTAAACAAATCAAACAAAATGCACAGTAGGCCTATGTATAATGTGTTTGGATTTGTTTTGTTGGTTTTAGTTCATTTGCAATAGATCTAAGAAGAAAGTAATGGCATGTCTGAATATAACTGGTGTCAAATGAAAATCTGTCCTGGTTGTCGACTTGGTTTAGTCCTGTTCTAGTCCTGGTTTAGTCCTGTTCTAGTCCTGGTTTAGTCCTGTTCTAGTTCTGGTTTAGTCCTGGTCTAGTCCCGGTTTAGTCCTGGTTCAATCCTTGTTTAGTCCTGGTTTAGTGTCCTGGTTTAGTCCTTTTAGTCCTGGTTAAGTCCTGTTCTAGTCCTGGTTTAGTCCTGTTCTAGTCCTGGTTTAGTCCTGGTCTAGTCCCGGTTCAGTCCTGTTCTAGTCCTGGTTTAGTCCTTTTCTAGTCTTGGTTTAGTGTCCTGGTTTAGTCCTTTTCTAGTCCAGGTTAAGTCCTGATCTAGTCCTGGTTTAGTCCTGTCCTAGTCCTGGGTTTGTTCTGTTCTAGTCCTGGTTCAGTCCTGTTTTAGTCCTGGTTTAGTGTCCTGGTTTAGTCCTTTTCTAGTCCTGGTTAAGTCCTGGTTCAGTCCTGGTTTAGTCTGTTCTAGTCCTGTTCTAGTCGTGGTTTAGTCCTGGTCTAGTCCCGGTTTAGTCCTGTTCTAGTCCCGGTTCAGTCCTGTTCTAGTCCTGGTTTAGTCCTTTTCTAGTCCTGGTTAAGTCCTGTTCTAGTCCTGGTTTAGTCCTGTTCTAGTCCTGGTTTAGTCCTGGTCTAGTCCTGGTTCAGTCCTGTTTTAGTCCTGGTTTAGTGTCCTGGTTTAGTCCTTTTCTAGTCCTGGTTAAGTCCTGTTCTAGTCCTGGTTTAGTCCTGTTCTAGTCCTGGTTTAGTCCTGGTCTAGTCCTGGTTTAGTCCTGTCCTAGTCCTGGGTTGTTCTGTTCTAGTCCTGGTTCAGTCCTGTTTTAGTCCTGGTTTAGTGTCCTGTTTTAGTCCTTTTCTAGTCCTGGTTCAGTCCTGCTCTAGTCTGGTTCAGTTAGTCTCAGTTTAGGTCTTATTTTGATGTGGCATTCATGCAAGTGTGAACGCTGAACACATCTCAGGAGAAAAAAAAAAAAAAACACTTTGCAAGTTTGTGGGCACTTTACATTCATCAGGTTGAAAAACAACACCATGGAACATATTTCAAACATGGATTTCCTATTATCTCTATGAAATACATAAGATCAGATTATTGTTATGAGTCTGTGGAACATGAAAACCAGTTGAATAAAGTACATTTGGTGTCTCAGTATGCTACAGTTATACTAGTGTGTACACCTTATTATATTCAGACATATAGTTATTGATGGAAATTTACTGTGGTGAAGAAACCCCAAGTGAATTAACCCCTTTAGAGCCATAAGCAAAACAAATCATTGCCCAGTTCTTATAGCTGCAAAATATTATTAATGAAACTAGTGATTTCAGGTTCAATCAACTCTACTTACTTTATATGTTTAAGTATTTATTCCATTAGTTGAATTTATTTTGGTCTTGTTATGTTTATTTAAAAAAAGCCCAGTGAATATTTTGTCATATTCAGTTTCCGCAGATTTGCTCTTACGTGGCAGTAGAACAACGCCAGAGATCCAGACTACGCACTTCTTCAATACCTTATGAAGAAGTGAGTCTAGTCACCATTGAATCTCTGATCTCTGATTGACAGCTGGATTAGCCAATGAGGGACATGCATGGTCCATCTGTATCGGGGGGAAAAAATATCACGGGGGACTGAAAAACCTCAGGGATTTCTGCAGAATCAATGAGCAAAGCACTAAAACTGTTAATCTGAGGTGCGAGAAATTTGATTTTATTTGTAAATCATCTCCATCCCGCCAATCAGCTCCTTTGTTTCACATGTCGCTGAAAAAACTAATCTGATTGCATGATCACGTTCGACCGGGCTTTAGACTCAATGGAGGATGTGGGGACCAGACTGATATGAATCTGTATAAAAAATACACAGGGATCATTCTGGATTTGCCAGGCGAAGTAGAATATAGAAATGAAAGTACAAATATAACAATGATTAACATGCTGTTTTAGGGCGATGTGCTAAAAAGTTAATATCACACTTTTAAAAGCCTAGCTCACGATTTTGATTTGATCACAATTCATACACTTTATAATGTCTCCAGGAAGTCATTAAACACTTTTGTTTTTTCCAAGAGTTCTCCGTGATTGGTTAAACCCACCTGTCACTCCTCAGAGCGTGACAGAGATGGACCAATAGGAGGAGCAGCTACAGACTCTGAGCAAAGAGCCGTGTTAAACAGAGAATTAGTGACTCATGATTTGACACTTTGGCTGCATATTGTCACAAAAATCAGAATTTGAACATTTGTGTTTCTTGCACCGCTCCTTCAGATATAATGTACTTTTTCTCATTTTTGTGTCTATACTTTGATAATACCAGATTGTGTGCATGATTTAATATTTTGTCTTTTAAATTACACTAACTTCAAATTATTGATCAGATGTTGTATTCTGACAGTTACTCTTTAAGTTACTACTTGAGCACTAGTTTTCTCAAATACTTTTTTGCTCGTAGTTGAGTAATTTTTTGGACCACGACTTCGTACTTATACTTTTACTTATTACTATTCTACCCACCTCTGTAAAAGAGGGTGAGTAAAATATTTACACTTCTAATCACTCATTTGTTTTTGAATATGTATGAAAAAACTTGATATTGGTAATTTATTATGTTTGGCATAGTCAAAAATAAATTCAAACTAACTAACAATTCAATTTAATTCCTTTACTTAATTACTTTAATTAGGGAGGCACTGACCCGATACTAGTATCAGATATCGCCACTGATGCTGAAACATTTGCTGGGTCAGATATCAGACTCTCAGTCCTCTGGCTGAACAAATAATTGATGTAAAAATACTTTTTACTGGTGGAAGTTGGCCCAGAAAATCTCACAATGTTTGAACTTTTATTTAAACAAAGTCTTGCTCTGTAGTCTCCTGAGAGAAAAATAACAGCTACATAATATATTTGGTTCAGTTTGGCTTATTTTATTGTTGCATAAAGGAAATAGTTTTCAGTCTGTCTCTGGCATCAGCTGATATATATAGGATCTGAAAGAGCCAGATCGTAATTTTAATCACATAGACATTCTAGGGAAAGAAAAAGCATATGTACTAAACTTAATTTATTTTATGACCTTTTCATATGAGGTCAGTCATCCTCCATCTTCATTGCTGTGTGTTGAATAGAGTCCAAAAACACAGGACCCCGGGTTGGGTTGATAGAGTGGAATATGGATGTGAGGAAGCGTGTGATTGGTTAGCGAGCGCTGTAGCACTGGTAATCCTGTTGTGAGCCCTGCAAATGGGATTAGGACAGTACTGTGTAAGAGAAACACAGCCGGGGGAGAGGAGGAAGGCGTGAGGGGGGTGGGGGTGTCTGGACTAGGGATGGGACAATAAATAATAATGTCATGTCACTGTAGTAAAAATTGCCAACAAAGATAATCACCATTACATCACTAGATTGGGCCACAAAAAGATACCAATTTTCCCTTATAACAAAGTACAATTCTATAATAGTTGTTTAAACATGGAACTTAAAATATTAAAGGCATAGTATGTAACTTTTTAAGGTAAAATAGACGTCTTCACAGAATTGAATTTTTCTTTTGCTTTGGATCAGACCTGGACGACTGTGTACGGGCTTGCATCTCCACAAACCTGACTCCTCTTTGGCCTGGATGGCGTTCCCTTGCTTATTTCCATGGAGATGTTGCTCCTTTTTTGACTTTCCACCTCCACGAAGTTTCATACTATTACTTTAAAATTATAATTATAAACATCCATCAGATTTTAAACTAGAAAATGACGCATTGTAGTTTGATTTTAATTTTTTTCCCCAATTCAAACCCGTGTTCACATCCAGGAGCGTTATCGACTGAGAGTTGACTGATGTAGTAACTGTTAAACTAACAAGGAAACAATTGTGCAGAGATGTGAAATCTCTTAGAGGACAAGATATTGAGTTATCTGTACATGGCATTACATCATTCAACTGTTACTGTCATTAACTGCAGTTACATAAATTACAATAATTACCCTAGATACATTGTTCAACCTTATGTAAGTGAGATATTTCATGATCACTTTTGTTCTGACCACCAAGAGACATGCACTCATACTCACACATTGTTTCAGCCAAAGTGGTGCCTGACTTAATAACACAATGGAATTATGTGGTTGATAAAGCGTCTCCATGGTGACAAGCAAGTAGCAGAAACCAGAACTTAGAAAAGTTACACAGTGCACCTTTAAAGATATCTTCATCGTCCATCGCAACATATGAAACTGAAGGGCTATGTAGAGCTGCCAGGTTAATCGCAATCGGAATTTTATTGGACAGTTGCAAAGGCTGCAGTTTTTGAAGTACCATCATTCCTTCCACAAACAACTAAATATCCTGTTTTATTCAGCATAAAAAACAGCTGACCCTGTAGTTTCGATCTGTACAAACATGTTCTGAAATGTGATTCTTGTATTAGTTTTTCATTTTATATTATCGTCTTTTTGTTTACTGGATGCCTTTCGAATGTGAACTTTTAACTGAATCCTATTGTTAAAACATAAACTGCAAAAAATGCAGTTAGATATTTTTTCCAAATCGTTCAGCCCTAGATATATAACGAGCTACTTATTTTGCAACCATTACATTTGAAACAAAACAAAAATGAAAAAACACAAATCGTATTTAATATAGTTGTCAAAAGTATCAAAAATCAGATACTAAAACTAGTATCAAAACTAGATGCTCATTTGAACAGGTATCAATACTAAAAAGCCACATTCACAAGATAAAATGAACTTTTCCTGAATAGCTGTGGAATGATCTTGAGCTGTATCAGAACAAGTGTAAGACACATAGACTAGTAAACGCCCATGGACAACTCTGGAACCTACCTGTACGACTGAGGGATTACACAGATATAAAGCCACGTGGTGATATAAAAGAAAGTACAGTGTTCCCTCGTTTATCACTTGGTTTGCATTCTAAAAATAACCCACAATAGGCAAAATCCGTGAAGTAGTCAGCTTTATTTTTTACAATTATTATATGTTTTAAGGCTGTAAAACCCCTCACCACACACTTTATACACTTTTCTCAGACAGGCATTAACATTCTCTCACATTTCTCTCTTGTTTAAACGCTCTCAATGTTCAAACCTTCGTATATTATATCCCTCTTTTTCGATGATGCTTTAAATTCATTGTTCACAATCCTTTGCTCCAGCTGTATCCGCAGAGGCGCCTCTCCGTGCACAGAAACACTTAAATCCAAAGCGTTTCTGAAATTTGCCGGTGCAGAACGTTTTCATCGACATTGTGGGTTTTTGTCGGGGAGAAAACTTTCAAACATACAGCACTTCAGAGTCACACTGCGATCCAACATTTATGTAAATTTGGTTGAACACATTCTGTACTGCACAGGAGACACACAGAGGAGACTCATGGACAATGATCGACAATCCCTCAGCCAATCAGGAACGCAGAACACAATGCACGCTCATAAGCTGTAAAAATAAAAAAGCATGCAAAATATAGATGTAGCGAGAAACCACTGTAGTACGATTTAATGCTGAAAAGTACATATGGAGTCTATTCCTTAGCATCGAAAGTGTGAAAACAAAACTGCTATGTTTTGGTGAAATGTGTAGTCTAACCTGTCATACGCACTTTAATATTTAATGATTTGTACATAACCATTTTATGTCAGAAGCTGCATATTTGTATCTGCACCCTCACCCATATCCTCCACTGCATCGTCACTTATGAAACCAGCCATGAGTTTGCCATAGCAGCGTGCACGTGCAGAATTTGCTTGCATTTGATCATGTTTTAATTTGTGTGCTGCGGATCTGTGGGTCTCCGGAGGGAACAAGGGGAACACTTGGCTCTGAAAGTCTGAAACATGAAGAGGCTGGCTGCTGCTGTGTGAATTTAACCCTGTAATGCCTGGAGCGGGGATGATATGGTCAGTGATGCCAGCTCTTCATCTGAAAGAACTGGACCAGACCTAAGGCGATGTGTTGTAACTATCTGTAGGACATGCTGTAAACAAAGTGTGAGGTTAACAGTTTAGAACAAGCGACAAAAATCTACATATATACACAAGCCGAGCAAATTAGTCCATAAAGTTCATTAAAGAGCGTGGAGTCTCTGTGTCCAGTGCTTCCTCAGAGCAGAGGTGTAACGGCGGGAGCTCATTTGAGGGTTGGTCGGAGTCATTATGATCACATTTTCAAACATCTCCAAAACACAAAAATCCAAGAGCAGATTTAAACCACAAAAACAGTTCTACATGTGCAGTATTGTTAAAAATCATGAGCTGCAATAAACAAACAGCAGCAGAATGAAACTCTTTAGTTCTTCCATCTGTAATGAGTCATATAAGTTATTTATTCAATATTTTACGACTCAAATCTTGTCATACAGCCAAAAAAAATGACCAAAAAATCCCAGATTGGTGTGAAGAAAAACTACACACAAGAAATTTTTATTGAGCCCAAAAAAATCTTGTTCCAGTTTTCATATATAGAACGATAAGTCGATATAGTAATTATCATGAGTTTAGTGCTTCGCTCATTTACTCCTCAGAAATCCGCGATGTTTTTCAGCTCCCTGTGATATTTTAATTTCCTTTTCCCAAGCAAACAGTATGTAACTTTATACTAAAAAACAGCCTCGTATAAAAGCATGTTTTTTTCATTATGGATGTTTTTATTGCGCTGAGACGCACAGAAAAACATGCATCCTTACTGTGAGCAGGCTTGCATCACCACACTTTTCTTCCATGGAAAAGTTGTTCCTTTGGCTGTAATATTCCACAGTATGGCATAAATCTATCTTCATGAAGACTATTCCACAGTATGGGTTTAACTTTCTATCTCAATGGAATAATGTAATTGACTTTCAACCTCCAGAGAGTTGCACAATGTCACTTTGAAGGAGACATTTATTTACAATTTTAAAAAATGTATTTAAAAGTGCGCTATGTAACTTTTCTTGTGAAGGAGCTGCCACCTTCCTGTCTCCATGGAGATGTTTTTGCAATGCTTGAAATGCTCTATAATATTCCTTTAAACTTATCCGTCTTGTCTGTGTTCAATTCCAGGGGGTTTTATTGCTCAAAAACACCTTGAAAAACATGCATTCTTACTGAGCGGGGTAGCCTCTCCACAGATCTGGCTTGTAACTTGGCATGCTGCTTGTCTTCATACAGTGGAACAAAAGCAGGCAAAGTAATCATATCTCCATAGAGACGAGGAGGAAACTGCATTACATAGGCTTGTGGGTTGAGCATTGCACAGAAGATTGCAGCAAAATGTAAAGGAGGTTCGAATAGAGCCCAGGAGATATCGCTAAAATACTCAAACATGCATGGATGACATCTGAAACCACTTATGGCATGTTTGTGATGAGAGAGCAATGTTATAACATGGAAAAAAAACAACAAGATTTGCATAATACCCCCTCTTTGCGTAATATCTGATCATGACTAACATCCATCATTTGTCCCCTCTCAATGCCCTTCTGTCAGGTGGAGCAATTTTGCCTGTTAAACCAGACATAATTCTACAGCACTGACAAGTTACATAAGTTTCTCCTTTGGAAAAATGTGAAAAATAAATACATTTGAGGTTAGTTTTATTAATGTTATAATTGTTAGTAACCTATATATAAGAACTGACAATAGGGTTGCACTGAAAATCACCACGAGGGACAGCAGCATTCAAATTTACCCATACAATTTCAGAGTTGACATTGCAAACACACAAATCATAATACTTATTCCTACCAAAATCGACTTTTCAGAGCTTTTAAACATGTAATCGCTGTTTCCTCTTCTCATTTAACCTCTTGAAGTTGTATTTGGACTGATTCGTGCATATCTGAGCAATCTTTAATCGCTTATTTTCAAGACGCCATATTCCCGATCAACTCTTGTTTTCATCACCACTGTATACACCCACTACTTCGTTCTTCAGTTTTATTTTCTTAATCGGTGATATGCTTAGGATTCGGGGGCGAGTCGTTTTAGATTAATATCGTAATTTAAAATGTGCAAATTATAACATAATGATCCACATGTGTCAGATTTGAACTATACAGTGGTCCCTTGTTTATTGCGGGGGTTATGTTCTAAAAATAACCCGCAATTGGCGAAATCCGTGAAGTAGTCAGCTTTATTTTTTACAATTATTATATATGTTTTAAGGCTGTAAAAGCCTCACCACACACTTAATACACTTTTCTCAGACAGGCATTAACATTTTCTCACATTTCTCTCGTTTAAACACTCTCAAAGTTCAAACCTTCATATATTATATCCCTCTTACTCAATGATCGTTTTAAATGTGTTGTTCTCGTGTTTCTGCTCCAGCTGTATCCACAGAGGCGCCTCACCTTGCACAGAAACACTTTTAAGTCCAAAGCATTTCTGAAATTTGTCAGTGCAGAACGTTTCATTAACGTTGTGGGTTTTGTCGGGGAGAAAACTTTCAAACATAACATTTAACGAAACGAACAAACAAACATTTATGTAAATTTGGCTTTACACATTCTGTACTGTACAGGAGAAACGGCACGGAGGAGACTGATGGACAATGGTCTATAATCCCTCAGCCAATCAGGACGCAGAACACAATGTGTCTTCACACATTGTAAAAAACACATGCAAAATTGCAAAAAATCCCTGAAACAGTGAGACCGCGAAAGGTGAACTGCAATATAGCGAGGGACCACTGTACAGCAGGCACAAGCACAATATGTCATCTTTAAACCATGCGGATGCACTCATCCTTTTTCATATTATTATTATACATACTAATTACTGAGGTATAACTACCTATTAATTTGTTAAGTATGACTTCAGGGAGTCAGTATATGCTCTTATAATATAGCGGTTCAAATCTGCACAGAACACAGAATGTAAGATTAATGCAGGTTTAAAAACACTTACCATAGAGCAGCTGCCTCTGACATGAAAGGTTGTGATGGGTCTGTCTGAAGGATACACTGTATGTAGGTGTACTGAGCCTGTCCTTCCAGACTCTTATATTGACATTGACAGGCAAACAAGCAAATGTAACAGCCGCCTCAGCACTTTCTATGCAGAACTGTACCATCAACTGTTGTGACAGGACTGAGCCAGTGCGAGAGGGGGCTTGATTTTCAGATGTGTTGTAAAAGATGATTTTTGGGTCAAATTTCAAAAGGGCGATCTGAAATAAGCTACATATGAATTATGATTGCAACCTTGATTTGATCAGCTTTTTGCTTGTTTTTGTTAATAGAATTAGCATATTTTGTAAGAGTGGAAAGCAAAGCTGATCTCACTTCTGAAAAGCACCTAAAACAGAATGTAAAACAGACTTCAGAATCATTCTAGTAATAATCGTTTTAACTGTACCTTGACTACTGGTACATAAAAACTTTAACGACTCGGCATGTGGTTTTTACTGTTTAAAAACATGAAAAAAATAGCTAATTTTCCATCCATCCATTTTTCCCCACCTATCCTAGGCCGGGTTGTGGGGGAAACTGTCTAAGCCGGGACTCCCAGACTTCCCTCACCCCAGACAAGTCCTCCAGCTCCTCCGGTGGGACCCCAAGGCGTTCCCTGGCCAGCCGAGAGACATAGTCCCGGGGCTTCCTCACGGTGGGACATGCCTGAAACACCTCCCTAGGGAGGCGCCCAGGAGGCATCCTGAGCAGATGCCCAAGCCACCTCAGCTGGCTCCTGTCGATGTGGAGGAGCAGCGGCTCTACTCCAAGCTCCTCACCCTATCTCTAAGGGAGCAGCCCAGCCACTCTGTGGAGGAAACTCATTTCAGCCTCTCGTATCCGTGATCTTGTCCTTTCGGTCGTTACCCAGAGCTCATGACCATAGGTGAGGGTGGGAACGTAGATTCATCGGTAAATCAAGATCAAGCCCTTTTGACTCAGCTCCTTTTTCACCATGACAGACTGATACAGCGACTGCATCACTGCGAACACTGCACTGATCCACCTGTCAATCTCGCACTCCATCTGTCCCTGACTCGTGAACAAGACCCTGAGATACTTGAACTCCTCCACTTTTTTAGCTCATTTTAAAGTTTAATTTTTTGCAGTGGTCCAAAGTCATTCCTCACTGACCTTCTGCATTCAAAGCATCATAATTACTCACTGCGATGCGTTTTTAAGTGCTTTTTGCTACTTAGAGACCAGAGCGGAGTTTTAGCATCATGGTAAAGCTAACAGCAACAAGCAAGCTAACCACACACTTCCTGATTAACAGACAATAAAACGCTGAAACGCTTCATAATTAGATGCAGACAGCACGCAAAGGATATATTTTTACCTCAAGAGCTGCTTATCTGATATATCTGTACTCAGGCAAGATAAATGTTGCTCAAATACGTGAGAATAAAGCCCACACAAGCTCTTTTAACAGCAGTTGTGTAACTTAAATGGCAGTCGGGGGTTCATGAGAAAGTATTGTCTCCAGTTTCAAGTCCTGTGAGAGCAACATAAGTAAATATTTTTAGCCCTACTCTTTATAGACGTGAAAGGAGAGATTGTAGCAAAGTCAGAAGAACATTGAAGAAATGGCTATATAACAAGACCAATAAACACTTCCACCTATTACAACAGATTTTAATTATTATTTTTATGTTAATGCTTATGTCCCCCTAATCACTCAGCATTATAGTACCAAGAAAAGTATTGATGTTTTTACCTTTATGGAAATTATACTGGTAAATTTGTATCTTTGTGCCTTCTCTTCGTCTCAATTATTTCCAAACATTGACTTAAAATATATGGTAGTACTTAGTAGCATAACTTATTTCCATTGCACATCGTCGGTTATAACACAACAAAACGTTTCCCATACCACTTAGAGGCTGGCCCATCTAACCTTATTACATAAAGCCTATTTAATCTCTAAAATGAATGTACTTTGCTACTAGAGCTGCAAGATTAATCACAATCTAATCTAAATTGTAATTTTAACAGACACAATTAGCAAATCGCAAAGGCTGTTACCATCGTTACCAAGTGAGTACCATACTTTCCTACACAAACAACAAAATATCCTTTTTTATTCAAACCCTCCGAATGCTGCAGCTTAGATCTGTACAAACATGTTCTGAAATGTGATTCTTATAGTTCATATGTCAGTGTTTTTGTGAATTCTTCCGGACATGTTTAAAATGTGAACTTGGAACAAATGCCTGAAAATATATACCATATTTTCTGGACTATAACTCGCACTTTTTTCATAGTTTGGCCAGGGGTGCGACTTATACTCTGGAAAATACGGTAAGACATTTTCCCCAGATCGTTCAGCCCAAACTGCAACTCCATCTTACTTTCTATCTGCTTCCTAGCTTTCTTTGTAGCTTGAGTTTCACAAAAAAGCATTAACTCGTCCGTAGTGCTCCGTCTGACCCGTCTCCACTCTCCCATAATACCTCCACCTCAGCCCAGCCTGCACCCAACCCAACTCCCCTGAAGCCAGATCTGCTCCACTTTCTACCTCCACCATACAATCGTCATGCATTGGCTGTAACTTTGAACGTATGTGTGGAGATTGGGTCCGTCTGAGAGATAGTCTTTCAAAAGTGTTCCCAGAGTTGCAATGGATAAAGTTGAAGGAGTCGGAATTGGTCACAGAGAAGACTGTTCGGAAAATAAGATAAGGAAGTCAAAGTGCAATATGGCTTCATTGGTCAGAAATATAAACTAAAGTGGAAGTTATAGAAAAGTTTGAAAGTTAGTAATAGCCGGATCCCCTTGATACCCCTGTCGATGCTGACTGAGGTATCAAATAGTATTAATTCGCATCCAACGATATCAATACTTGTCCCAGATTGTTTTTTTAGCTAAATTTATCTTGTATTCGCTCTTGAGATCAAAATATATCCACTGCGTTTTGTCTACTTCTAATTATAAAGTGTCCGATTATCAGGAAGGGCGTGTTGGCATGCTAGTTGTTATCATTATTGTGATGACAAAACGCTCCTCTGGTCTCTGAAAGTTGGAAAAACGCTCATAAGCTCAAAGCAGTTAATAATTCGGATGTTCAGATTACATAAGGTACATGAGGAATAACTTTAAACCACCATAAACCATTTAAAATGAACTAGCAGTTTTTCACATTTTTTAAGACAGAACATTCAATTATTTGTAGTAAAGGAGTTTCAGTGCATTTTAATACAAATTCAGGTCGATATTGCAATACGTGCCATAGTATTTCTTGGCAAGTACTTATTTCACTCACTACTGAAAGGGGATCAAGTGCCCAGTGTGCTAATGGATAAGGATTTGTATAATAATGGAAATAAAAATACCCCAGTCATCTATATGAACATTTAAGACTCATTTTAACTGTGGCCTCTGCATTTGACCCGTTCAAGGTGTCTCCAGATCTTGAGTTAGGATCTCCCTATTGCTGGAACATTAATTAACTATGTATCCTTAAAGTTGGGGGGGAAAGAAGCACCTTGACACGTCCCATGCAGACACAGGGACAGCATACAGACTCTCTCTTGGTGTTAGGCGGGTGTCGGTAAGCTCAGGTCTTGCTTGATAATGCCTTTTCGAATTTAAATTGTAGAAGCTTTGGGGTAAAAATGTTAAATGAGGGGGCAGTGGCACAGATTGTAACTGAGCAAAAAGATAAACTAAAAGCAACAAAGCTAACATCTAAAAAAGATAAAGCCATACAACTTGCTATATTAAAAAAAAAAAAAAAAAATCATACATCTTAGACTACATTACAACAAGATTTTTTATTAACTGCTCTTAAATTTCACCCACAAAACCTTTCATATTTCACTGTATTGCATTCCTGATTAGACTTCTCTGAACATAGCTCTAAATGAAGTGCTAATCAGTACCGTTTGATCTAACTCCCTTTAATTAACAGCACTTGATAATGACTTTACTTGCTTTTTCTTTCCTTTTTTTTTTGGTATTGGCTCACTTTGCCAGAATATACACTGCTCTTGTTTTTATTTTGCTCGGGGGGGAATAAGGAAGTCAAAGGAGGGGGCGCAGGATGGTGTGTGGGACGAGATGGGTCACGCTATGCCAAAGCAATTACCTCTACAGTCCGGAGCGCTGCCAATATCCGGGCGGGGGAAAGTACGGAATGCCAAAGGAAGAGGTCAAATCCGAAATAAATATTAGTACGGTCAAAATCGCAGTCTTCATCTTGCTTTATACCGAAATGACATTTGTGAGTCAGTATAATTCTGGGTGGAATCGCTTGGCTTGGCTGGAGTTGTGTGTGTGTGTGTGTGTGTTGCAGTATTCGCCCATTCAAAATACCCACTGAAAGATTGGTTGAAGTGTCAAATTCGATGGATAGCGCTGCAGAAAGAGGTGAATTGATATTAAAAGGCTATTGAAAAACCTTCGCAAAATAGAACTTTTCATCAAATTGTCGACAAACTTGAATGATGTTTTGTACCACTTCATTCTATCTTTGACATGTCAAGAGCACCAATTACTGGTAGCGAAGGGCTGTCTTATTTTCTGTAGCAAGCTTCGTGCCTTTAACAAAATAAGAAAAATCTATACTTTACTATCCGCATAAGAAACAGTGTTTTCTTTATATGACCCCTCCTTCAGTGCTGCTGGAGCAGTGGGTGACCATAGTACTAGCATTCAGCACCAAATTTGGAGCTTGGCTTGATCAGAACTACCATAGCTGGAGAGTTAGTCTGTTGTACATGCTTTAGGTTAATAGGGTAAACTGCAGTCCCCCAAGGAAACAAACCCAGCCACAGGGAGCAAACAAATATAAACTCCACATACTAAAAGGCTGTACTTAATCCAATCATTGAATCTTAAATCCCTGCATCGATATTGTAGTAGCTCCGGTACTGCGCGTGGTGCGATTTCAGCTCCCACGGATGAATGCTGTTGTTGTGTCCTTGGGCAAGACACTTATCCCACGTTGCTCCGGTGTCTGTGTACACTGGTGTTAGAGAATGGGCGAGCGGTTCCTTGATGCAAAGCGCTTTGAGTTCCTTGAAGGTGGAAAAGCGCTATATAAAAACGTGACCATGTACCATTTGTTCAGATATACTGTCAATAAAAAACGTTGCGTGCTGTTTGTATCTAATTATAAAGCATTTTTATGGTCCACGAACCAGGAAGTGCACTGTTAGCATGCTAGTTGATGTTAAAATTACTGCGACGGCTTGTGTTGTGAAAAACACTCATCAAGACCATGAATCCGTTAGTGATAAATTTGTACTATTACGTTTTAACACATTAAAAATATGGTACGGCGACTTTAAAATCTTAAAATCTGTCTGTAAAAAAGGACCTGTCTCATATCTTGTCCAACCCAGAGTCAAGAGAATCCGGTGTCTCACAACAAACAAGTCAAAATCGCAGTTTGCATCTAGCCTTCCTTCAGAATCACATAGAGAATCAATAACATCCCGGGTGGAACATATCGTTGCCAGCAGCTTGGCTCAAACCTCTTACATCACAAACCGGGAAAGCGTGGAGTTGCGTTTTTTTTTTTACCATCCCGTTCAAAATATTTATTGAGAGATCGGTTGAAGTGTCAAATTAGATGGATAACGCTGCGCGAATGGAAGACGGGGTTGGCCTGATGTAATTGCTCAGCTGTGCGGCTCTTGCAGGATGTGTTGTGACACGGAGAGCATTATCTGTCAAAAGATGATGCGTTTTCTCTAGTGTGACAAGTCCTCATGTTTCTGGCATCTCTCGCACAATGTGTCAGTGCCAGACAAATCAGATGTACACCACCGTGACACCAGCCATTGCCAGTGCCACCAGCCGCCGCAGGTCTTTTGTGCCAGGGCATGCCATAATAATAGGGAGCACGGAGGAGACGGCCGGAGCGGGACTGGCAATTCTGCTGACAGATGGAATCATTTGAACATCTACAAGACTTCAGACATTTAGTCATTTAAAGACGGGGTATTTTACTTAACTGCTAATGCATAACATATTTCTTATGTTTTGAAAATGTTATATTAACTGAAAACGTGTTAAATCGAGTCTTCTTTCCCTTTGCTCTCTATGCTAAATCACTCCCCCTTCAGAGCGCTATCACAACACAATCAGCTTGCAACCTGGTAATGAAACTACTGCACATCGGATCAGGTTTTTTAAGTTGTCGTGTGCAGTTTTGCATCATGCGTTTGAATATTTATGGAGAACTGTCGTGTGGGAGCATGGATGGCGTAGGGTTGTGGCCTGAGCATCGGACAGAATCATACAGCTAAACATAAGAAGGATTTGAGTAGGAGCCACACACTCAAACATGCGTGGAGGACGTCTAAAACCTCTTCGGGAATGTTTTACACAACATTATGACATGGTAGAAAAAGATTTTGCATTATAGCCCCTATTTAAAAATAAAAGCTCATGAGATGTCCTAGGGTTGGGCAATATGACAAAAAATCCTGATAAAAATCCTAATAAAAACCTGATAATTTCCTTCATATTGATCAATTACAATATTTGATTCAATTTAATTTTATCTTATTAAAAACGAATAAAACAGCTGCCAGTTTTAGCTTCCTGAACATAAACAATGCAGACTTTTAACAGCTCCCAGTTAAATTAATATGATCTCTTCTCCAAGCCATATGCTTTTGCAGACCTCTTGATTAAAAACAGCCAAGCAAATCATTAACAATTACAAATGACTGAAGTTCAGTTTTGATTAATGGCACAGCCCTAATGTATCCCTTTATTTTGTTAGTGCTGTCATAGCAAACCAGACTAGAGATAATTAAAAGCGACTGTCTAGTTACAAGACGAGAATGTAACCCACTGTGCCACGCTTGCTGCAAATATTTGATCAAATCGAACATTTTTACATTTGTATGACTTGAGACTGGCTTGTTCCCCCTTGTAAAACACAAAACTAAGCAGAAAAGTCAAATTATTTTCACTATTTCCTTGCCAGCCAGAATTTTACTTTTGCTTGATCCAATTGGAAAAGTATAGTTGTTTGAAAATGTTCCATATGTGGTCCACCAGGAGAGAAAACCACTGCTATGAAAAGTACCAATCTCACTACAGTATCAGCTCTTAAAAATCACAATCTACCGAACAAATAATTCGGAATGTCTTGAACGATTATGCAAAATATGACTTAGGCGACAGTTCACACCTTAGGGCAGGTCGATGGATTGTAAACAACTAGGGTGTGTTTGTTTCATTTTTGTGTACTCCTCCTTTTAGAATAATATTTTAGCCGGTCCTTTACCAGAGCTGTGTCAAAACTAAAGAAGCGACTGGAGAAACGTGTTCATTCTACACAAAAATAGTTGCCAAGTCCACTTCTTTATAGTGATTTTGGGCTTCCTTTTTTTGCAGAATTGAAATAGAAGTTGCTAATGTTTTAAAGCCATTACTGATGCATTTTATTAGATTTCATTCAGCTGTGGCACACAACGTTTAAGTATTTCTATTTGGGGCTTCTTTTGGTAGGGCTTGGTTCTTTTGGGGCTTTTTTTTCAAAGGCTTTGTTGCTTGTTGCTCTCTGAAAATCTGGCAACCCTGCTTATGACTCTACCTGGGCAACTGATGGATCACACAGTAGGGTTGTCAAAAGTATGGAAAATCAGATACTAATCGATATTAAAAGTAGATATTGATTGGAGCAGATATCGATGCTAAAAAAGTGACATTCACAGGACATAAATGATTTGAATTGATTGATTGATACTATGATTTAATGTTGAAATTACATTCTATTGTCTAAAGAAAGTTATCATCGTGGTTGATATCAGTATTAAGTATTAAGTCTATTCCTTAGCATCGAAATGGAATTTGAAATTTTAGTAACGTGGCAGCTCTACAACACAGACTAAATCCCAGAAGAAAATAATCTATATCTCTTCTGATTGTTGATATTTTTGACCGATTCTCGTATAAACCTCCCGCTATTTTTCTTGCAGGGGTCCATCTAAGCCCCTCCGTTGGGCTCTAGAGGTCGCCTCACCCTGCCTGCTGTGCTGCTGACAGATCATATTTATTTTTAATCTTGGCGATGAGAGCCTGCCACACACTACAGATCATGTGCCTTGTTAGAGTAGAGTGGCGAGTCCCACGTCCTCGGCCACATCCCATTCCTATACGAAAAGAACACAATATAATGACCTTGGCTCGGTAAAGCCTTGGTAATCGCAGGGAGGGCAGAATGCTGCGCCATTATTATTCCGAGCGGTGGTTGTTGTTTCATTCTGTGTCAAATCTCCCCCACTTTTTGCCTGATTAACATTTTGACCCTGCCCGTTGGCTTTGTGTGTCTTCAAGGGCGAGACATTGATCGTGTTTATCATATTTATTGTTTAGCAATCGTACAGGTCGCCCGGATCATAACGGACGACTAAGATGACTTCGGGAAAATTACTCCAATGGCCCCAAACTCATGACTCAGGCTGAAATAATTAAAAGTTAGTAGCATCTGAGCATCGTAAATTCTCCTTTATCACTATAGCTTTTAACAAGGGTGCCATTACTAAAGGAGAATCGCAATACGCACGTGCTTTCCGGTACCTTTAAAGGTTCGAAAAGGACTCTTGTGAGCTATAAGCCATGTTAGAATGTTGTTACCTCCTCAGAAAAATACCTGGAGTTGTGTTTAGTTTCATTCACACATGTTTGAGTAATCCTGCATTATTAGTCTGTCTACATCTCCAAAGCTCAAAATGCTCTGTTGCACTTTGTGATGTCATGAAGCGGTAGTTTTCAAGTTAGCAGCTGCCTTTTACCTTTTAGTTCTGTAGAGATCAGAAATTCCAGGGCTCAAATTGGACAAATGATTCTGGTGAAGGTGTATGGAGTTTTAAATCATAGTGGAGCACTTCCTGTGTTGCTACGTGACATCACAAGGTGGAACAGAGTGTTTTCTTTGTGAGAGAAGAAGAACTCAGCCTAAATATGCAGGGTTTGTGTGTTAAACATGTGTGTAGATCAGAGAATGGCGTAATATGGGCTCTTTAATCATTAGCGATTTGAAACGGCATAACTTAAAACCAATCATGCCTGTTGTTTTGTATTGACTGTCTCATCATTTTACTCAATTTCTCTGTACTGAAAAATGTCATTATGGGCACATCTCGGCTTATTGCAGCCTGCGAGCGGTAATTTTGCTGACAGCATTTCTGACTTTGCCTTCTCTCTCCTCTTTGTGTTCTGTCCCTTTCCTGATAGGTGCCAATTATACAGCTAGTGCGCCCAAGCGTCCCCAAGCCACGTGCGACCCTGTTAGCCGCCTATAATGTCAAATCCCCGGGCTGAAGCAGAAGAGAGGAGGAGGGAATTACCTCGTGTCTAATCGTCCGTCAGGAAAAGCCAAAAAAAGATGACCCAAACTGGACTTTTTTTCAACTGACCAAATCCATCCAGCGTTGGCTTTGTTCGGACATCGTGGATAAGCCCTTAACGTTTTGACGATTCCAGTTTTTTTCTTTTTCTTTTTTGACCGATTTTTGTTTTGCGGCTTCCCCGGACGCGTTTGGAGCTGAGCCCAGATGTCGCTGGGCATGATGGGCATGTGCAGGGCCGTGGCTCTCTTGGCGATCCTCGTTGCCTGGAGGGAGAAGGCTAGCGAAGCGCTGGATCCGAGCTCAGGGGAAACTGACAAATCCCCACAGGCAGGGGGCGACTCGTGGGACGTCCTGCACAGAAACAGGCGCAGCTGGGTATGGAACCAGTTCTTCGTGCTGGAGGAGTACACCGGGAATGAGCCGCTCTATGTCGGAAAGGTAAGCCATGTGTGCGGTGTTGATGCTTCCGTACTGTCACGCTAGATATTGCTTTGTGGGATTCTTTTTTGTTTTTGGAAAAAAGACAGAATGATAGAACAGAAAGAGATAGGAAAAAAACAGTTTTACTGATAATAGTGACTGCAAAAAGGACCAACACATTTGAATCTTTTACTCAAATTATTATTAAAGGGTCCATATTATACTATCTTCTGACCTATGTTATAATGTTTCCCCATCAAACACATACCTGGAGTTGCGTTTTGTTTCATTCACACATGGTTAACACACAGACCCTGCATATTTACACTGAGCTATTCTCTCAAACAGAAAACACTCTGTTCCACCTTGTGATGTCATGTGATAATACAGGAAGTGCTCCACTGTGTTTTTAATCTCCATGCATCTTCACTAGAATCAATGGGATAATTTAGTCCCTGGAAATTCCAGTCTCTACAGAACTAAAGGTAAGAGGTAGATGTTAACTTTAAAACTACCACTTCATGACATCACAAGGTGGAACAGAGCATTATGAGGTTTGGAGTTGTAGACAGACTAATAAGAAAGGGTTACTCGAACAGAACTCCGGGTAGGTTTTTGAGGAAGTAACAGCATTATAACACAGATAGAAGCTCACAAAGGACAATTT
Source organism: Periophthalmus modestus (assembly GCA_019594935.1). NCBI lineage: Eukaryota > Metazoa > Chordata > Actinopteri > Gobiiformes > Gobiidae > Periophthalmus > Periophthalmus modestus. The sequence continues at coordinate 4,450,590 of JAIEZT010000021.1, forward strand.
TGTGTAATATAGAAATGCAGTTTTGACAGTTATGTATAAAATCAATATTGTTAAAATATAAGTTCTAAATGTAGTTACCTCACATTTCACAAGAGCCTAAATTCCTTCAACTAGGTACAACTGACCATAGACCTACTGCCATAGTCATGAGCAAATCATTCGTGATTAGGGGTGGGATGAGACAATTTCCACAAAATAAGGTCTTACTGGGTCTGTGGGAATGAGAGCAAACGAGGATGAGACTGACATAATTTTTATTTAATTGTGCTGTTCAGTTCTTGCTGTTATTGTAGTACTGCTTTTTTTTTTTTTAATACAGCTTCTCAAGAAATGTAACTCAGCAAAGTTAACTATTTTTGTTCAAGGTAAATGTAAAAATGTCAAAAGAATATTTTTTCTCATCTGTGGACAATCTTGTCGCAATTTTATCTTGTGAGATCTTGTGACACGTGATCTTGTCCCATCACTATTCCTGATGTATTTTTTGGTGATTTCTAAATGTTCACCTAAACCAGTGGGGGTCACAAGATGATTCAAGATAAAACGTTCAAATAGAAGTAGAAATTTGATGCCATCACACAATTTAACACATTTTTAAACAGTGATATTAATACCGACATCCATTTAATTCCCCAGTTACTGCGGGGGTCCCGGCCTCAACCATTTCAGAACCTTTGGCCTAAACCTTGACATTACAACCCTATGCATTTTCAGGACATTCCATCTTAAGAATAATAAGAGTTTGAAAAAAAAAAGTAGGATTTGTCTTTCTCATCCCAAATGCACTGCTTGGAAGATGTTTCAAGTTACCCAAAAAGTCACCAAAACCATAAATCAAAATTAGCTCACCTTCATCACCACAAATCTTCCGTGGGGTCCCAATATTAGCGGAGGACATTGCCATTCTGCTCACGGCGCTAGATAGAAGATTCATAACGCCTTCCTTCTATGTCACTTCAATGTCATTTTCTCCCCTGATATTTGATGTTGATAATTACATTTTCTTGTTTCATTCCCATTGATTTTAGTATGTGCTTGGAACGTGTGCAAATGGGGTCCGCTCCTAAAGACCTATAAATTACAGTTATACCATGTACCCAGGTGTGATAGACTGTCATCACCTGTCACAAGCCTATATTAATTTGACATTTAACATGCCACCCTGTAACCTTGACATGACGTGGAAAAAATGCATACTTACGACGCACTAATGTTAGCCTAGCTTGAAATTATGAACTAAAGACACTAGTACGCAAACCAATACCATTTCAGTTGACTTAGCTAATCGATACTAAAACTTGTATCAAATTAGATCTCATTTGAGTATCGATACTAATAATGGCGACAGTAGCTCAGTTGGTAGATTGTTGTCTACTGATCTGAAAGCTGACAGCTCAAACCTCATTCTCGACATAAAACATCATTGGCTGAGATGTCAGATCCACTGACCCACAGGTTGGCAGTGCGATTCCAGCTCTCACAGACGAATACTGTAGTAATAGCTGTGTCATTGGGCATGACACTGAACCCCCTCAGCCCCAGTGTCTGTGTACACTAGTGTATGAATGTGTGTGTGAATGGGTGAGTAGTTCCTTGATGTAAAGTGCTTTGAGTGCCTTGAAAGTGAGAAAGCGCTGTATAAAAATGTGACTATTTTGAGCTTCATCAGAACAAGTACAGGGTGGCCCAAAAGTCACTGACACTTTTAAATCTTCAATAGCTCCTATAATTCTTAAGTTATAATCACCAAATTTTAGCAGTAGGCAAACTGAACATTCCGATGTTTTTGGAAATAACTACAGTTATAATTGTTCACTTACACTTGAACTTATCACTACTTAAACTAGGGGAAGTAAATATGACCTAGTTTTAAAAAATAATGTTTTTTAAGTGTCCACCATTTTGGGTTTCACACTGAATAGCCCGATCCAACACACTTTGTATAACATTTGAAGCATTTCTGGGCTTATGGCTCTTATTTGATCCTCAATATTATGTTTTAAGTCGTTTATTGTCTGAGATTTATTCACAAACACCTTTTGTGAATAAACCTTTTCTTTAAGATAGCCCCACAGGAAGAAATCGGGACTAGTCAGGTCTGTGGAGATCACATACTGCCCCCTGTCTTTGAAAAACCACTTATTATTCCTTAAATGGCATTTACACTTGGGCATCTCTGGTATTAAAATGTCGACGGTAACACTGCTGGGTTTCTGAATTTGACCCATGTGACTCAAAGTGCCACTGTACAATGAGGGTTCGTTCCTCGGTGCTATATTTGCTCATATTAATGTTGGAAGGGTGTTTCTAAATGCTGTTAAAAAATAAAAGAAAAATATTTAGAAACAAAAGAGTTATTAATTTCAAATGTCAGTGACTTTTGGGCCACATGGACCAGTAAACGCCCATGGACCACTATGGAACCTAGATGGACAACTAAGGGATTACGTGGATATAAGGCCACGTGGTAATAAAGAAAGTGCTATGATTTAATCTTGAAAATGACATTCTATTGTCTAACGAGAGAATGCATTATTTTATCATCATGGTATCAGAATCGGTCTTGAGAATCAAATCCATTCTTGAGTATCGAAATTAACTTTGAAATTACAGTTACATGACAACACTCGTTAGCATAGTTATTATCCTTGATCGAGGGAACGGATAAGACATTTTGCTTGGGATTGTAACCTTGAACTTCAAATTTGCAGATAATAGCTTGTACATTGTAGATACTGGATTCACATACATTATTGAGAGCAGTGCAAAATTACTACATTATCTACTGGAGAAGATTAGCTTATGCACCCATTAGCATTAGATGTGTCTTGGGAACTGTGTGTGTTATTGACGGTCACTTGTCGTAGTAGGCTGTGTATTCATATGGCGTTTCCATGGGACGCTGTAACCTTGACAGATGGCGGAAAACCATTCACTCATGAATTTTCAAACTGACCCTAACCATGATTTATTTTTGTAGAGTAGCAAGGAAAGTAGGCTATCACACGTAAGGTAAAACCAAAAAAATCTCACTAACGAGTAGCTTGACTCCTTTTGTCTTATTTTAAATGTGCACTATGTAACTTCTCTGGTGGAGGGTTTATCACCTGCTTTTGCGTTGCCTGGAATGTTCCACACTATGGCATTAAACTTGTGTTCAGTTGCAGGTGTTTTATTACTCAGAAACATGCATTCTTATTGTAAGCGGCCTCGCCTCTCCACTGAACTGCACCCGTAACTTATCCTAGCTTGTTTCCATCCATTTAATAACATACTGTGGAGAATTCTGGGCAAAGTGATGACATCTCCATGGACGTGAGTAAGTTGCAGACCCTCTGACAGAAAAGTTATGTAGTGCATATTTAAAAAGCTAATTTTGTTGGCTATCACGTAAACTGACTTATCCTTGAATAGCGAAGATGAACTACTATATGCCAGAATGTGTAATAGTACATTTATCAAAGTACTGAGGTGCAACAATTGATACCAACAGACTGTACTTTCAATATCAGGGATTATAACTGAGGTAGGCGTAACTTTGCACACTAGAATCTACATTTGAACCATATAACCTTTTAATAAAAAATCAGAAGAAAGAATTTATAGGTCTTGGGCTGTGGTCCTCAAACTATCGATGCACTCTTCAGTTCTAGTGTTTGCTTGAAGTCTATTTTATCCATATTTGCTCCTCTTCTCGGTAAATCCTTGTTTAGACCTGGTTTAGATCTGGTGGTACTGGGAAGGCTAAATATTTTCTTGGCTGGTATTTGTTGAAAAAGTTTGAGAGCCACAAAGTTCATTGGTATCATTTGATGTCTGGTTTTGCACTAGAGCTGCGTGTGATATTTTTATATACTTTGTAGCACAATAAGTTCAATGAAATTCAACAAAAAAATGCACATGTCTTCTTTTGGTCAAACTGGCAAAAAAAAAACAAAAAAGCGTAACAAAGATAAAACCAAGAGCAACCCAAGTCTAATATTGCGATATTGATATTTTTGTTATATATATTGTGCCACCCTATATATAATACTCCTCTCTGCACTGGCTTCAGGATTGATTAAGATTCTGATGATGGCTTTTAAATGTCTCCATGGGTTGACCCCTCCCTGTCTCTCTGAGCTTCGGTCCGTCCATGTTCGCAGTAGAACTTTGAGATCAGCAGACCAGGTGATTTTGGATGTTCCAGGTCGAGTAAAAACTAGACGGGACTGGGCTTTTGCTGTAGCTAGTCCCAACGTATTCCTCTGTGTATTAGAACAGCCCAATCTTTACATATTTTTAAAATCTTTGTTGAAGACTCATTTGTTTGCAGTAGCTTTTAACATAGCTGAGCAGGACTCTTGTATTGTATTGTTTTATCGCGTTTTTGCATGTTTTGTTATAAGCTTGCACTTTATATCGCCTTTGAGCAGCTGTAGTTGTTTTTAAATGTGCTTTATAAATACATTTGACTTGACTTTGACTAGCAAACTCACTTCATTATGCTCATTGGTTTTCACTGAAAGCCTGCTTGCATTCAGGAACAGTACTAATAAACTTCTACTGAACTGTATCTTACAAAACTTCGGCCAAGTCCTCCAATATGTTAAAACTGCTAACATTACTGGGACAAACGCTTCTTATATGGGTGACCCAACGGTGCCTGGTGTCTCGCCATTACTCATCCAAAGCATAGGGGAGACATACACAAACCAATTCTCATATCTTTCTTAGACCTATTTCCAACTGTGTAGAACTGGGCTCCCTGCACCTGTACCTCTATACACATATCAGTAAAACCATAGCGTAGTGGCCGCTGAAACTGGGACGCAGTGGAACTTCATACTTTTGCATATTTTTCCATTGGCCTATATATAACTCTAACAAATGAAACAGCAAAAAGCACACTCGGTAGGAATATAGAGAGTTTGTATTGTAGCCAGCTGAAGTAGATACTTATATAAATGTGCGCTTTGAAGCCACAGCGCAACATGACAAGGTAATTTGCGTCGTAATCTGTGGTTAGAAAATGTGTTAGGTCTTTGTTGTAGGCCTGGATGTCCATAAATCAATGTAATGCATGCGTTGGCAGGTAAATAAGTATGAAAACTCCTATATGGCATTTAGAGCTATGCATAAACGGCGTAGTTAACATTCTGTTGGTGACAGGCAATGACTAATTCTGCATTTTTAATCTAAGGTAATATAGGTTACGTTGTCCCAGGGAAACAGCCCACTACACACCTTGCATGGTGAAAAGGTGTAAAAATGTGAATATAATTGCATTAAACAGTCATATGTTGATTAAATATGCAACTTCCCAAGGGTGTTCTGTATTATTTAAAAAGCTCAATTATAAAGACTATGTGGGTTATTAGGCAAAAAAAAAAAAAAGAAAAAAATATATATATAATGAATTATGAAAAAAAAAAAAGACAAGTTTACAATTTTAATTAATTCTAAATAATCCAGAAATATGGAGTCTTGTAATGTTTTCACCTTATAATTAGACTATTCACTTTTGAACGCATCATTTCAATAGGCAACTAAATTGAATTCTACTACTTGTAATACTAATAGTTTACTAATTAGACTGGGACTGTAGTTGGTGTGTTCTGAACAAATCACTCATATTGGTGGTTTTCAGACTGGAGAATGTGATGACGTCATACTCCCAGGTGGAGGCAAGAGTTTTCCCTATTGATTTTTATTGTACTTGAAATACATATGTTGAACCTGGTATTTTCAATTATTGACTAAGCCCAAGGACTGACTGGAATCCAACATAATTTTGCATTCTAACAATTAAAATTTTAGCTGCCCCCCGTCTGTTTTCATTAATATTGACTTATAGACTGCTGTGACGTCTTCTGAAACCCAACAATTCATTCCTTGCATGTTTTGGATTTGAGAAAACTACATACAATACTACAAATTTAAATAGCTGCTTGGAGAAATAAAGCTCGAAGTTTGTTACTTGTAAAATGTATGTCTCTAAAGTAACACAGTGCTGGAGAACTTAAGAAAATAGCCAGGTCTTGAGGTCATGAAAGTGCTGTACCAGACTTTTATTGTCTTAAAAACAAAAAAGCAGAACGAGCTCATTAGAAAAGAAAAAAAAAAAAAATCCAGCAATCCAAACATATTCCTCACTTTCACAAATTCACCGTGAAGAGTTCATAACCGAATATCACAACATGCTGGAGCCAGAGCGGATTTTTGACAATCACGCTAATGCTAACAACAACTAACATGCTGACAGCGCACTTCCTGGTTTGTGCAGGAGAAAAACGCTTTATAATTAGATGCAGAACTAATTTTACAAGATATCTGTTAACACCTGTACAGCCTCTTTAATTGTATTCTTTTTTTCTATATGTAGTATACTATAATTACATATTTGATGCAGTTATTAAGCACTGCATGCATCTATATAACCCTTGACTTAAGATTTTTTTTTTTTTTCTCTAATCATACAGAAGACACACTTATCCTTTTACTATCCAGTCTTACTCTTTGCTCAGTGTATCTAGGAAAATCCTGGACTCTATTGTACATTGTATTTCCTTACTGCTAAGTGCAATCTCCATTCTGCCAGATCTCAGTGCCTACAAATCATATATTTGCCCAGACATGGTGAAAAATGATTGTTCCGTACAGATGCCAGCATTACTCACTCAAGTTGAAAATGAAATGCAAACCAAACCAGTGCATTATAAATCTGTCAAGCAGTCAGAGCTTTCCATCCAAACTTTACTATATATTCTGCAAGTTTGAACTCTGCTACTTTATGAAACTTTTGTTGACAGTAGATGGAAAAGCCAGGATTTGAACACCCAAATGTCATTTATATTTTTTCTTTGTGAAGCAAGAGTTCAATGGTGTATTTTAGCTATTGAAATTGCATTTGGGGCAGCTTCAAAGATTAGAATCCAAACCACCAGCTTTAGTTGTGTGGTGTTTGAAGCTTAAAATATGTGTTATATATTATTATAACAATATAATCTATTATTTGAGATTTACTGGTTAAAAAATGTAATGCATGCTTTGGCAGGTAAATGAATATGTAAGTGCGTATATGGCATAATGAGCCATGCATAAATGGTGTGATTAACACTCAGATACTGCGATAGACAGTGACTAATTCTACATTTTCTATATAGGGGGATATAGGTTACTTTGTGCTGGTGTAAAAATGTACATGATTGCATAAATCATCATATGTTAACTGAATATGTTTGCCTGAAATCGAGAGCACACACAATACTTTACAAAGATGAGTCTGGTCACTGATGAATCTACCCGTTTACAAATGGACGTGATTGACAGGTGGATTACCCAGTAGCGGACGTGCATGATGTGTCTATCAGAAAAAATAAAGGAAAAAAATCAGCAGAATCGTTAAGTGAAGCACCAAACTCTGTCAATCTGAAATGAGATAAATAATTACAAATAATTAATTTGTTAAAAAATGATTTGTAAATGACCAATGAGCTCCTTTTTTTCACACGTGCACTGAAAAAAAAAAAAAAAAACACAAATCTGATTGCACAATCACGTTTGACCAGGCCTGAGACTCAGCGAGGATGTGGGGACCAGACTGATATGAATCTGTATTAAAAAAATACAGGGAGATATCATTCTCGATTTGCCAGACAATAAATGTGCAATTCTCTGTGGGTATTATGTAAGTAATTGTGCAAAACAATAATAATTACTATAGTTGGTGTTTAAATAAAATATAAAAACAATTGAATAGTTTTTAGGTTTTTAAAAAAAAAAAAAAAAAAAAAAAATTATTGTATGAAAAGTGAAAATGCTCCACTTGTTCTTTAAAGAAGGCGTATTACACATGTATGGGGTATTAATTGTTAAAGAAGACCTATTCTGCGTGTGTCAGCTCAATCTACGACCCCCGTGGATCATTTTGTTATAATTTGCACATTTTAAATCTAAATATTCATCTAAAATGACTTAATAAAAGTAACAAGTCCACTCACTTCTGCTTTAGAAAACTGTGTTGCCCAATAGGAGCAGACATAAATGTCATCACAACAAAGCACCTCCGATGGGCGGCTGCAGATCATGGCAGCGAACAGCAGATTTATTTTCAGTTGTAGCAGAATGACTCTGCTGCGCTGCTGAATCCTGCACGTATCATCGGTTAATAACATTGGAGGACGTAAGTAGAGAGCTCCGTGTCCCTCCTCTCCCTCACTCCCCCTTTAGAGCGCTGTCACAACTAGGGATGGGACGATATACGATAATATCGTAAATCGCGATGGAAACGGTCCGCGATAAATCGTTCGTGGCATTTTTTCAATATCGCGCACGATTATAATAGTCTTTACGGCACCAGACTGACTAATGTTTCTGGTTTCAAAACAACGTTTAGTTGCTAGTTGTGGTGTTTGCCCAGAAGGGGGCGCTCTGTCACAGCTATGACACTTGTCTGTGCTTGTTCTGGTGGCAGAGTCTGGTGCCGAAAAAAAGTTGCAGCTCCGAAGGCAAAACACGAGCATCTTGCACGCGCATTTACGAGACAAACATCCTGCTGTTTGACAAACTTGAGCTGAAAATATTCATCATAAGTGACATAAACTATTGAATGTAGATTGTGTTGTGTGTAGTAGCTAAACAGCATTTTACAGAAACACACACGATTTATATTTACCTACAGTCATGTCAATAGCAGAATAAACCAGGCTCACCGATTGTGAACAACATCCAATCCATCAAAAATCAGCTCCTCTCCTCCTGAGTCCACAGTCATCTTCACTCTGACACGAACCGCTCCGGGTCAGAGACGCCTCTAGTTTAACTTGTACAAACATCCACAGTGTCCTTGTACTTCCTTTGTTTTGTTCGTTTCATCATGTTAAGAAGCAAAACAACAGCGCCTAGAATGCGCCGCATTAACACGCTTCGTTTAGGTACTCGGTAAGATCCGTCTATTTACGGAAAATCTCGGCATATCACACACATGCTCACTGCTCATTGGCTGTGAGGAGAAAACGTCACTAAACGTGTGTGATGTGATTGGTTGATTCTACACGGGGGAAAGTGGGGCGTAAACTTTCAGTCACATGTAGCACTGATTCACTGTTTGTGGCTCCAGTGACTCACAACCTCCACCTTATTGGACAACACTGGTGTCAATCAGAAGCTAACACGTGTGTTTATCTCTGAGGAAGAAAGGCCGTGTCCCAATTCGTCACATGCACTGTTCCATGTACTGTTCGAAGTGCAGGTCGAAGTACCCGCCCGACTTAAGGGCACTTTGGTGAATTTTTGGTGGATTGAGACACGGCCAAAGTCGACGGTCAAAGAGGAGCGCTGTAGCTTTCATTTGATGTGTAGATTGTTTGCGTGGGTGACACAGAAGTACATGTACATTCCTGTAGAGTTGTAAAGTCGGCCGGGCCGTCAGAACGTTTACAAATTAATAATTTTCGCGATATCGTGAATTGCGATTTATTTTGGTCACGATAATCGTTAGTCTAAATTTTATATCGTCCCATCCCTAGTCACAACACAGTCAAACAAGTGTACGTCCCACTAATCAAACTACTGCACATCGCATCAGGTTTGTCAAGTTGTAGTGTATTGTTTTGTATATTCAGGGAAATTTGCTGTTCGGGAGCATGGGGGACGTAGGTTTGCGGGCTGAGCATCGGACAGAATAATGTTTTCAGATGAGAGAACAACTTAACGACATGGTAGAAAGCTCCAAAAAGTGCTTGGAAGTTTGGAGACCATTTGCAAACACTGGAATTAAATAATCTGCATTTAAAGGGGTTAAAATTCACGCTAATGTTTCTCAAGCACATTTGACCTCTGTCCATCTCTGCATCCATACTGCCATCAACACCAGATGTTCAATTTATCCATCCCTGAAATATCTGCCCATCCTTTAGCCAAGGTGAAAAGTGCAAGTGCTAGCCGAGGTGAGGAACTAGCTACAAATCACCGGGGTAACCGTCCGGCGCGCGCTCGAAAAATTCCCAACATCTATCTACATGTTGTGAATCCCCTAATAGCGTCGAACGGCAGAGTGATGGGTGTGCTGTCTCGGCTTTCGGCACTGCTGTACAAACGCTCGGCTTCTGCTCCCTGGAATGGGTTGCGCGCGTGGGCCAGATGGGTCTCGGATCGCTCTCTAGATCCCTGCTATCTCGGAGAGTTTTGGGGTCTTATTATTAAATTAGTTTTTGTCTTTCCGCTCTTCGGCAGGATAATCACTGTCATCTGCATGTATTTGCCGGGGCCTGCGCGCACAAGCCCATTTCCGCGCCGCCTCTGAACTGGATTAGTGTCTCCGCAAGGAATTAGGATACATTTGACCGTCCTATTGTTCCTCCTTCATTTTAGTTTCTGCCAGAGGGATGCTGGGAGGGAGGGAGGCTTCTATTACAGTGTTTTTTTTGTTTTTTTATGACACTTTAGAGTTCAAATAAAGGTCAGTTCTACGTCCATTGTAGTCTAATCACGATACTAAAATTTCTAACTCAATTTCGATACTAAGGAAGAGACTCGATTACTTTCAAGATTAACTTTTATATTACCATGCGACCTTGTATCTCTGTTATCCCTCAGTCGTCCAGGTAAGTCCCATAGTGGTCCATGGGTATATACTCGTCTATGTGATCTCGTACTTGTTCCGATACACCTAAAGCTATTCAGGAAAGGCTCATTTCTGTCCTGTGAATGTAACTTTTTTGTATCGATACCTGTTCAAATCAGTATCTAGTTTCGATAACCCTAGTCCACTGAACCAAGGAATACGAGGGCAATTATCGGAGGTATAAACAACATGCGGCAACAGAAAGGATTATGTAAAAGACATCTAGGTTCTCATCTCCCCGTTTTCAGATGGGAATGATTGACAGGTGGATTCGCCAATCAGGGACGTGCATTTTCGATGCATCCGTGGTATCGGAAAAAGAAAGCAAAATAATATCACAGGGGGCTGAACAACATTGCGGATTTCTGTAGGGTCAATGAACAAAGCTCTAAAGCTCTTTTATTTGTAAATCATAGGTGACCAATGAGCTCCTTTGTTTCACAGGTGTCACTAAAAAAAAAAAAAAAATCTGATTGCACGATCTTGCTGGACTGGGCTTGAGATGCAACAGAGGACGTGGGGATCAGACTGATATCCATCTATATAAAAAATAGTGAGATATCATTCTGGATTTGCCAGGAAAACATATTTTTTGTTTTTTTTAATAAGCAAAAACCCATTTCCTTATTCTATTGTGCTCTATGAGTGTTCGTCGAAAACATACTTGAAGAACTTTTATATGCCGTCCATGCATGTTTGAGTACTCTTGGAATCTGTCCCGGGTCCGCTACTTGAACCCTCCTTATGGACTGGCCATGACTCAACCCACAAGCCTACTTCACCCATGTTCCAGCAGGGCAGTTTTCCATAAATGTATAAGCAGGATACAAAACAATACACGACTTAATGCGGGGACCATAGGCAGATGAGACTCAAAGCATTAAAAACATAACTGAACTTTTAAACTTTTTTCTAAACATTTTAATATGTTGTTTTCAGCAAATATAACCTTTGCAAAACAGTTAAAGACAACATGGTGATCCAGATATGTTATGTGTTAACATTTAAGCCCAAAGAGAAGTGTAATACCTCCTGTTTAAACCTCAATATCTTAGAACTACGCAGAATGCAGTTTGAACCATATAATTCTAAGTGGACGATAGCAGGTTTGGCCGGGTAACTTGGTAATACTTCTGTTTAGGGACCACATATAACTTAACCAGCGCACCAGATGTTGTATATGCCAAATATGTAGCATGAACAGTTCCTGCAAGTTTGCTTTTACCTTTAAATTAACTGAAAATAAAATAAACTGACTTGAAATTAAAGTCTCTCAAGGATAATAGCACAAAGCAGGCCGATACTGTATGCGTTTATAAAAATATTACTCTGGCCCTGAGACTGCGCTTGACAAATGCCTGTCAGTGTCTAGTCCCTGCTATCATTTGCAAGTTAAAGAAACAGGGCCAGCATGCCACCTTCAAGATCTTTTGTCTGATTGCTTTTCTTGTTAGCGAATCCCCAAGGACCCGACCAGCCTGATTACGTATTCATAGATGTGTCGAGATACACAACACTCTATATACACATTTGCAAGGATATTTTTTTTCTCCTACGCACTATTCTTTCATTCTTCCATATATATTCATCGATCTTTTGATGTTGTCTGCTATGCATGGCTTTTGAGCCTGTTGTCTTACAATGGAGTGTCAGACGCGCTACATCTTTACACCTGACCTCTTGTGCAATCTCCGTAACCCTTTCCAAATACAAGAAATCAGATTCATTGACTCTCCCCAGAGGCGCCGCGAGGAGCCGGAGAGCATGTCACATTATCCGCGGGCTTAGATCATAACTGTCACGTAGCAGTGGGTTGCTTTAGTATCGCAAGGGCACCATACGGCTTCAAAAAATAAAACATTAAAAAAAAAGGCCAGATGAGCCACCAAGCTATTCCCCCGATCTGCCTGACACAAAAGGTTCAACCATGTCAAAAAAATGGCCCTACTACAAATGAAATGCACAGATTTTGACAGCCCAGCACATGCAGCGAGGTTTTGCGAGGTTTTGTTCATGTAAGCCAAATGACCTCGAGCTTGTCGCGAAAGATAAAAATATTAACTGGGAAAAAACACGATCAAGGAAAAATGATGAAAGTGATTTTTGAATGCTGTTAAAAGGTTCGGCGTCTCGGATCTAATATTAATAGTCTTCAATGAAAGTAGTACTAGCGGTGCCATGTGTTTTAACCTTGAGCTAGCGCGTGTTCAATCTTGAGCGTGTTTGCATCATTATCGACTGGTAGAGACTGATAATGCTAAGACAAGCCACTTGAGGTAGCGTAGTCTTTCCCTAAACTCCTAATTTGGAGTAAATATATTGGCAAAATATTTTTGGGATTTCAGTTTAACGTTGATTGACAGATCCATGCAGCCATCCATCACTCTTCTCATATCAGAAAATAGATTTGGAAATACTATGTGTTACTTTGTGATCAATGTCATTCGGGGTTTGGATTGGCGATCAATATGGACTGTTCATATCCATTGTCATTTTGCCTGTGACCAACACCTGATATTACTGATCTGTGTGGTACCACAGCCAACTGCTAGTTTAAAGATCCTATATTACGCCAAATTTACTCTTATGAGCGTTAAGCCATGTTATAATAGCCATATATATGCTGTTACCTCCTCAAAAACATACCTGGAGTTCTGTTTTGTTTCATTTACACATGTTTGAGTTACATTTTATTATTAGTCTGTCTACATCTCCAAAGCTCAAAATGCTCTGTTCCAACTTGTGATGTCATGAAGTGGTAGTTTTCAATTTAACAGGTACTTTTTTACCTTTTGTACAGTAGAGATTGGCAATTCCAGGGCTGAAATCATCCAAATGATTCTAGTGAAGGTGTATGGAGTTTAAAAACACAGTGGAGCACTTCTTGTATTATGACATGACATCACAAGGTGGAACAGAGTGTTTTCAGTTTGAGAGAAGAACACAACCTTAATATGCAGGTTGGTGTGTTAAACATGTGTGAATGAAACAAAACACAGCTCCAGGTCGGTTTGTGATGAGGAAACAATGTTTATAACATCGATCAGAAAACAGCGTAATACGGGCCCTTTAAATGTAGACTTTTTGCTGCAGTCACAATAAGATTAAATATTGCCATTTAAAGCTGCACTGTGTAACCTTTCTGGAGTTTCTTGAGTCGGTGACAAGACCTGATTTGTCC